>OX638202.1:4724977-5052327 GCA_951805265.1 Schizotus pectinicornis | reverse complement strand
GTGATCCACCGGCAACTTCGAAGGGTGCGACCCGTTTAAGGGGATCGGAATAAAAAATTATATTAATACAACTTCAACTCAATCCGAAGATTTTTAGCGTTAAATCCCGTCGCCGAAGAAAATGTATTCGTGTTACTTCAGCGCGGAAAAGATAATAAGACGTTCTTCCAACGTAAGAGTTATCCCTTGAGCAAACAACGGTTACTCCGAAAGTCATCTATGGCAAATGGATTTCGCCCTAGTGTGGTCTGAAAGCCGGAATGTTGACTTGAACGTATTGAAATTTATACAGTTAGATTGAAAATTTTTATTTCATATGCTGAGGGGAATTCTGTTACAAGAGTGACTAACTTTCGTTAATTTTTTTAGATAACATAAGAGATTTGTGGGAAATGTTGTTGCAAAAGGAAGCTCTCGACGACAAATTCGGAGGACATCAGATGGTCAGGAAGTCCAGTCGATCGCCATCTCTTCGTCTTCGGTTTGGACGGCGGTCAGACTCCAGTATGCCCCAGGTAATGATCGATGTGGTCAACAATAATTGAAAAATTTAGATTTACTGCTTGATTTTTTTAAATATGAGCTACAAGTAAATTTATTGAACACTATAATAGAGCATTAATTTTTTACGATTTAAATTATTACTTGTGTTACTGCCACAAATATTTATAACTTTGCAAATGTATTGTGCATTCGTCTAAGACATTAATTTAACTTTTTTTCATTCCAGTTAATTTCTCGGTCTCAAACTTTTCTTATATGCTTACCTTTGTGACTTCACGTTTTATTAAAAAAGTTTATAACACGCCCATATACGATTTCAGACATTCGTTGTAAAAGCAAAAGCTGCACAAGAGCCGAGTTTATTTTACAATAAATGTACCAATATCAAGCGGGTTGCTGCTGAGGAAAAACAAAGAAAAATAAAAGGATGTGTCTCTAGGACTTTATAGAATGTCTCAAAACGTATAATGCAGGAATCAATAGAAGTTTACTTCTAGACAAAAAGTTTAAATAATTCTTTAAACTAAATAATGTAGGTCGTAATCGGTTCCAACAACTTTTTTTTTTTGGTGTAGTTCTTGCAGGTTTAAATTTTAAACTATCTAAGTTTCGCTATGTTGACAGTTGAATTTGATAACTTGTTGGTTCGGTTAACTTTTTATTTATCAACTTAGACCGATTTAAAATTTTGAGATTCCTAGAGAATCCAAGTGTAGAAACTCTTGAAGCATAATGACACATTTGCATCTTCTCAAGTATTTATCAAATCTTATATTGAAGTCATATAAACAACGTAATATTTAAGTCAAACGTCTTCGCTATCACATGCGTTTTTTTCTCCCTGTATGCATTTTGACGTGCAGAGATTAGTTCTCTCACTTTAGATTACTAGATCACTCTTAAGGGAAAATTAATTTGACTGTAGTATGGCACAAGTCCAAGTTTAGAAAACGAGCAGCGTAGCGGCGAGTTTTGTAATTGACGAGTGCCATAATTGTCTTATGAACGAGTTCTTTATACTACTTTTTTTTTTAATTTAAGGAATTTGGTCATGATTGATACTACCAACGTTAGGTAAATGTCAGATTCAAAATTACTCGTAAATTTTCAAATATCTCCAAAAGTTTTCATTTGATTTTAATGCGGTTTTCACCAGTGAATAAAGTAAAAAATAAGCAATAGAGGATGTCTATTGTTTTGAAGAAAAAAAGTATTTTATTATGTAAATAAGTATTGTTAATTTGTATGACATCTTCCAGAAACCAATATATTATAGGGAGAGTTGACGTCATTTTAATTCAATTTAATGCATTAAATCTATTGTAAGAGCCGCCAAGCGCTAGCCGATCAGTCTTAAGCAATTGAATTTATCATTATTGCTCGAAATGAGAAATTTTTTTTTTTAGCTTTGACTTCTATACTATTTCTTCAATTGTTATCTATTAATTTTACATTTTTAAAAAATTCCCTAAAACTAGATGCGTTATTACATATGTGTGTAAATTGGCCAAGTGATTCTGCGAATTTATGTCTGTTACGCAATGAATAATAAAGCCGTCTTTAGTAGATGTATCAAGAAATGAATATTTTGAATAAATATAAATTTAGATTTTTGCGGGAAATCGTGTGGAAAAATACACAAATTGCTCGATCGAAAAGGAGTCGAGTAAGATATGTGCATATTAAATTTACTGTAAAAATCTTAAAATTTAATGCAAATAAAATATTGACAATTGCCTAATGGTATTTATATATATGTATATTAAGATTTGCACTAAGGCGTAGTAAAAAATATGTGAGCAATAATGTTAAGATTGCTGGATTGCAGCTTGCACCCAATCAAAAATTTGATAAAGGATAAGGAAAATCAAATATTTTTTTATGAGGAAGAACACTATATAACAATTTTACTGGTGGTTTTAGGTCGGTTAAATAATAAATTATAGAAATAAATTATCTTTTAGAATATGACGGTCAATGATTAAAACATAATTAATATCACGTTTAATTCAATAACGTTGGCAGAAATTTTGTAAGAACAATTGTGCCAAAAAGAAAATCAATAATAAAAACACCAATTTAATGAAGATTTTCATGAATAAAAATAGTTACTCTTGGATGAAGCATAGAAAAAAATTACATTAAAAAGAAGTATAAGCATAACAACCCTTATTAATGAAAGGCTGGGATAAAATTTTGTTTGAGGAGACTCGTTCAGTTCCATAAACATGATAAAGATTTGAAATTAAAAAAGTTATATTTATAACATTAGATTAGAGTAAACTTTTAAAAGGGTACTAAGTATATATATTTTTAAAATAGATAAATAGTGGTGAAGTGTCCTTCAGCGTGTACTATCAAGACTAAAATATCACATCATCGATTTCAGACTCTGAGACCTCTGTGAGCTTATTTTTAAACAAACATTGTTTATTATTTGCAGAAACAAGTTTTCTTCATTTTTCAGAGTGCAATAATTTCTTGACTAATTCAATTAATATAAGTATGTAGTTTGAAATAATTTTCCAGTCAAGGCACCTTTTATGCGGATGTTTAAAAGTTATTAGTAATTATTCAGTTATTCATGGTACACTGGGCCGCTTATAATGAACCAATTTGGCAATTTTAACGACATGAGAATATTTTTGCATAATGCGTTTTGGAAAAGTCAGTCTTTCCTCAAACAGTACTGAAAAGCTGTCATTATGTATTTACTTGCATTAAATTTCTTGTATTAATATTGTAAATTTTACACGACATCTATTGAGAGCAACCGCCGGATCACAAATCGGTCATTTTGCCAGTTTTGTTCTTTAGTTATAAAGTATTTAGATATAGGTAGTGAAAAAGCATCATGAGAGCTATGAGGAATTTTTTTTTAACTCTGATCCGTTTAGCAATGTACTAATAGATATTTTTGTATTTTTCAGGAGGCAGCTTACATGATGGCGCAAGCAGTCGATCACGACAACAATTAACTCAGCTAATAACGCAATGTTTGAAATGCCACCGTTATCCGTATATAGAGTATCGACCTTTCTTTTGCTGTATTAATAAGTCATCCTTTTGAGTATTATAAAAGATGATTTTTTGAAAATATAGGCGCATATCACTCAACAACTCAGTCAATCAAACTAAACAATTTACTTGTCTCTTCGTTTTAATGTGATATTTGATAAACTTATTTCTAGAAACTTTCTTGATTTTTTAACTTGTCCTTAGTTATGTTAGGAATGAGGAATTTACCTAATTTCAGAAGTCTTCTTAAAGATATATGTATATGCACCTGTCACATTCGCATGCTGACATGTAAGTTGTTGGTTATTCGTGTATATTTCTGCAGGAAATAAATTAATTTTGGGATGTACAAAATTTATTGGTTCGTTTACTACCAACCTTCATGTATTTACAACTTCTCCTCTACCCCTAAATAAGTATATGTTATTAGATATTACTAATTTTACTTTTTAACCGGCGCTCCCCGTAACAGCAATGTTTTTAATCTTCCGTATAGATATAAAATAAAATGAGTAAAAAGAAACTAAGTTCTTTGGACTACGTTAAAAAAAAATTAGGATTTTTCTTGAATTTTGTCATTATTGATCGATAAATCAAAAATGGTTACAAATAGTCATAGAAGTGTATGTACATACATATTTCTAGCTTCTACATTATAACGTTCAAAAATATACAGTGTGTTCTATTTGAAAAAATTAAGAAAATTAAATTTAAAAAGTCCTAAATTAAAAATTAAGTTTAGTCATCTTGTGTAATTTTTCAGAAGTAAAAACGATTCAAAGACATTCCACAGATCTTTCCTAACTAGTACTTACATAATATTTTCTTAAAACTCGTAATTGTGACTTTTTTAACATGCATCTGCAAATGCCTTTTGAACAAAAAAAAATCACTACATCCAAGAGGTCAGGAAATAGTCAATAATAATATTGAAGTAAAAAGGGTCTCGGAAAAGACTCTTTTTTTACATACAATATTAAATTAAAAAAATTTCTCTTGCCCTGTATAATTGTCTTGGCTCATCCTGTATGTTCAAAAATAATTTTCGCTTATAGATTTTTTTCTAGTTTATTTGTGTTCTTAAATCAAATTTCTAGCTATCATAGAACTCGAGTTATCGAAGTCGGACGCACTATTGACTGTTATGTATATTTATAATATTAGAAATACCTACATTATTTATGTATCGCTGAAAAATATTTTGGCGTATATTCAGTCATAGCAAACATATTTTATCAAAAACAAATGTTAAATATTGTTTGCAGATGTTGTTTAAACACATTTAAAATGGGAACAAATATAATGTACACCAAATTAAACTATACATCCCTTGCACTGTCCACCAGAAAATTTAATGAGCATCAAAAAATCTAAATGAAACCCAAATTATTATACATCAGAAAATGAGAACAAAATGAGAACATTTAGTAAAATTGATAGACATATAGAATATTTGTTATGTACACATAACAAATATTCGCGCTAGCCATTTATATTTAGTGTTTCTCAAAAAAACTATTTGTGCGTCAAATAATTATTCTCTTACTCCAAAAATAAAATATGCTCGCGCATCTCTCCTTGCCGCTTGCGCTTCCAGACAAGAGGCACGCAAAAAAATGTTTGTACAAGGTCAGTTCAGAGCCCTGTAATTTTTTTTTAAAGCACGATTAGAAATTACCACTAAAAAAAGTTTTACGTTTTACATAATGCAAGCCAATTACAGCAAAGCATTTATACATATATTACGGAAATCAATATCTTTTTTTGGTCAAACCACTTCTATTTTTACTCTTATTTTCCTTGCCCTAGCACATCTAAATCTATAATTTTGCATAAAATTATTTACCATTTGCACAACAAATAGTATTTTTAACTGCTAAATAATAAAAGACACAGTCGAAAATTAAATATCTGGGTATTATGTTAGAATTAAATTCGAATTAAAATTTGGTGAACATTTAGTATTTATGGTCAACCAAAGTTATTTTGGCGAATAAAATATATAAGAGGCCAGCATTATTAGGCCAGTGAGTAGGTAAAAAATTTAACAAAAATTCTAACATTTTTTAAACTTTGCTGTGTAATGTGTAACGAATCGAAACGGAACTATAAAATTTTGCAACTCGATTAAAGGTCGGCATCTTTGTGAAAATCGGAAAAATTTAAATTAAGCGATATCTTGACGAAAAAAATTATAACATTGTTGCAAACTCGATAGAGTTTTCATTACAATATTCAAAATGCACAGCGAAATTTGCAGGAACTTATAAATTAGGCATAATAATTAATTATCATTAATAAACATTTATGATTGCAGTGATTTGCAATTGACATCTACACACGTTACGTTTTTTTCGAAGCGTTTTTACGTAAATAACTATTGATTTTGTTGTAAATTATAAAAAATGGACCATGCCGTCACCGAATAGAGTTGCAAATTTACAGAGTCTTGTAAGGCGATTTTAGCAAGTTGATTGTAGTTTTGCAAGCATGTTAATATTTTTGCTGGAAAATTAGATGAAAAGATGTTATTGATGATAATTAACTATTATGCCTAATTCATAAGTTCCTGCAAATTTCGCTGTGCATTTTGATATTGTAATGAAAACTCTATCGAGTTTGCAACAATGTTATAATTTTTTTCGTCGAGATATCGCTTAATTTAAATTTTTCCGATTTTCACAATGATGCCGACCTTTAATCGAGTTGCAAAATTTTTTAGTTCCGTTTCGATTCGTTACACATTACACGGCAAAGTTTAAAAAATGTTAGAATTTTTGTTAAATTTTTTAGTTATCATGTCTCTATTTACTGGCCTATAATCTATAATATGTCAATATTTGGTTGTCGCTTTAAGATTATGTTTTTCTTAATTTTGGTGAGCATTTAGTATTTTTGGGAAATGAAAGTATTTTCTTGTATGAAAATATTGGGTAAATTTGGTAGACTGTTAAATGCGACCCATTTAAAATTATATTTGAATATAGCGATTTCAAGAAGATATTTTAAATATTGTTTCCACATTTTAGAGCAATATTAAAATATGGTTCAAACTGACCGTAATCGCCCTAGTTCAGTATTCATAGTTGCTTCAAAATTCTTGTTAAATAGTTAGAATATCTCACAAAAAAACGAAAGTGAAATAAATCACCCCTTTTCTGTTTTTAATTCTACTTCGTGATACTACGGCACTGGATGCCGAACGAGACCTCCTACAGAATCGTTACAGAATTATTTGATTTGTTGTTTATTCTACTACCCGACAGATGTCGCGGTGGCTCCAGCTGCTGTCTTATTATCATCACACCATGGCAACGTAGTGTCAGTTGTCAATTTGTTTTTTGTTTCAGTTTGTCATCAGCTAGCTAGTGATTTCTGTGTTGTTTAGAGATCATGTTTTGGCCTCTACTCTAGATCCAAGCGAACAACAAACTTATTTACAAAGAGATTTCATTTATCATTGCTATATCCATTTCCGATCGATCACGTAAACTACGTACAAGTTTTCTATCGGGCGGAGATCGGCGACTTTATCAATGGTCCAGGGGATCCGACCACTACTGTTTGATGACCCTCTCCATATTATCAGCGGTTTAAAAATTTTAATGTACGGTGGTCCAATATTTCGGTTCGAATCCCGATGATTTTTGGTTGAATTCCGCAGATGGCCACCGCATTCAATGATAAAGATGCCAGCGACGAGTTGTGGAAAGAGTGCGCTCGATGGCTAACGAGATGGGGTATGCTGAGGGCGGACCACCGAGCCAATTGGCCGGAGGCAGGCATCGCAGATCTTGCCAACATACTAAGAGATGGGGTGTTGCTTTGTAAGTTGCTCAACAAGATTGATTCGGGGTGTATCGACATGAAGGACGTCAATTTAAAGCCCACCATGGCTCAAGTGAAGTTGCTGATATTTTTTTTGTTGGGTTGTATTGTTTATATGTTGTTTTTTTTTTGCAGTTTTTGAGTTTACGTAATATTACACTGTTCTTGAAAACGTGTGTCATCAGTTTCGGGTTGAAGGACCAGGATTTATTCGATCCACTAATGTTGTTCGACTTGACTAATTTCCATAAAGTATTGTGCACACTTTCTAAGCTCTCGTTGAGCAACAAAGCTCTACAGGGGAATATATCGTAAGTAACTAAAAGTCATCCATTTTTGGTTTCTTTCCTTAATGGGTTACTTGCTTCATGTTTAGGAAATATAATATTTAGAAAATGTAGGCGATTTTGTTAGACCCGTATTTTTTTATTTGGTTCTAGGGTCAATATTACGCCCAGAATTAATTTTTTAATTTTTGGAGTGGAAGATTTGTGACGTAGCCGTCCCCTGCGCGGCGTAATTCTAAAAGAAATCGTATGATGGCGCTTTACTCAAGATTGCTTGCGATCTATTTATCAATCGAATGCCAATCCGCTGTACACATGTCGCGCACTCTGGTAGCAGCGCAGCATAGTAGCCAAAAACAAGAGTCCATTTAATATAGGTGTGAGTCTTGGATACGGGGGACCAATGCGTCATCAAAAACAAAAATTGCAAATATTTACGAAAATATGAAACAAAAAAATGTGAAAAAAAATATTTAAGTCTCTTTTAGTTATTTGCATGCATCTAGAGAATAAAAAGTGCAATATTTTTTTAGGCAAGTACCCTATTGTGGAAATTTAAAGAATAATTTAATTTAAACAGTTAACATGACGTCAATGATAATTTTGAGAACAAATATAATGTACACCAAATTAAACCATACATCCATCCCTTGCACTGTCCACCAGAAAATTTAATGAGCATCAAAAAATCTAAATGAAACCCAAATTATTATACATCAGAAAATGAGAACATCACCACTAAAATAACTATGCTGCGTATTGTTTTACCATTGCTTACATTTTAAATTCTATATGTCTATCAATTTTACTAAATGTTCACCAAATTTAGAACGCTCAAGTTACGCGTCCGTGCTGTACATAATTAATATTCGCGCTATCCATTTATATTTAGTGTTTCTCAAAAAAACTATTTGTGCGTCAAATAATTATTCTATTACTCCAAAAATGAAATATGCTCGCGCATCTTTCCTTGCCGCTTGCGCTTCCAGACAAGAGGCACGCGAAAAAAGTTTTGTACAAAGTCAGTTCAGGGCCCTGTAATTTTTTCTTTAAAAGCACGATTAGAAATTACCACTAAAAGAAGTTTTACGTTTTACATAATGCAAGCCAATTACAGCAAAGCATTTATATATTACGGAAATCAATTTTTTTTTTTGTGCAAACCATTTCTATTTTTACTCTTATTTTCCTTGCCCTAGCACATCTACATCTATAATTTTGCATAAAATTATTTACCATTTGCACAACATTTTATTGCTTGTGTATTTTTGATCAGCAAATAGTATTTTTAACTGCTAAATAATATGAGACACTGTCGAAAATTAAATATCTGGGTATTATGTTAGAATTAAATGCGGAATAAAATTTGGTGAACATTTAGTATTTATGGTCAACAAAAGTTATTTTGGCGAACAAAATATATAAGAGGCCAGCATTATGTCAATATTTGGTTGTCGCTTTAAGATTATGTATTTTCTTAATTTTCGTGAGCATTTAGTATTTTTGGGAAATGAAAGTATTTGTTTGTATGAAAATATTGGGTAAATTTGGTAGACTGTTAAATACGACCCGATAATTTTTAAGTTAATTACTAATTTGCATCTGTTTGTAGGGGATTTACTGCTCAAAGGGTGAAATCCAAGGAAGAGGAGGTCATCTATCAAAGCCTCAAATCAGTGTAAGTTTCTATTCGAAACCTCAATGAATTAAAAACTCTTCGAAATTTGGACAACGTTAGGCGAAAAGAAATTTTTAAAAGTAAAGTTTTGATCTATTTTCTCGACAGTGATATAAGGTCGAATCCAGTCTGTTCTGAACCCAGCTGGTTGCAATTTACAATTCCTTGTCCAAGACCTGAAGACAGAGAAGAGGAGGTCTACGATGATTTGTGTTACGTGACCTTCTCGACATGTCTACCAGAGGTGGGCATTGTTTAAATGCATTTCGATGGCCTTTTTAAATGTAATTTTATTTATTTAATTAGAATCTACACTTTTTTTCTTAGTTTCGAAGGTGTGGTCACTGCTTGAATTATTCAATCCAGAAATGACACATTTTGTTAGGAATATGGTGTTGTTTTTTTGACGAGCGTTTTGAGATTGTTTTAATTTTGCCGTAGTTTTTAATTATTTGCATGGCTTTTTTTGTATGCTAGTGAAGTTCCAACATGCGCAAGGGGAATGGTTGATCCTATATGCGATGTTACCAGTGAAGAAATCTATCAAGACTTATGTGTACTCAGGACGCCTATGGAGGTAATGTATTTTTTTTCTTTGTGAAATTGACGATTCACAGTAATAAGTAGTCAAGTAATTAACGCGTTAAAAAACAATTGCAAGTATTTAGAACTTAAGGAGCAATATCGACACAACACAGTTATTTTGATATACTGTCGGTTGCAGCTAAGTTGACCGGTGGGGTGCTAGCATACGGGTGAACATCGAGTTTGCTAGCGATCCGCATTCTCTCAACCACTCAACTTACCTGGAAACGACAATACTCATCGTCACCATGGGAAATTACAGATACCGGGTCTGATTTTAAGTTGTGAGTTGCGGCTGGTGTAATTTGGGAAATTTGAAAATGCTGCCGGCTGGTCTATTGGTTGAACTGGGCTAATAAACGCGATTTCTTTAACGCAAAATAGCGTTTGTTGTAGACTCGAAATCGACCTCTCTCTACTTATTATTGTCTAACTAATAGGAGAAAAAAGTAAAAAAAAAAAACGGTTGTTAGACCAAACATCTGGGATACAGCATTGGGCTGAATGTTGATGAATTTTTACTTCCAGTTGTTTTCTTTGGACACACATTTGACGATTGACAACTGGCAGTGACATCCAAGCGGTTTTGCTCGCTCATCAACTTGTGTTTTAAGGGTACCATTTAAGAAACGGCAAAAAATGCCGGCACGGCGTCTTTACGGTCGAAAATTTAGTTTGTTTCCACACCCTTTGTGACAATTAATTAATCGGTTGTTGACGTTACGCACGAAAATTTTTACTTTTTAGATCATTTTTTTTTAACGTTACAGGTTTCATCTCTATGACAAAATATTGGGGCCAATTTTATAAATATTTCTCCAAAAGCACAGATCATAATTTGCTTTACAAGGTTCCAAAGTCCATCTCATAATATGATATAGTTTTTCTTGAAGTCTGGAAATTGGAAAAGTTTGCATAACACATTCGTTTCCACCCTTAACAGTTTTTGCTCTAATGTTTGTTGTACACCGGGTACGCAACATTAGCCGCTCTGCTCTACGTTAAATGTTTGGTACGTTGAGTACATTGTTGACATTAGTACCTTAACCGGCAATAAATAGGGTACGAGTCGGGAAGCAAAATCGACGATTTTGTAGTTGTGCTAAACGGGTTGTAAAAGTGTCAACGTAACATTTTGTTTTCATCTAAACTGTTTATAGTTGTAAATGTAAACCATCAATGCTTGAATTGACTGGGAAAAGCAGCGTGCCCTGTTTATTGCCGGTTACTGTACAACGGCCAGAGTAGTTAAAGTGGACATCAATATCAGGTAAGCGGCACGTTCAGTCATTCTGGATGACCCTGTGTTTCGTAGTGTTTGAGTAACTACGACCATGTCTCCAGGCAGAGTCAATAGACCTGCTTTTATGAAGGGTTTGAACCTACCTTATAGTGGCGAATTTTGTGGTGTAGTCGGCTTCGGGTGACGGGGTGCTCTGGAACCGGGGTGGTTTCGCACAAAACTAGGGGACCTTAGACCGACTCGACTATGACTGTCCCTTGCAAGGGTTGTAAGAGAAGTAAATTGCGACTTAACGGTGGAAGGGAAGAGCCAGATGGATGCTGACCACCACCCTTCACCACGTCACGTAGGTTCCACCCTGGGGAGAATTAAAAACGCGAGCATACAACAAACTATTTGTTCTTATAGTACACTAACCTAAAGAAAACAAACTAACTATAAAAAGAAAAAATGAACTAATTATCTAAGTGAGGGTACCGAACACCTTGTAATATATTAACTATCCATTTTCCGGCTCAACACTTCTTTAATGTACTTTTGCACTCGGTTGGTTGCATTTTTAGTATTAAAACAAAAATTAATTAACTGGCAAATTAAGAAAAATTAAAGCTTGTCAAAATAATTATAGTTTTCTGTGGATTAACAAAAATTTATTACATTTTTGGCGAAACCGGAAATGAATTAAGGAGAATTACCAAAAGACGGTAAATTTTATGACGGCCAACTTTAATTCAAAGTTTTTGGTTTTTGCGCTTTTGAGAGTCTCAAGGGGTAAGATATGGTTTTTCTCATGGTGAATGGTGATGAATAGTATTTGACATAATCTAAATGTTTATAAATAGTTGTAAAACAATCAAATTGCTCATTAGGTTTTTGCGATTAGATATTGCACAACGTAGAATACATTACATTTACAACTTTTCTTTGGTGTGAAATTGCATGTTTTGTTGGTGATAAATATGAAACTAACATTACGTAGAAGGGTGGATCAGGAAAAGTAAAATTAAGTTTTGTAGTAAAACTGGAGTTCATTTGCCGTCTATTTCTAGTCCAAAATTTGGTCTTGTCTGACAGAAGTGCAATAGATTAATAAAATATTGGCTTCGAAGTTAGAAACTTTATTATACAGGGTGGGGCAATAGTGCGTCCGACTTCGATAGCTCGAGTTCTATGATAGGTAGAAATTTGATTTAAAAATACAGATAAACTAGAGAAATAAGTCTATAACCGGAAATAATTTTTGAACATACAGGGTGAGCCAATAAAATTATACAGGGGCAAGTGACAATTTTTTTAAATGGATTGTGATGTGTAAAAGAAGATTTTTCGGAGCCTTTTCTTAGACTCTTTTTAATCCAATATTATTGCTGACTATTTCCAAACCACTTGGATGTTAGCGTTTTTTTTTGTTCAAATAATGGCATCTGCAGATGCATGTTAAAAAAATCACTACAGTCACAATTATGAGTTCTAAGAAAAAATTATGTAAAGACTAGTTAGGAAACATCTGTGGAATGTCTTTAAATCGTTTTAACTTTTGAAAAATTATACAGGGTGACTAGATTTAATTTTTCAATTTAGAACTTTTTGAATTAAATTTTTTCCATTTTTTCAAATGTAACACCCTGTATATTTTTTAACGGTTTGATGTAGAAACTAAAAACGTACATTTTTTGTATGTACACCCCTATGGCTATTTGTAACCATTTACGATTTAACGCCCAATAATTACAAAATTTTAGAATAATCCTAAAAAATTAGATTGTTCTTCAAATTACTCGACAGATAAAATTGTAGTAAGTGCTCCAGATGTTTTGTTTATAAAAACAGCGTAAGTTTTTTTAATAAGTTGACTTTATGTTTGTATCTTGATCATTTTTTGCATTTTATATTATCCGACAAAAAATAAACATTTATCGCAGTTACCTGTCGTCAGTTGTCATTTTGGTGTCAATTTTGAAATATTTGAAGTCTTTTGTCGAGTTATTTGGAAAACGATCAAATTTTTTAGGATTATTCTTGAATTTTGTAATAATTTGGCGATATTTCGAAAATCGTTACCAATAGCCATAGGGGTGTGCATACAAAAAATGTTCGTTTTTAGTTTCTACATCATATCGTTAAAAATATACAGGGTGTTCTATTTAAAAAAATTGAGAAAATTAAATTCAAAAAGTTCAAAATTAAAAAATTAAATTTAGCCACCCTGTATAATTTTTTAAAAATTAAAGTAGATTAAAGGCATTCCACAGATGTTTCCTAACTAGTCTTTACATAATTTTTTCTTAGAACTCATAATTGTGACTGTAGTGATTTTTTTAACATGCATCTACAAATGCCATTATTTGAACAAAAAAATCGCTACAACCAAGTGATTTGAAAATAGTCAGTAATAATATTGGAGTGAAAAGAGTCTGGAAAGGGCTTCAAAAAATCTTCTTTTACATACCACATTCCATTTAAAAAAAATGTTACTTGCCCCTGTATAATGGGGTACTTGCCTCATGTTTGGGAAATATAATATTTAGAAAATGTAGACGATTTCATTAGAGCCGTATTTTTTTATTTGGTTCTAGGCCCAGAATTAGTTTTTTAATTTTTGGAGTGGGAGATTTGTGACGTAAGCGACCCCAGCTCGACGTAGTTCTCAAAGAAATCGTATGATGGCGCTTTACTCAGATTCCATATAAATCGAATGCCGATCGAATGTAAAAATGTGGCGCCCTCTGCTAGCAGCGCAGCATAGTAGCCAAAAACAAGAGTCTATTCAATATAGGTGTGACTCTTAGATACGGGGGCCGATGACGTCACCAAAGACAAAAATTGCAAATATCTACGAAAATATGGAATAAAAAAATGGGAAAAAAAAATTAAGCCTTTTTTAGTTATTTGCATGCATCTAGAGAATAACAAGTGCAATATTTTTTTTAGGCAAGTATCCCATTGTCTTGGCTCACCCTGTATGTTCAAAAATAATTTCTGGTTATAGACTTTTTTCTCTAGTTTATCTGTATTTTTAAATCAAATTTCTACCTATCATAGAACTCGAGCTATCGAAGTCGGACGCACTATTACCTCACTCTATATATAACGGATGTTTTACAGCTATCGCCATCTTTCCATCCCCAATCTCCATCTTGTCCTGTTGAACACATCGTCTTCCTCCAAGTTTCTCGCAGCCATCGCTTCATTTACGTCATCCCTCCAACTTCTTTGCGGCCGTCCCCTTCTTCTCAAAAAGTTTATTTCCGTTGCCATTAGTTTACTCTTTTTGGCTTTAGTAACGTCACAGATCTCACACTTCCGATCCATAGAGAGTAACACTTTGAACCAGACTTTTGTATATGTGTTTCTTTGTGGCTTTCTTAATGTTTTTATTCCATAGAAGAGAATTCAGTGTTCTTCTGGTGACTCCTCTTCCCTTGTCAATTCTTGTCTGTATTTCGTCTTTGCTGTTTCCTTTTCTTATTGAAGAGTATACCGCAATAGTTACTTTGCTCAATTCCTTTTATTTTGGGTATGAGGGTAAGGGTAAGGGCAAAGGCATTATCCACAGTCGATCGTCCGGCACGGAAGCCTGTCTGCTCCTCTGGTTGCTTATCTTTAATTTCCTGTTCCATTAGATTCTTTAGTACTCTGAAATATATTCTACCTATAGTTGGTATTACCGCAGTGCCTCTGTAGTTTCTCGGATCTGTTCTTGGGCCTTTCTTATGTATAGGAGAGATGCATTCCTCGGGAATGCTTTCTCCATTCAAACATCTTACAAAAAGCCTTCGAATAATTTCCAAGAGTTTCGGTGGACCATACCTAAGTAACTCGGGCTGTATTCCTCCCGGGCCTGGAGACTTCTTCAATTTTCTTCCTTTCACTGCTTCTTTCACTTGGAGAGTTACATCAATTTCCTCTTCGGCTTCCACGAGCTCGCCTTTTGTCATAAAATTCGCTCTTGTTTCTGTTAACTTTATTAACGAACTAAAATGCTGCGTGATGTCTTAGGTGATGGTACTGATGGTTAAGCTGTTGACCACTACGTTACCAATATCAGGATCAGATAATTTTCCTAATTTTTTACGAAAACATTTTAGATACCCGCTTCCTGTAATAAGAAACCTTCCTGATCGACCCTAAACTGTACTTATGATTATACTGTGTACTGTTGCTATGATGTCGGACTTGAACTTTTGCGTTGTCACAGTTGCAACCGTCCTTTGAAAAGCGAGATTTTGTCATCAAGGAACTGTTGGACACCGAAAAGAATTATGTTGACGTCTTAGGCAAATTGAAGAGGAACTTCATGAAACCTTTAATGAACCAAATGAAAGGCCCCGACCACGAAACAGTATTCTACAAAATAAACGTAAATTATAATCGACTGTTGTTTTCTTTTTGTTATATTAAAGTCAATTCTGTTGTAGGATTTATATGAAATACACACGTGGTTCTACAAGGAACTCTTAAGAGCAATAGCTGATCCTAGTTCGAAGTTGAGTATGGTGTTTATGAAATGGCGTGAACGTTTCTTAGTTTATGGTGGTTATTGCGCCAATTTGACAAGAGCTACGAACACGTTGCAGGAATTGTGTGATACTGACGAAATATTCAACCAAACGATTGTTGTAAGTCAATATTGTAACACGTGATGGTCTTTGATTAATTCGGGATCTTTCAGAAATACGAGAAAGAAGACAATAACGGACGGTTCAAGCTGAGAGACGTCTTATCAGTTCCAATGCAGAGGATTCTCAAATACCATTTATTACTAGAAAAACTTATCGAAAATACAGATCCGGTTAGTTGCGTCGTTCCGCGTGTAAAACAAAAATTCTACAATTTTATTAATCTTGGCAGAACCATGATGATTACAACGATTTGAGACGGGCCAGGGAAGCTATGCTGGACGTTGCCGGCTTTATCAACGAAGCTGCCAGAGACAGCGAACACTTGGCGGTCATCAACAATCTCCAGGAGAACATCGTCGAGTGGACGGCATCGGCTGATCACAAGTTGACCGATTACGGCAGGTTAATCAAAGACGGCGAATTAAAAATCAGAGCTCATGATGATCAAAAAACTAGAAACAGATACGTGTTTATTTTCGACAAATGTATACTAATTTGTAAACAATTGAAGGTAACTTATCATTGATTTGTTTTTTTCTTAGAACGATTTTTGGTAATTATTTTGGTTGTAGGGACAGCAGTTTGCGTTTCGAGAAATAATTAACATTAGTGACTATCATATTGACGAAATTCATAATAGGCCTATATTGAACAAGGATGCCAGGTGGTCCTACCATTTTCATCTCGTTAAGAACGACAACGTTATGGTTTACACATTTTCTGTTCGATCAGTGGAGTTGAAAGATCAAATGATCAAAGCTATCAATGATGCGTTGTAAGTATGATTTGTTATTAAGTGTCAAATGTGTATTCGGTAAGTTCATAGCCGTATTTATATCTACTATAATATAGGGGGCGCTGTAGTATCTATTCTTAGCGGTCGGAATTTCCATTCCACATGCCATGCGACATCGCTCTCAATGTCTCATTTTAATTCAAGTGTAATGGAAATTGAATTTCAATCCAAATTAACAACGAATGATAATAGAAATACCACACAAAGAGTTGCCATAGACATTCACATGGAATCGAAACAACATAACCAAAATTAAATTTAAAATAAAAATACATCTATGTCATGATAACACCCTGTATGTAATTGATGAAAGCAAAAATAGAAAAATAGGGTAAATACATAAAGAAGTGAAGGCATTTTAGTTATGACATGTGTCAGGCCACTGTATTATTGTTATTGTTCAAACCCAAAATTGATCGAGTGTCTTCTGTTTTTCATAGAGATAACATCCATCCCATATCAATGAAGCGAACAAACCACCAGTTTGAGTTGCAAACTTTCGACAAACCGGTCCAGTGTCTGCATTGCTCAAAGTATCTCCGAGGCCTAATCTACCAAGGATACAAATGTACCGTTTGTAACATAGCAGCACACAAGAACTGCATCGCCGGCTCGGGTCGTTGCGGTGTACCCCCGTCTTACCAGCAACAATCTTCGTTCTCTTCTCAAACTTCTTTGATCAACGGCGACGAGTTGGCTCTTCTCGATAAACTCTGGTTTGTCGGGGAAATGGACCGAAGCAAAGCTCAAAGTGAACTGGAGAGACGCGAAAATGGCACATTTCTAGTCAGAATACGGCCCCAAAATGACGATAAGGACAAATATGCTCTCACGCTCAAGTCAGTTCAATTTATTTTAATTACGCCGTGGTAATTATTATTTTTTTTTAACAGGACCAATAACACGGTGAAACACATGAAAATTTGTAACATGGATACTGGTGAGGACAGAAAGTATTATTTATCGTTGTCCAAATTTTTCAGCAACATCGAAGAACTGGTGCTTAACTACCAACATTATAGTCTGAAGGAGAATTTTGAAAGGTAAATTTTCACTAAGATGTCATTTTTTTAAGGGGACAAATATAATGTACACGAAATTGAACCATACATCCCTTGCACTGTCCACTAGAAAATTTAATGAGCATCAAAAAATCTAAATAAAACCCAAATTATTATACATCAAAAAATGAGAACATCACCACTAAAATAACTATACTACGTATGGTTTTACTATTGCTTACATTTTAAATTTTATATGTCTATCAATTTTACTAAATGTTCACCAAATTTAGAACGCTCAAGTTACGCGTCCGTGCTGTACATAATAAATATTCTCGCTATCCATTTATATTTAGTGTTTCGCAAAAAAACTATTTGTGCGTCAAATAATTATTTTATTACTCCAAAAATGAAATATGCTCGCGCATCTCTCCTTGCCGCTTGCGCTTACAGACAAGAGGCACGTGAAAAAAGTTATGTACAAGGTCAGTTCAGGGTCCTGTATTTTTGTTTTAAAGCACGATTAGAAATTACCGCTAAAAGAAGTTTTACGTTTTACATAATGCGAGCCAATTACAGCAAAGCATTTATATATTACGGAAATCAATATCTTTTTTTGTGCAAACCACTTTTATTTTTACACTTATTTTTCTTGCCCTAGCACATCTACATCTATAATTTTGCATAAAATTATTTACTATTTGCACAACATTTTATTGCTTGTGTATTTTTGATCAACAAATAGTATTTTTAACTGCTAAATAATATAAGACACTGTCGAAAATTAAATATCTGGGTATTATGTTAGAATTAAATGCGGAATAAAATTTGGTGAACATTTAATATTTATGGTCAACAAAAGTTATTTTGGCGAACAAAATATATAAGAGGCCAGCATTATGTCAATATTTGGTTGTCGCTTTAAGATTATGTATTTTCTTAATTTTGGTGAGCATTTAGTATTTTTGGGAAATGAAAGTATTTTTTTGTATGAAAATATTGGGTAAATTTGGTAGACTGTTAAATACGACCCTTTTTTTTTAATCGCTTCTTCGACTAAATTTATAATAATATGTCGAACGATTGCGTAGATTGGAAGAGAATACGAAACTGCTGTGGCCTTACCGACAATTGCAGGCTATTCCCTTGAGAAACTTTGACCCATCCGATAATGAGCAATTAGCGCTGCGTGAAGGTGTCCCGATTGTGGTGATAGGAAAAGAGGGCTACAGAGACGGCTGGTGGAAAGGCAGAACTGATTCTGATGAGGTAACTAGTGTTTGTACAGCCGAATTCAGAAGTAATGTCCACCTGTTAAACTCGTTAAGTTCATATTTATGCTAAACATAATGGAACAGATGCATTGGGTTTCCTTTAGCTAGTACATACATCATCTTTAGAAGAAATTTAAATTTTAAAAGTGTGAGGTGGACATTACTTTTGAAACTGACTGTACCTCAATACCAACGTAATTATATATTTTTTTTTTTGCAGACTGGTTATTTTCCGAGTAGTTTCGTTAGGGTAGAAGGAGACGTTAGGTTCAACATTTAAAGAAGTTTAGCTAGTCGACCATTTTGCAATAACGCCATTTTTAAATAGATAAAGAGAGGAATAGGGAAGCCGTGTTAATTAATGTGCTGCAAGATTCAACTGTGCACAATTTTAGTAATTCTGTTAACTTGCCGAAACCGATTGTTTTTCTGAGAGTTGATGTGTTCAGAGTACCTACTACATATATTATACAGGCATATTTATGAATTTGGTAATTGTTTACAATGCCCACTTTTCGCTTTTTGTGTTTTTTTTTTTGGAAACCATCGTAAAACATCATTATATTGCCATTTTGAGCAATGAAATGTTGTGCAAATGGTAAATAATTTTATGCAAAATTATAGATGTAGATGTGCTACGGCAAGAAAAATGAGTAAAAATAAAAGTAGTTTGCACAAAAAAAGATATTGATTTTCGTAATGTATACATGGTGACGAATGCGTTGGTGTAATTATTATTTTGAAAATCGAAGAGTGGGTAAAGTAAACAATGACCATGAATTTTTCAAATTATTTTAACATGTTACTGTTGTATGTTATTTATACACCTAGGTGCATGTGTATGTGCTCGCGGCAATTATATTTGTGCCATTTTTATATCATGTCATTGTTGTACTTTTTATGTGACCATTGACTGTCCTCAAAATACGCAACGATGAATGGTTATAACACTTATGTCAGTTCTTTTCATCAGACAAGCTCAGTGTTGAAAATTGTATGTTCATTCCTTCAAGTTTAGAGGAAGTTGTTTTTGTTTTCTATCTCAAGAAGTATATTTTATAACAGATAGATATAAACAAATTTTGTTATTTCAGATATATGTTTAATAAAAAAATGTTTCACTTTAATATTTTTCAATTTTAATCACACTTCCAACTAACCACTTTTGTCACATCTTGAATTCACCACCAATATGAAACTTTTTTCCCACCGAAAAACGCACTGTTATCAAGTACTTGGAACGCTAACTAGGGCGACAGCAAGGGGTTCATCTAAAGGTGGGAACAGACTAAGCAAACATTGTTAACAGTTGTCCAGTTGTTGGCGAATTAAACGTTCTAGAAATTGATAAACTGTTTGCAACATCAACCAACTTCGCTGCTTAGATTCCCCAACTGGGATTCGAACCCGGGTCTCTTGCAGGCAGTTGTTCATTTGTTGGCGAATTAAACGTTCTAAAAGTTTATAAACTGTTCGCAACATCGATCAACTTCGCTACTTAGATTCCCCAACCGGGATTCGAACCCGGGTCTCTTGCTCTGACAGCTAAGCTATTGAGGGGACACAATCAGCCTCGCCACGGACTCCATATTATTCACCCTCCTCCAAGAGACGTCGTTCGTCTTCAATGTGTACAGGCTCTCTGTCGATAGTCGAAATCATTGAAGTGTCATCTCTTTGCTAATTTCGAGAAACTTCCAAAAGTGGTTTTAGTTCCCTGCACATTAGAAATGATAGGAGAGACCCAAAAGTTTTGGCGTCCTACAGAATAGGTCTGTTGATGACTTGAGGTAAAAAGACAGATAAATAGGTAAATTACTGATCACTCTATTGTAAACGAATAAAACATTACATAAAAGATATAACCATAAACACTACCTAAACAATATCATATTAAAATAAGTTTTGCTTATAGTATGTACATAAAAATTCTTAAGTCATATTAGTTACAATGAATTTTTTATTTACACTTTGTAGTGTGGCTATTCATTATCTTCACAAATTAAAAAGACTCCAGCTACATATTACATAATAATGTTTTCCTACTCATTATCCTTCTTATTAACGTCTTCTTCCTCCTCCTCTTCCCAATCATCCATCAACTTATTAACAGTTTCACCAGAAACTTTGTTTGTTTCTTTGTGATCTGATTGCTGTGAATCAGTGTCTTCCCAATCATCCAATATAGAAATTTTTGTGGAATGGTTCAATGTTTCTTTTTCTTTTGTTTGTTCACCGGAATCCCCTTGAGATTCTTGCGACGACTGCGAATTATCATCGTTAAATTGGCTAGTCGAAGTATCACTAGGTGGCGTTTCGTCAGTTGACAATTGCGTTAGATCTTGATCGTCTTGTTTTTCCTCAAATGCCGTTTCAGTCACGTTATAGTCTCGTTGTTCATGAGCCGGCTCTTCAATTGGTGTTTCCAAATTATTTTTTTCATCTTCCGTTTTTTCTTCTTCATTTTCTGTTTTTTCTTCTTCATTTTCGGTTTTCTCTTCTTGCGACTTCATTTCAACATCCTCATTATTATCAACAACTTGCGGATCCGGCTCGAGTTGGACATCTGACTCCGATAATTGCGGTTCTGACTCACTTTGCGTACTCGATTCTACAGTGTCATCTACATTTTCGTCGGGTTTGCTTTCAGGTGGTTTCTCCAATTCTGATATGTCTGTAACCATTTCAGTATTTTCCTCGTGGTTACCTTTATCTGAACAGGATTCTTCTTCTTTCGCTGCTGCTGCTTGTTCGATTTTATCATCCTGTGCTTCGTCCGGTTTTTCTTCCTGAATAATTAAAAAAATAATTAAAAGATCAAAATTCACATTTAGTAACAAACCTCAATAATTTGGGCTTGAACGTCATCAACTACTCCATCTCCATGACTTTCTTCCCCATCGTTAGTTACATTTTCAGGTTTATCAGTAATTTCTTCATTAATTTGAGGGATTGGGTCCAACGGTTCCTCGCATTCCATTACTTCATCAATTGTTTCGGTCACGTCCGTATTTAAAGGTGTAGCAAGCCCTTCAATATTTTCTAAATTTTCGACCGCATTGGCCTCCAGATCTTCGTGTTCATTTTGCGTCAAGTCCGCCATCAACATGTCGTCTCGGTTGTCGTTCAATTCTTGTTGCGACTCTTCAGGTTCATTCGCTGCGGCAGGTGGTTGTTGGTCTTTTTCGGTAACTAAATCAGCCTTATTGTCTTCCACATAAAGTGACTCGTGTTTCATCTCGCCGTGGCTTTCTATTTCTCTCTGAATCATCTCTATCGACTCTATGTGGGTATCTTGGGGGTTCATCACCACCTGACCGGCGGCTGACGTTATTGTCGCTCCGTTCCTTATTTCGATCATTCCGGTTTGGGAGTTGACCATTATATTGCCCTAAAAACAAAAGATGGAGCGTTATGAACAAAAATGGCGAACAAAACGACATCGTTAGGTGAAAAACATTTGAAGGCGCGCTCTCCCTTGGGCCAACAGTAGATGGACTTTAATTAAATATAGGGTCTTTCAAAGTGAACCGCCGGAGTATCGGCTTTTCCAAATTTATTTCAGCGCTCAAGGGGTTTCCGCAATGGCAGCTTTATGGGTCGTTTACTAAGTGCCTCTGTGACTACCCTTCCGTTATGTTTATAGTAGCCCGTTGCCTTCACTGGAGCTTATACCTTCTGTTGAAAATAAAATTCAAACTCTCATTCAAGTAAGTTATTTATTGATCCGCCCGTCGCCGAGACGAGGTCACCATCTTTTGTTCTTTTGGCCGTCACCGGATGTACTGTGGTGCCGCGTGCAATTAGCTTAGACTATATAAGGTCAATGCGTATTAGTTTTGGTTTGAATTCTGGCAAAGCTGCCATACGAGCAACATCTCCCGTTTGATTGCAACGAGTTGTTTTATTGAATAAACGTTTTGTATAGCAAAAGTCAAACTTGGCTAAAATTATTTAACATCTTCTTCAAAGCAAGTCTATTAAGTCATAAATAACCGACGCGTTTAAGCAACACTGTCATGAAGCTCGACTGTTTCAGTAAAGCCGTCTTGTCATAACTCCTTCAAAATTTCCAAAGACAATTACAATTAATAATGCTTCAACAAAAAAAATGAACAACATTTTGATAACTTGTTTGAGTAATTCTTATCTGCCAACTTAGCAGGTAAAATTATTCACTTAGAACACAAATCGACGGATATTAAGCTGACGTACCTGTGACGTAATATATTGGTCCTGTTGTCCGTCAACGGGATGACTATACAAAACGACAATGTTGGAACCATCACTGTTGATCTCCTCTTGGTTATCGCCATAGTCGTGATCGGTCAAGACCATAACTAGTTCATCGGTCGATCCGATGTCGCCTCCCGACAGCATCGATTGCGTGATAACACCGTCGGTGGTGATGACTTCGTTCTGATTTTGGACGAAAGTTTCCCTTCCCGTCAGTTCGGGTAAAATAAATTCCGGCTGTTCGTTCTGTTGATTACCGAAAGTCTGTTCGTCCTGTTGCAAGTACAACTGTTGGTTGTCGTTGAGGACGACGATATCGACCAAACCGAGACTCGTAGCTATACCGGTAGCCACATTGTTCAGTGCTTCGGCCTCGGAGCTTGGCTCCAACGCCAACGTTTGTTGTTGTTCGTTGCGTTCTTGCACTTTGACATTGGATAAAATGTTAACTTTTTTCGCCGCCGTTTCAGACAGTATTTCGGGAAGGATGTATTCTTCCTTTTCGGTTTCCTCGTCCAAGTCTTCCAAATCTTCGACATCGTCCACCTCGTCGATGCTCACTATTCCATCTCTGATCGCCTCGTTTCGATGTTGCATCCTCACGTGCGAGAACAGATTCACGCCGGATTGATAACGTTTCGTGCAATACTGACAATCGTAATTGTTTTTGGTAGATTTGCCGGTGTGTCCCGTTATTTGCATGTGACTAGTCAAAGTCGTTTGGGAGGTGAAAGCCAATTTACACTCGATGCACTGTATCTCGTTTTTGCCATGGCGGCGCTTGTGTTTGTTGAGAATTTGCTGGGAGAGGGCTATGAACGGGCATAAGGAGCATTTGGGGAAGGAGTACGCCGGCGGGGGTTTCATTCCGTGTTTCGTATACAAATGGTACATTAGCAAGTTGTGTTTGTTGCACCGATGGCCGCAGTATTTGCATAATCTCGAGTCGAATTTTTCGTTGTGGACGTCGGTCATATGTTTTCGATATAAATAATACAAAACGAATTCGATGGGTTCTTCAGGGGTGCTGCAGCGGTCGCACATCCAAGGCCCTTTATCGTCCGACTTCACGTCGGTCTCCCCTCTGAACTTGCCCCCACCTTTGCCATCCGACTTGGAAGTTTCGTTCTAGCAACAATAAAACAAGTCAAATAATAAATTACATACAGGGGTTATCAAAAGTATGGAACCAAGCTTCTCTTGCCTAAAACTATTATGCCCGGTTTCACGAACGTTGACACACTCCTAACGATATGTCGAGATTTGGACGGATCAACAAAATCATTATCAATATTTAATGATGATTGATGATGATTAATAATGATTGATGATGATTTAATGATAATGGATAAATGCATAAGAAGATAATGATTTTAACGATTTATGTTTAATTTACGTTGGTGCAAGCCAAAATTTCGATGATAGTGGATGACAGTAGGTATGTCAACGTTCGTAAAACCGGGCATTAGACTTAAGAAAAAAAAAACTGTCAAATGACTGATTTCAACATACTTTTTTTTGGGCCGTATTTAACAGTCTACCAAATTTACCCAATATTTTCATACAGAAAAATACTTTCATTTCCCAAAAATACTAAATGCTCACCAAAATTAAGAAAATACATAATCTTAAAGCGAAAACCAAATATTGACATAATGCTGGCCTCTTATATATTTTGTTCGCCAAAATAACTTTTGTTGACCATAAATACTAAATGTTCACCAAATTTTATTCCGCATTTAATTCTAAAATAATACCCAGATATGTAATTTTCGAGGGGTTGACCACTTAATAGATGTGGTGTACAATCTACAGTAAATGTCTGGTAAATGCGATAAATGTCTTGTAAATGCGGTAAATATCCTGTAAATGTGGTAAATGTCTCGTAAATGTGATGTCTTGTAAATGTGGTAAATGTGGAGTAAATGTAGTAAATTTTTGCCTAAATGCGACAAATGTCCTGTAAATGTTATAAATGTGGTTAAATGTGATAAGTCTCTTGTAAATGTGGTAAATGTGGAATAATTGTAGTAAGTTTCGTGTAAATGCGGTAAAGGTCTGGTAAGTATCAGTAGGTGCAGTAAATGTTCTATAAATGTGATGGGTGTAAATATGGTAAATGTCCTGTAAATGCGATTAAATGTCCTGTAAATGTGATTAAATGTTTGGTAAATGTCTGTAAATGTGATAAATGTCTTGCAAATGTGGAAAGAATGTTCTGCAAATATGATAAATGTTTTATGAATGTGGTAAATGTGATTAAATGTTTCGTAAATGCGGTAAAGGTCTGGTAAGTACCAATAGGTGCAGTAAATGTGATGAGTGTGGTGTAGATGTGGTAAATGCCCTGTAAATGCGATTAAATGTCCTGTAAATGTGATAAATGTCTTGCAAATGTGGAAAAAATGTTCTGCAAATATGATAAATGTTTTATGAATGTGGTAAATGTAATTAAATGTTTCGTAAATGCGGTAAATGTTTTGTAAATGTGATGTGTGCTAGGGCAAGGAAAATAAGAGTAAAAATAGAAGTGGTTTGCACAAAAAAAGATATTGATTTTCGCAATAGATAAATGCTTTGGTGTAATTGGCTTGCATTATGTAAAACGTATAACTTCTTTTAGTGGTAATTTCTAATCGTGCTTTAAAAAAAAAAATTACAGGGCCCTGAACTGACCTTGTACAAAACTTTTTTCGCGTGCCTCTTGTCTGGAAGCGCAAGCGGCAAGGAGAGATGCGCGAGCATATTTCATTTTTGGAGTAATAGAATAATTATTTGACGCACAAATAGTTTTTTTGAGAAACACTAAATATAAATGGATAGCGCGAATATTTATTATGTACAGCACGGACGCGTAACTTGAGCGTTCTAAATTTGGTGAACATTTAGTAAAATTGATAGACATATAGAATTTAAAATGTAAGCAATGGTAAAACAATACGCAGCATAGTTATTTTAGTGGTGATGTTCTCATTTTCTGATGTATAATAATTTGGGTTTCATTTAGATTTTTTGATGCTCATTAAATTTTTTGGTGGACAGTGCAAGGGATGCATGGTTTAATTTGGTGTACATTATATTTGTTTCCAAACTATTATGCCCGGTTTCACGAACGTTGACACACTCCTAACGATATGTCGAGATTTGAACGGATCAAAAAAATCATTATCAATATTTAATGATGATTGATGATGATTAATGGTGATTTAATAATGATTGATAATGATTTAATAATGACTAATAATAATTAATGATGATTAATGATGATTTAATGATAATGGATAAATGCATAAGATAACGATTTTAATGATTTATGTTTAATTTACGTTCGTGCAAGCCAAAATATCGATGATTGTGTTGATCCGTTGCTATAAGTTCCCTGGCAAATCTCGACATGCTGTTAGCAGTAGGTATGTCAACGTTCGTGAAACCCGGCATTACACTTAGAGAAAAAAATAATAACTGTCAAATGACTGATTTCAACATACTTTTTTTACAAAATGGCACCAACTATTTTTGCTGAGACGACCCATTTTCGTTAATGGTAACGTACTAACATTTCTATTTAGTTTGAGGTATAAGATTATTCTCCATACAAGCGTGGAATTATTTTTTCCTAGATCGAGGCGTCTATTTTTAAATAAATAAAAAAATATGCGTTTGAGCTAAGAAGGGAGCTCCCTGCAAGATGCGGGTGTATCCCAAAACAATACACAGTCGACAACACCATTAGAATGTGACTGGTAGGGCCTACAACTGCATCTTCCAGATAGTCTGAGACAGGAAGATCACAATACAAAAAAGTTTAGTAACAATACACAAAATTTTGAAAAAAGACACAAAGAAATAGTTAAAAAAATTGCAAAAAACCTGAAAATAAGCGCATACCTGTGTCTTTAAACGAGGCGTCCTTATTTGTATACTCTCCACTTTGGCTTGCTCCGGGCTCGTTTTTCCCTTCGCCATGATCTTCAGTCGTATATTCTTATTCTTCTTCACCAATTGGGGATACTTCTTTAAAATTTCCGTAACGATTTTGCTGTGATTCAGATCACCGACCGTTTTCCCGTCGGCCGCTATGTTAATCGTGGTGGATTTCCCGTCTTGCTCGTCGAACCTAACTTTTTTCACGCACGTTTTCGCCTTAACGTCCAATTTTCTTTTCACACCCGACTGAGTCGAGTCATTGGAATTGTACTCTTCCAACTCATTATCGACGATTTCATCGTCATGACTCAGTCCCGACCTGATCTTCTGCTCCTTAACGTAGTTCTTCATTTCCTCCATGTCCAAGCTGGACGATGACTGTTTTTTCGTCCCGGAACTTGAACGGTTCGCGTTCGGTATGTGTTTGAGGTCGTCGAACGATGTGCTGGCCCTATTTTCTTCTTCTTGCGTCATCAACGGTTTGCTGGTGTAGGAGATTTCCTCGAAACTAGTTTCCATGAGAGGGAGACTCGGTAGTTCGTCTTCGGGCCAGTCAAAACGAGTGGGTTTCGGGGTGTTGTCAGGCACAGATAAGGGATCGACGGACGCGCTCCATTTGGGTTCAGCTGCGAATGGAGAAATGTTGTGGGTGTAGGGTTGAGATGTCGGAACACTCTTGCGTTTCCACACCGGAAGTTTTCTACCCGGCAGAGTCGCTGGCAGCTCCGACTGGAGGGTTGGTTTTGCGATCACCTTCTTCACTACAAAGAAAAAAACAAACGACACATATTTAAAACAGTTTCAAGCTTGCAGCGCTAGAATCGCATGGCTAGATATTAAACAATGATATTACAAAATAAATTGCGACAAAGACAATCAGAGGGGGCTAAAGACTAGAATTTAGCTAATATTGTGTTCTCTGTCAAACCCACGAAGCGCTATAGGGATGACAATTCATTGTCTCGTAGAAGAAATCTCTGAAACTACAGCAAATTATGCGCCTTTTTTCAAATTTTGAAATCTACTTTCCATTATTATAGCTTATTATTTATACCTATACTTCATAAATATACCGGATGTTCCAGCGTTACCGGTCCATAGGGAAATAGCACGGTAAATTTTCTTTTCTTAAATTTGTATATATCTTCCCAGATAAAATTCGGTAACAACGAAAACTCCACGCGAATTCTTAACAGGAGAGGCAAGCTTTTATGTATATAAAATTGATGGTTAGAAAGGCCTAAATATTAAAAAAAAAAAATTGCATTGATGGGACGCTTCTTCCAAACATGAATTCCGAGGTTCAAATCCCGATCAAGGCAACACTTTCTTATCTCTATTTTGGTATTAAGGCTTTTCTAACCACCAATGGGCCGCCAGGTATGCAACTTGATATACATATAAAAATGTTACACTTTCACTCCCCGTGAGGTATGAAAAATGATCAGTAAGTTCGCGCTTGCGTAGAGGGTGAGATTAAGAAGTGGTGCTAGAACCGCCCTTCTTTATCTGCTCCTGATTGAAATTTTACAGAAACTCTATATAATACGGCCACAATTGATATTTTAAATATTATGTTCTTTTTTACCGGTAGCGCCATCTATTAGAACAAAAACTTTAGACTCTCCTCTTAATACGAAATTTACACCTGGCTTGCAAATTCTGCTGGAGCTGAATTGATTGTAAATGAACCTTAAGACTAAATTTACACTTGGTCTGCAAATTGTGACTGCAAACCGGACTTGCACTTCCGTGAGAGGTTTTGATTGTGTAACGTTTCGTCAAAAAAACATGTGCTGTGAACAAACATAAACATAACTTTATAATCACGTCATAATAATTCCGTGATGACAATATTACAAAACGTAATACTTCCATTGCTTGTACACAGGATGGCGCCACTGAAGATTTTTCAACTTCCACTGTGTTGTGAACAACACACAATAGTTCTCGCACAATACAGGGCATTTCAACAAGAACCACCGGTGCCTAATTGCGTATTTCCAATGGGAACAAATATAATGTACACCAAATTAAACTATACATCCCTTGCACTGTCCACCAGAAAATTTAATGAGCATCAAAAAATCTAAATGAAACCCAAATTATTATATATCAGAAAATCAGAACATCACCACTAAAATAACTATGCTGCGTATTGTTTTACTATTGCTTACATTTTAAATTCTATATGTCTATCAATTTTATTAATTGTTCACCAAATTTAGAAGGCTCAAGTTACGCGTCCGTGCTGTACATAATAAATATTCGCGCTATCCATTTATGATTAGTGTTTCTCAAAAAAACTATTTGTGCGTCAAATAATTATTCTATTACTCCAAAAATGAAATATGCTCGCGCATCTCTCCTTGCCGCTTGCGCTTCCAGACAAGAGACAAGCGAAAAAAGTTTTGTACAAGGTCAGTTCAGGGCCCTGTAATTTTTTTTAAAAACACGAGTAGAAATTACCACTAAAAAAAGTTTTACGTTTTACATAATGCAAGCCAATTACAGCAAAGCATTTATATATTACGGAAATCAATATCTTTTTTTGTGCAAACCACTTCTATTTTTACTATTATTTTCCTTGCCCTAGCACATCTACTACATCTATAATTTTGCATAAAATTATTTACCATTTGCACAACATTTTATTGCTTGTGTATTTTTGATCAACAAATAGTATTTTTTAACTGCTAAATAATATAAGACACTGGCGAAAATTAAATATCTGGGTATTATGTTAGAATTAAATGCGGAATAAAATTTGGTGAACATTTAGTATTTATGGTCAACAAAAGTTATTTTGGCGAACAAAATATATAAGAGGCCAGCATTATGTCAATATTTGGTTGTCGCTTTAAGATTATGTATTTTCTTAATTTTGGTGAGAATTTAGTTTTTTTGGGAAATGAAAGTATTTTTTTGTATAAAAATATTGGGTAAATTTGGTAGACTGTTAAATACGACCCGTTAAAAATTTGAAATTTGGCAGAAATTAACTATAATTAATTCATTACAAGATGACATTATCGTTTTTTTCCTTTTTTGAAATGGTGTGAGTTTTCACTTTCGATCGCGATTTCATATCGAAATATTCACTTCATCTCTTTGATTTTCTTCAAGCTCATGATCACGACCTCAAAGATTGATAACGAGTAATTGAAATATTTTTATATCAAACCGTTATTGAATTACATGAATTTTTAAATTTCAGCGCTGAAGGGATTTCTGATTGACAGCTTTGTGGCGGTTTATCTAGTCCATTTGCGGCTAACCACATTAGATTTTATGATGGTCCCTGTACTGCAAAGATCCTTGAGTAGGTACCGCTATTAAGACATAAATAATCGAACCGTTTAAGCGTCATTGTCATGAAATTTGACTGCTTCAATAAAGCAGTCGTGTCATAAATTCGTCAAAATCCCGCAAACTTCTTAACAACACAATTAACGATACTTCAACTACAAATTTCAAATTTTTAACAACAGGAACATGTACCTGGCGGTATTACCAACATAATAATAATAAAAAAATATATTGAAAATTTTCAAAAAAGCACTTTATGGCGTCTCGACGGCGCATGGAATTAATTATGGAACAAATAATGACGCCACATTGTAGCGCATTAATTAAAGTTTATTTCTGCCAAACTTCAAATTTTTAACTCCATTGGAAATACGTAATTAGGCACCGGCGGTTCTCGTTCTCGTTGAAACACCCTGTATGTACAAAAAAACTTGATGATTTCAGAATTCTTGTCATTTAAAAAAATCAAATTAATGAAAATTTTATGTGGTCACAGTAACCACCATTCAAACAGTCTAAGAAAATCAAATTAATATTTAATAATGGAAGATTTGAAGACGCTTGCTTACCTGGCACATTAAATGTGTGACTCGCTTCCACTACTTTCTTCTTATAGTTTTTAACGTTTGGCGTCAACGGTTGCTTCTGTGCATCAAGCAGCTTTGTCAAAATACTAATATTCATAACTTGGGCCGTTTTATACAATCTATCAAAAATGGACAGCTGAAACTCCAACATTCCCGTATACATAAAGTTAACTATGGGAACGATAACGTCCGATTGGAGATCTGCCGGCATCATGATGACGTTATCCTCCACAGTACAAGTTTGTTCCAAGAAATGAAAATAGTCGGTACAGGCGTTCATGACAAGTCGATGGACCTTCAACTGGACGTTGCCTTCAAACTGTAGAGTCATATCGCAGTAATCCGTTTTGCTGAAGAAGGTCTGCAAACGTTGGAGGAAGAAGATGCCCCAATTGTCCACCCTCACTTGCTTCGTGTTGTCACTCATTTTCGTGTATAACCTCATTACTACTGTTTGTAAATTGTCCTCGAACCTGCTGACAGAAACAGTTTCACATCAACAATTCCCGATCGGAAGGAAAATCGTGGACAAAACTCGAAAACGACGAGAAATCAACCGGAATTACGAGAAAAGAACAAATAAAAACCGATGACATTGGGCCATTGCACGTTAGGTGAGGAAGCGGTCCGACTTGGAACCAGCACAAAATCAAAACTTGGCCAAGCTCGGCCCTTGCGGTTCCGCATGCAATTGCTGCATTCAATACACTATGCACTACATTTTTAATTCAAATTTACTGACCTTTTCTTTATATTGAAAATATTAGCTCCATCTCTGCAGACGCATAAACATATTGAATGTGAGCTGTTACTTCTTTGTATTCGTAGGTGGCGCGGTCGTCGACTGGCGCGCGCTACGTTTAAAATTGTTTGTACCGGTTCTTTTTGCATTAATATTGTCAGCGGTAAGAAAAATTAATTAAACAATTTTACGTAAACCGACAAACAATAATTCTTTAACTTTTGATAAATTTGCGAAGCTACTGATTTCGCGCAATCTGTATTCGAAGAGAGGAAGAGGAGGTTGCTTATAACGGAGACTCCACCTTTAAGGCGGGAAAGGATCGATGAGCACTTCTGATAGAGCTCGTTAGATGGCAGCGTCATTATTGCAAGTTTTCAACAGCAATAAATAAAATATGGTAAGTAATAATAATAAACGGCCGGTAAAAATAATAAGGGGTAAGTAAAATTAATCTACGATCAGTAAATTTCATAAACAGTTGATGAAATAAACTACTGTCAATCCAATTAATAATTGGTCAGTAAAGTTAATAAAATTAATTAATAATTAGCTAATAACATTAATAGGCACGTCTTCGCTGTATCATTTGTGATTGTAGAACGTCAGCAAAATATGGCCCAATTTGACTTCAGTTTGCTGTAAACCTCATCATTATCGAATATTCAAACGAAAACTTAATTATATTATCTACTAAAAATATACGTGATTTTTTTTTGCAAATTTGAAAATACGAATTTGGTGCTTATTGCCATTCTCTGTTCGACACTCATAAAATGGGTTATACCCATCTGCCTCACTTTACGGCTGCGCAAACGAATGTAGTGCAATTACTCTCCAGAATACTAGAAATGATCTCGCGTCAAACATTATGAATATTATCTTCAGTGATCATACTGGCGCGCAAAAACACGTTTTATTTAGTATGAAGTAACAACGTGGAAACAGTAACCTGGGTGAATCCGACGCTGGATTGAGGCGGAGCGTACCACTGTGTATTCAATGCATGCGCGTGGCGTCATTCCATTAAATTAATTGGGTGATTTACTTACAGTTGACTCATTCTATTTTCTTTTATGCAGTGATCTAAAATGAGAGAACTGATCTGTGCACGTCAAAATGCATACAGTGAGAAAAAAACGCATGTTATAACAAAATCGTTGCTCTTAAGAATAAAAAGGAATGTATAAAGTGTATGCAATGCAAACCCTTCCAACTACAGGACTTTAAAAAAAACTATATCGTATTGTGAGATGGTACAGTGGCGATAAAAAAATTAGACACAATGTTTCTTCCCAGTGTAAACCAACTCCATTCGGTAGAACGAGGAAGGCATTGCGACCTACTTATTTCCAGGTGATATGCTGCCGGGCGAGAGAGGTGGGTAACCTTTGGGGTAAGTATACACTCCAAACGGAATACTTGTAGCACCATTGGGCGATAAAAATTTCATAGGGTCCAATAGCTCGTTTTACACAACTTCAAAATCGCCGATTTTGCTTTACGAGTCGTGCCTAATTTTTTGCTAGCCACTGTACTTTAGAATCTTGAAAAGCAAACAATGATCTGTGTCTTTGAAAAAAAAAATAAATATAAAATTGGTCTCAAAATTTTGTCTTATTTGTGATACTTATAACCGTTTGGACAAATTTTTCAAAATTGGCATTGACATTAGGTAGGTATTTCTTAAGATAATGATGTTTTTTTTTCCAATAGCACTTATGAGGTATTTCAACTAAAAAAGAATTAAATATATATCTTTTTATGTAGAGCGCCATAATTAGCCCTGATTTATTGTAAGGCTGCGTAGCAAGGTTAGAAATATTATTTAAGAACATTCATTGTTATGTCACGAATTGGCATTCTACATCTACAACTTAATGTGCTACGTTTGAGAAATTGTTCTTCAAAAAATTAAGAATGTTACATATACAGGGTGGGGCAATAGTGCGTCCGACTTCGATAGTTCGAGTTCTATGATAAGTAGAAATTTGATTTAAAAACACAGATAAACTAGAGAAAGAAGTCTATAAGCGGAAATTATTTTTTAACATACAGGGTGAGCCAAGACAATTATACAGGGGCAAGTGTCATTTTTTTAAATAGAATGTGGTGTGTAAAAGAAAATTTTTCAAAACCTTTTTTTAGACTCTTTTCAATCCAATATTATTGCTGACTATTTCTAAACCACTTGGATGTAGCGATTTTTTTTGTTCAAATAATGGCATCTGCAGATGCATATTAAAAAAATCACTACAGTCACAATTATGAGTTCTAAGAAAAAATTATGTAAAGACTAGTTAGGAAGCATCTGTAAAATGTTTTTGATCCTTTTTAAATTTTGCAAAAATTATACAGAGTGGCTAAATTTAATTTTTTAATTTAGAACTTTTTGAATTCAATTTTCTTCATTTTTTTTAAATGGAACATTCTGTATATTTTTTAACGATATGATGTAGAAACTAAAAACGTACATTTTTTGTATGCACACCCCTATGGCTATTTGTAACCATTTTCGAAATGTCGCCAAATAATTACAAAATTCAAGAATAATCCTAGAAAATTAGATCGCTTTTCAAATAACTTGACAAAAAACTTTAAATGTTTCAAAATTGACACAAAAATGACAACTAACTAAAGGTAACTGCGATAAATGTGTATTTCTTCTCGGATAATATAAAATGCAAAAAATGATCAAAATGCAAACATAAAGTAAACTTACTAAAAAAACTTATGTTGTTTTTATAAACAAAACATCTGGAGTACTTATTACAATTTTATCTGTCGAGTTATTTGAAAAACAATCTAATTTCTAGGATTATTCTTGAATTTTGTAATTATTTGGCGATAAATCGATAATGGTTACAAATAGCCATAAGGGTGTACATACAAAAAATGTTTGTTTTTAGTTTCTACATCATATCGTTAAAAAATATACAAGGTGTTCTATTTGAAAAAATTGAGAAAATTAAATTCAAAAAGTTTTAAATTGAAAAATTAAATCTAGCCACCCTGTATAATTTTTTAAAAGTTAAAACGATTCAAAGACATTTCACAGATGTTTTCTAACTAGTCTTTAGATAATTTTTTCTTAGAACTCATAATTGTGACTGTAGTGATTTTTTTAACATGCATCTGAAGATGCCATTATTTGAACAAAAAAAATTGCTAAATCCAAGTGGTTTGGAAATAGTCAGCAATAATATTGGAGTGAAAAGAGTCTAGGAAAAGGCTTTGAAAAATCTTCTTTTACACACCACATTCTATTTAAAGAAAAGTCACTTGCCCCTGTATAATTGTCTTGGTTCATCCTGTATGTTCAGAAATAATTTCCGGTTATAAACTTTTTTCTCTACTTTATTTGTGTTTTTAAATCAAATCAAGGGAGGTAGACAACCGTTGGGGTAGCAAGGGAAATAAATATTTATTATCCATAGCACCATTGGGCGATAAGGATTTGGTAGAGTCGAATATGGCAGACTGTCAGGTCTGCTGCCACAACAACTCCTACAGCTCGATTTACACAACTTCAAAATCGTCGATTTAGCTTCACGAGTCGTGCCTTAAACATTGCTCGCGAGTGTACTTGGTATATTTGAAGAAGTTTGTCGGTCTGATGATGGAACACGCCGTAGAATGTAAAAGGTGTCAACACCTCGAGTATCGATCTCTTAATTAGTTTTCGACGTCGGTATATATGTCGTGCTCACTTAGTGAAATTGTGCATTTCATGAAAAGGATGTGCACTTTATGAAAAGGATGAGGGCAAGGAAAATTCTTTTCATGAAGTGGATATCTTTTTCATGAAGTGGACATTCTTTTCATAAAATGCACAATTTTACTAAGTGAGCACGACATATAGATCCTGTGGCATTTTTAGCTTGTCAAATTTGGAAGTGGGTGGCGCTAGTGCAGTTTTCTATAGTTTGCAAAAATTTTCTTGTGAGCTTCTTAATAAATTGTTCGATAGTTGCCAGGAATTGCCAGTTTCCTATGAAGTTGTTCGTTTTTTATAAACCATGGAGGTCAGCTGTCATTCTTAAAAGTTTTTTTTATATGACTTTCGTTGGTTTTAGAAGTGTTGCACCAAACAGGGCACAGGGCAGGCAAATGTAATTAGCGGTCTGATTAGAGATTTGTACAGAAGCAAGAAGCAGTCAATTTGAATGGTGGATTTTCTATTTATTAAAGGATATAAAGCTGCATCATTCGGTGGTGGCACTCATTAAGCTTCTTGTTTATAGGTGAGGCGTGTGTCTAGAAGGACACCCAAGTATTTAACTGCTTGATCCTTGGGATTCCAAACAATAAGGTGTTGAACTGCTGAACAACTCCGGTAGGTCTACTGCTCTCTTTAGAGTAAATATTTTTCCAACACATTTGGAGTCGTTGATTTTAATTTGCCATTTTGGAAACCATCTCCATTTAGAGTTAAGGCTGCCGTAAGAAACGGGCGAGAAAACGGCAAAACACGCTTTTGTAGTTCATGGCGTTAGAGCAACCTAATGATACAATCAAGTTCTCCTTTGACCCACGTAATGACAAAACATCAAAGATTTGGCTAAAGTAATTTTTAATCGCATTTTTTTTTGTTATAAAGTAACAACCCTTCAAAGTTTGGCAACTTTGAAGCCACGTATTACGTAGGAATTTTTTTTTACTGCTTTCATATTTCTTTTAGCTGAAAGGTCAATTCTTCAGCTTTATAATCCTGAAAACAGAAATGAGTTAGGCCTTCCCGTTTTTGCTAACCCCATGAACTCGTGGAGGGCTACCAAATAGATCCTCTCGACGATTCCGCCCGATCGCGGCAGTCAACAATACGTAAAACCATTATGTATTTGAGGGGTTTTCCCATATGCGCGTTTTGGCGCTGTTCTACAAGAATTTTGCGATTCCAGCGTGCATCGTGTTGTTTATATTTGAGATTTTGAAATCGGTCTCGGGTTTTATTTCCGATCCGGTGATAAAGAGCTAAATATAACTAAGTAGTTCTGACGTTGTCATCACGTATTTATTCCTTCTCGTTCCACGTCTTTGTACATAGAGAAAAGTGTGGAATGTGATAAGGCCGACCATATAATTAGTAAACAATATCCAAGGGATCTTGCTAATTATCGCGTGCAGCAATTTTTAATTGTCGGATGATGTAGCGGTATGAAGAAGACTGACAAATGTTAATAATAAAAGCCCTTTCAAATTAACATAAATAATATAAAGTACCTACAGGCCCGGCTGTAGGAAAGCTAGAGGTATGTGCCGAGGTGTGTGCACTGTGCAAGATAGCAACTGCCGCCCAAAAATGTAGAATATGTAGTATGTATTTTTCAAACTATATCAGTACCTAATATTCATATTTCATTACATATTTAATAAAATAAATAAAACAATAAATAAATTTATACTACATATATGAATTGATCTTTATTAACATATTATACAGGGTGTCCGTTTTTCGAGAGCTCGCTTAATCTCAGAGATACAAAGTCGGTTAAATTAGGGCAAAGTTGCGCATTTTCATACTGAATATTAATGTGAATGAAAATTTTTCTCACCATTGAAAATTTTAAAAATTAGGCATAAATGTAAAAAAGTATTGTGTTGCAATCAAAAAATAAAAGTCAATCAATAAATGTTAAAATCCAATATGACGCCCATAAGAAAAACCAAAGTTGGATGAATGGCAGATTTAGATTTATTGTAAAAAGTGTCTTGACAATGCTTCGTTAAAAAGTCTAACTCCAATGGTTTTTGCTTTGTTTATGAGACTTTGAATTTGTTATGGTTTTCAGTCACGTCTCGGTCAAGTTAATGGGCTATAAAATTTTGTTTTTGGTTTCAAATGTTCGTTAGGCTGTGGTTCACCCAGACATTGTGGCGCCAATTTCCTGTAAGTTTGGTGATCTAACTAATTTAAAATCTGGGCGGAAACTGACCTAGTCAACTCTTTACGGCAGCCTTAAGGGTTCTCTGTAATTGTTCAACCGTCCGTTGCAGGTTCCAATCCTGCGTGATGATTGCAGTGTCGTCTGCTAACATTGCTATTCCAGCGTTAGTGGAAGGAAGATCGTGGACAAACAGATTGAAGAGAGTCGGACCCAGGATGCTGCCTTGTGGCACTCCGGCCCGAATGGATTTAGTTGTTGATAACTCTGATAACAAAAAATTTGTTGTCCAGGAAGGAAAAAAAAACTGGTTGTTAGGTTGTTAGGCATTTGACAAACCAGGGCGCAACTAAAAATTTTTAATACTAATAGAAGATACAACTGCATAAAGTATTTAACTTCTTAAGGGTTGCAGAGCTCCTAAGAACCTTGGACCCCCACGCCCCGCTTACACTTACCTTAAGGTAGTTACGCCACTGCTCATTGTTATCCAGGCACTATTTTATTTATTTTCTTTTGCAATTTTTGTTTCAACTTTTTTATTGTTTAGCTTTTCTATTTGCTGATACAGGACTACAATATTAAATTAAAAAGCTCTTACGAAGGTGTTGAATGACAAATAACAGCAATATATTTTAAGCGTTTGGAATGAGGGTTGATAAAAATACGTCATAAGTTTAACAAATATACATGAAAATAGTAACAAATAAAAAGTATTTTAAATATGAAGAAAAAATTTAATACGAGCTATAGTCTTTGTAAAATAGATTAGAGAGAGACATTTCGTTGCTGGAATAAAAATCCATGCCATTTATATTTTTGGTATTGTGGACCATATTGTAGTTGTGATTATAATTTCTAGAACCATCTTTTAGATATTCCGGCATTTGTTTGGTGCCATGCAAAGTCAATGTTACGTCTTCAACGAAACCAACGTTTCCTTCCGGTCCAGTCTAAAATTGATTTTACATATTCGGGAAATTATTTAAAATTATAATCTTTATTACCTGATCAGAAACTGTTAATGTCCAAAATCCCGCCGCCACCTCTCCCCATGTCATCACAGACATAAAAGTCCAATTCTTGAAACCCTCTCTAGACTTGTCCAGTTTTCGGGTTCCTAGCAGTTGGACCCTGCTACCTGTGAATTATAAAACTGCATAAAAACAAGCAGGAACAGTAGTAGGGTAAGAAGAGGAGTTCTGGCCCAGCTCCTCCTCCTACTATTGTATATTGTGTTGCCTACTTACCCAGTTTAGCTCAACTTACACTTTTTCATGTTCTAAACAATTTTACACAGGTTCTAAACAACTTTAAACAACTTTAAACGAAGCTGCTTAGAAGCTGTTTAGAACCTGTGTAAAATTGTTTAAAGCATGAAAAAGTTTAAGTTGAGCTAAACTGAGTAGGTAGGCAACACAATATACAATAGCAGGAGCAGGAGCTGGGCCACAACTCCTTTTCTTACCCTACTAACAGTGACATAATAAATTGTTGGAGAAGTCGCCACAGCGTTCCTGTAGCTAGCTTGTACAGCCGTAGACTTAGAAAATGTCTAGTTTTTTTTTTACGTTTATTTAATTGTCTTTATAGGTTAGAAACTTTCTTTAAATAACTAAAAAGAACTATAGGCAGACAACTGCTTACCTGAAGGTGATGTTAAATGCACTTCTAACGCGCCTCGTATAGTATAATTAATGCTGGTGCGTACTTCAACGTGCTCAACGTAATTAATTTCGTGCTTCGTCCCTTTGCATCCAGTTGTAAAAATCTTGATAATTTTCTCGTTACCAAAAGAAACTGTCTGATTAATCCTGAGAAAATCAGGATAATTTTTTGTTTGGACAGTAGAAAAATTTCCTTACTGCGTGGGAGAAACTACTTCGCAAGACCGTCGACTTGGAACGTTAGTCCAATTAACAGCGGCTTTTACCAGTCCGAAGGCGTTCATCAAACCAAATCCAAATTTCGTGTTGAACCAAAAACCAGCAGCATTTTGTTGCCAACCTGGATTATCATAAACAGGTGCTACCTCTGAAGTCCAAACAATCAAGTGTTGAACATCACGCCATGTCAGATTTGGACTGAAAAGATACACGAAAAATAAACTGCAATTGAGATTTTGAGCAAAACTTACTTAGCTTCTAGAGCTAGGGCTATTATCCCAGCAGCTAGAGGGGCAGAAGCTGAAGTTCCTGTATGTTTAATTGTGCATTCATTGTGTAAATCGGTTGTAGCCTTCAAATAATTGAGATCAAATTGTAGTTAACTCTAAAATTTACTTAACTTACAATCATTTGATCTTTGTAAGCTCCTGAAGAATATGTCACAGCTAAAGTCGAAGCGCATGCCTCGCCGTACCAAGGAAACTCGCCCTTTTGCGAAGCACTACCGATTGATATTGTGTAAGGACTTGCTAAGTAACCATCACAATTACAGTTATCTCCTTTACTACCACCATTTCCGGAAGCCCAAACGTAGATTGTACCTTTACCCTTGCGACCCTGTAAAGTAGAACATGCAGTAAATTTTTGGCGATACGTAGTTTTGGTAGAAATATTTTACTTTCTTAATGCCTGTTGTCATAGATTGAAGAGCTAGTCTGCCAGGACCATCGACTGTTTTGCCATCGTCGTTGGGACCCCAAGAAGCGCTGTAAATATCGGTTAAATGTTGGGCGTAGCCTAAAGCTGTGCCTTCTATGCGATCAGTCACTACTCCATCAAGAAGTTTGACTCCTGAAATTGTCTCAGTTGATGTCATATTATCATTAGTGAATGCTTTTACCTCCAATTCTTGCATTGTAAGCAATACCAACTCCACATTTGCCATTATTGGCTGCCATGGAAATTTCCCCAGCGCATCTAGTACCATGACTGTTGTATCGCGTTGGTTCGTACCTTGGTAAAGGATCGTGGTCTTCCTCGTTACAGTCGTAACTTATTTCTGCGTCCTGCAACATTATTCTAATTTAGACTCATCCTGAGGGTCTATCTTCTCATTTTACAGCTATTCTTTAATTAGAACAATTTACTAAAAAGTAACTTACATAGTTTTCTTTTAAATCTTCGTGGGTGTATTCTATTCCGTCGTCGAGAATGCTGATTCTAACTCCCTTTCCTGTTATTCCTGCCTTATAGACAGGAAGAACATTCAAGTCTAGTTTGGGCAGATCAAATCTGGATCTGGTGTCTTGCTATGACGTTTAGGTAAGTTACAATAATTAATTTCTTAACAAACTTACCAGATACCATTCTTGAGACCAAAGCTCATCATTGAAGGTCCTGTCGAACTTAGGATGTAACGGTTTCTTGTATATTTTTTGGTGGTCTCTCTGTGGTCTCATTGGAAATATTTCAGAAAATTCTTCCATAAAATCCCGTTTTTGGCGAGATTTTGAATACTGCGATTCCGCCCATAGAACCTATAGCAAAATATTAAATAAGTTCAATTAAAAAAAAAAAAAAAACAAATAACTGACCCTGTTGTCGTCTGCAAGCCGCCTTTGAATTCCCATTCCTCTCTTGTGGTGATTGGGATAAACGTTGTCTAGTGGAATAAAAATATATGTGTCCTGGAAACCCATTACCTGGAAGTTTTTGAAAGAACGAATGAGACTGGTTGGTATCTAGAGGATTTCGTATTTGACACGTATTGCAAATAAATTCCATTTGTGACGCTGTAGTCGACATTTTACCGGCTTGTTTACGATTTTAAATAAATACCGACGATTAATTGTCATTAAAGAGACCCCTGGGGTATTGACGAAACAAAACAATGTTCTCATTTAATTCGCTCTTGTTTCTTCCTTAAACAAATTAGAAGCTCGCGTTAGTTAGTTTGTTTGTCTTATTTTTAAGATGAAACGTACACCCGGATTAGTTGAAAATAAAACACTTGAATCGATAGTTTGACTGATTTGGCAACATTGTAGACTGCATAGGTCATTTAGTGTCGTCGTTCGGGTCGGTTCGGTAAAGCTCGGTGCCTTCGATCTTACCAGACCTTGCTATGCAGCCTACAATGTTGGCAAATCAGTCAAACTAGCGATTCAAGTGTTTCATTTTCAGATAATCCGGGTGTACATACAAAGTCATGTATTTAACTTGACGCTTAAGGGTGGAAACAAATGTATAAAGCATATGCTATGCAGACAGAGCAGTATTCAGTATAAAAATGCTCAACTTTGCCCTAATTTAATCGACTTTGCATCTCTGAAGATAAAGTAAGGTCTCCGTGTTGGCAATGTTGGCATTCGTAAAACGAACACCCTGTATAGTGCTAGATAACGTTATAGGTGACGTGAACGCAAATATGATAGTAAAGCAGTAACAGATAAAACATATAAATATAGTAGCACAAAGATGGTCACAGCAATAAATTGACAATAAATAAAATAAATGAAGAAAGGAAGGAGCACCACTGTGAACTATAAGTAAAAAATATAAACTATAAACTATAAGACTTAGTCTTAGGAAATCAGGTACGAAATGGCAAAAGAAGCATATTTAAAATGGAACTGTGCAAGCTTGAAGAATGCAGAAGAATATTAAAGTTGTATAATTTTATTTACTATTCTTATTAAATATATTTTTATTTTATAGACCTTCAAAAAATGAAATAGAAATATAATAAAAATAGAAAATAAACTCCATAATATTAAATAAAAATCAATAAATAAAAAAGAACTCTTTGCTTAAATATTTATTATTGTTGCTATTTTCGCCACATTTTTTTGATACATCCGCAATACCTACACATGTAGGCAAAATGTGTGCACGCGCTCATACATACTAATGTATGCGTGGTATTCGCTCCCATCCCCCTATGCGTTCTATTATTTTCAGCCGGCACCGTCCGGCGCCGATATCGATTAGACGGCGTCGCGAGCGTCGGTTCCGAAGCCGCCGCGCGAAATTAGACGCCCTATACCAGGAAAGCAGCAAACCAGGAGTATTATTACATGTGGGATCTAACGGGCCTGTGCTCACACACCCCCTAAAAATAGATCATGAACCGATATATCACACCCCCCACCTGGAGTCATGAAGTATAGAACGTCCTCACACCGCCGTAATGGGATTGAACAAAAAGCCACGACGGAGGGGGAACTCTCGCTGGGGGCTCAATTACCATTCGGTGAATGACGCGTGTCGCGTGCCCCATATGACCGAGCTAGCTCTTCTGTAATTCTACCACCTGCCAGTTCAAGTTGAATGTTGATATGAATGTTACGTGTGTGTGGATAGATATTGTCAAAAGGAACAAAGTTTAGGATTTTAAGACAATTTTTGTGTATCGTAGCATTTAAAAATATTGTTGTTGATGATGAACCAATTGAAGGGAATATTAAAAAATAAACTTTCAAGAAATCAAGAAAGATTTTTGAAGCTTTAATGTCAAGTGAAATTTACCTTTTTTATCTTTTTTTATTGAAATAACCAGAAATTTTGGTATATATCAAACAAAGATATATAATTTCTACCATTTTATTTAAAAGGAAAGAGTTGAACATTGTTTGACATTAAAATTAATATCTAAAAAACACTTTGTCATTATTAAAATATCCTCAAGTTTCTCGTTTATTCAAATCGGATAATAAATATCAGTATTACGGTTTAAGGCGCTTTTAGGAAACACTCTGTATAGCTGCTGCATAGCAATTCTTAAACCCCTGATCCATATACTGTCACACTACTTCTTACCACGCTCCCAAACTGCGTTCTACTTCTCTTGGAATCATATTCAAAAGTCTTTTTCTACAGTCTCGCTATATTCATCTTTCTTGCCAACTTTTTTATCGTTTTCCCAATTCTTATTCAAGTACCAATATTCTTGTCTTCTGTCTGGTCATCTTTCACTCTTTACATCCCAAATGCGTTTTTGCGCTTTCAACCATGAAAGTCTTCTCGCATCCGTTGACATCTCTAACACCATATCGAATAACCTTTCTCGTTCTCCATCACTAAGCCTCCTAACTTATGCCATAACTTCAATATAGATTGTAACGAGAGTGGGTTTGAATGGACTGCAGTACTTGATACTGTTTCCAACATCCCCTTGTTGAAGATTTTTATTAATTTTCTCGTTTATTTGTTTTTTGTTATTTGTTAATAAGTATCTTATATTATATTTTTCGTAATCTTCTCACTAAGTATTGATGCATTCTCTTCAGTCTGAAGTACTAGCATATTTCTTCCCTCTCAACAATGGTTTCATCTTTTAACTTTTCTTTCAACTAAACGTTTGAATGTTATTTCGTTGTCAACTCTGGTTTTCTTTGCCACATTCTGTTAGTACCTATACTATCTGCCAGCTTCATCAGTTCATCTTTTTTGCCAACTTTCCTATTGTTTTCCTAAGTCTTATTTAAGTACCAAGATTCTTGTTTTCTGTATAGTCATCTTTCAATCTTTCACTCTTTACATCCCAAATGCGTTTTTGCACTTTCAACCATGAAAGTTTTCTCGCATCCGTTGACATCTCTAACACCATATCGAATAACCTTTCTCGTTGTCCATCACTAAGCCTCCTAACTTATGCCATAACTTCAATATAGATTGTAAGGAGAGTGGGTTTGAATGGACTGCAGTAGGTACTTGATACTGTTTCCAATATCCTCTTGTTGAAGATTTTTATTAACTCTCTCGTTTACTTGTTTAGTGTTAATGAGTATCTCATATTATATTGTTCCCAATCTTCTCACCAAGTGTTGATGCATCCTCTTCAGTCTAAAGTACTAGCATATTTCTTCCCTCTCAACAATGCTTTCATCTTTTAACTTTTTTTTCAACTAAACGTTTGAATGTTATTTCGTTGTCAACTCTGGTTTTCTTTGCCACATTCTGTTAGTATACTATCTGCCAGTTTCTTTTCAATTTTCGTTTTTACTTTTTTCTTCTTTAGCACTGGGTCCAGCTCTTCGCTCATTGCTAATCTTTAAAATATAAATGTAAAATTACTACACAAACCAACTATGAAAGATTAAAGTATTTTCTCATTCTTAAACCTCTGATCCATATACTGTCACATTACTTTTTACTATACTCCCAAACTGCGTTCTATTTCTCTTGAAATCATATTCAAAAGTCTTTTTTCATGGTCTCGCTATATTCATCTTTTTTGCCAACTTTCCTATTGTTTTCCCAAGTCTTATTTAAGTACCAACATTCTTGTTTTCTGTATAGTCATCTTTCAATCTTTCACTCTTTACATCTCAAATGCGTTTTTGCGCTTTCAACCATGAAAGTCTTCTCGCATCCGTTGACATCTCTAACACCATATCGAATAACCTTTCTCGTTCTCCATCACTAAGCCTCCTACTTATGCCATAACTTTAATATAGATTGTAACGAGAGTGGGTTTGAATGGACTGCAGTACTTGATACTGTTTCCAACATCCCCTTGTTGAAGATTTTCATTAATTTTCTCGTTTATTTGTTTATTGTTATTTGTTAATAAGTATCTTATATTATATTTTTCCTAATCTTCTCACTAAGTATTGATGCATTCTCTTCAGTCTGAAGTACTAGCATATTTCTTCCCTCTCAACAATGCTTTCATCTTTTAACTTTTCTTTCAACTAAACGTTTGAATGTTATTTCGTTGTCAACTCTGGTTTTCTTTGCCACATTCTGTTAGTATACTATCTGCCAGTTTCTTTTCAATTTTTGTTTTTACTTTTTTCTTCTTTAGCACCGGGTCCAGCTCTCCGCTCATTGCTAATCTTTAAAATATAAATGTAAAATTACTACACAAACCAACTACGAAAGATTAGAGTATCTTCTGATTCTTAAACCTCTGATCCATATACTGTCACATTACTTCTTACTATACTCCCAAACTGCGTTCTATTTCTCTTGAAATCATATTCAAAAGTCTTTTTTCATGGTCTCGCTATATTCATCTTTTTTGCCAACTTTCCTATTGTATTCCCAAGTCTTATTTAAGTACCAAGATTCTTGTTTTCTGTATAGTCATCTTTCAATCTTTCACTCTTTACATCCCAAATGCGTTTTTGCACTTTCAACCATAAAAGTTTTCTCGCATCCGTTGACATCTCTAACACCATATCGAATAACCTTTCTCGTTGTCCATCACTAAGCCTCCTAACTTATGCCATAACTTCAATATAGATTGTAACGAGAGTGGGTTTGAATGGACTGCAGTACTTGATACTGTTACCAATATCCTCTTGTTGAAGATTTTTATTAACTCTCTCGTTTACTTGCTTAGTGTTAATGAGTATCTCATATTATATTGTTCCCAATCTTCTCACTAAGTGTTGATGCATCCTCTTCAGTCTGAAGTACTAGCATATTTCTTCCCTCTCAACAGTGCTCTCGCTTTTTAAGTTTTCTTTCAACTAAACGTTGCCCACTCTGGTTTTCTTTGCCACATTCTGTTTATATATACCTACTATCTGCCAGTCTCTTCTCAATTTCCTTTTTTACTTCTTCTTCCTTTGGCGCCGGGTCCAGCTCACCGCTCATTGCTAATTTTCAAATATAAATGTAGAATTTCAAAGGATTATTTATTTAAATAAATTAATTTTGCAAAAATTTTCTAATTGTAGTATGATAAATAATTATTATAGGAATGTTCTGTTACTCCCCTTCAACATTAATTTATTTCATAGAAACGCAATACTATATGACATCTCGCATAATTTTATTTAGGCATTTGAACTTGTGAATAGTTGGACAAAGATGACAGAACTTTTAGGCATCTACAATCTATTTTATGAGTAAATTAATATACTCAAAGTTTAATGGAAAAGTATCGCCCAACTCCTCATTTCAGCTACAATTTTAACATTCATTCAGTAGATAACAAAGCAATATTATAAAGAGGTTTGTTTGCATTCTAGTAAATTTATTAATGTTCCATACGGTTTGCATATTAATATACACCTACTACCGGCGATAGCTGATATCTAATCTGGTGTATAACAATGAAACCGTTAATTCAATTAATTTGAAATAAGGATGGTCAAAAAACTAAAGCTTCGTACTTACATACATCCATTAACCTTAAACTTTCAAAAGTACCAATTAAACATATTTATAAATTTTTTTAAGCGACAATTAAAGTATGATGCAATTACTTACAGGTCCTTTAAAATAATAGCCGGTTTCTTCTGCTAAAAGTCTGGCGATCTCTGGTCCCCCCATCACGCTCGCCACGACTTCTTCGGCATGGCCCTTGACCACTGAAGCCAATTTGCATGCGATCGCGAGTAAAAGATGGATCACCCGCATAACCAGCTGTTGAACACGATAATTAAACAGACAATGCGACAATTAGCAACGGTGAATCTGAACTGATAGATAAGCGAAGCGCTCTTCTCCTCCCACGCAGCCAATAACAAATAAAAACAATCAGACGTATCTCCCAGATCAACAGGATAATAGGGATTATCGGATTTGCTGGTCCTACGAATGGCATACTATACACACAATTACAATTGTACAGCGACACCAGGAGTTAGTTGGCCCAGTTTTGGGGAAGTACGAGTATTAATTTAACTCAATGGCGGAGAGTAACACTTCCAAACCTTAGATAATAAAGAATGGGTGGTATTTAACAGTCTACCAAATTTATCCAATATTTTCATACAAAAAAATACTTTCATTTCCCAAAAATACTAAATGCTCACCAAAATTAAGAAAATACATAATCTTAAAGCGACAACCAAATATTGACATAATGCTGGCTTCTTATATATTTTGTTCGCCAAAATAACTTTTGTTCACCATAAATACTAAATGTTCACCAAATATTATTCCGCATTTAATTCTAACATAATACCCAGATATTTAATTTTTGACAGTGTCTTATATTATTTAGCATATAAAAACACTATTTGTTGATCAAAAATACACAAGCAATAAAATGTTGTGCAAATGGTAAATAATTTTATGCAAAATTATAGATGTAGATGTGCTAGGGGAAGGAAAATAAGAGTAAAAATAGAAGTGGTTTGCCCAAAAAAAGACATTGATTTCCGTAATATATAAATGGTTTGCTGTAATTGGCTTGCATTATGTAAAACGTAAAACTTCTTTTAGTGGTAATTTCTAACTGTGCTTTTAAAAAAAAAATTACAGGCCCCTGAACTGACCTTGTACAAAACTTTTTTCGCGTGCTTCTTGTCTGGAAGCGCAAGCGGCAAGGAGAGATGCGCGAGCATATTTTATTTTTGGAGTAATAAAATAAATATTTGACGCACAAATAGTTTTTTTGAGAAACACTAAATATAAATGGATAGCGCGAATATTTATTATGTACAGCACGGACGCGTAACTGGAGCGTTCTAAATTTGGTGAACATTTAGTAAAATTGATAGACATAGAATTTAAAATGTAAGCAATGGTGAAACAATACGCAGCATAGTTATTTTAGTGATGATGCTTTCATTTTTTGATGTATAATAATTTAGGTTTCATTTAGATTTTTTGATGCTGATTAAATTTTTTGGTAGATAGTGCAAGGGATGTATGGTTTAATTTGGTGTACATTATATTTGTTTTCATAAAAAATCTACCTATGTAGTTACCTGTCACAATAATAAATTTGAACCTTAAATCGGTTTATAAATATTGAAGAAAGGGTGAAGATATACTTTTTGATTCTTTGAATTGACATGAAAGAATTACTTTGGGAATTAAAACTCACCAATGTCATGTGTGTTAGCTAAAAATGTCTATAACTTTACATAATACACATATATTTACATCTAACTATGTAGAATAGTGATGTAAAGCATGGTCCAAAAATTTACAGGAACAAGGGTAGCCGACACTAGAAGTTTGTGAAGATTTTCCTAGAACCAAGTTAGTTGGAAGGTATCCACTGGAATGGAAAGTACCCGCATATTCAGCCAACATATTGCAGCTGACTGTAAAGATTTTAGACTACTGCAGCAAAGATAAAGAATAACCAGTAGGTTATGACAAAAAAAATATTGAACTTCGTGAACGAGCTATGTAAGAATAAAAATTACACAGATACCAATAGTTATACAGGGTGGGGCAATAGTGCGCCCGACTTCGATAGCTCGAGTTCTATGATAAGTAGAAATTTGATTTAAAAACACAAATAAACTAGAGAAAGAAGTCTATAACAAGAAATTATTTTTGAACATACAGGGTAAGCCAAGAAAATTATACAGGGGCAAGTGACATTTTTTTTTTTAAATGGAATGTGGTGTGTAAAAGAAGATTTTTCGGAGTCTTTTTCTAAACTCTGTTCAATCCAATATTATTGCTGACTATTTCCAAACCACTTGGATGTAATGATTTTTTTGTTCAAATAATGGCATCTGCAGATGCATGCTAAAAAAATCACTGCAGTCACAATTATGAGTTCTAAGAAAAAATTATATAAAGACTAGTTAGGAAACATCTGTAGAATGTCTTTGAATCGTTTTAACTTTTGAAAAATTATACAGGGTGGCTAGATTTAATTTTTCAATTTAGAACTTTTTGAATTTAATTTTCTCCATTTTTGATTTATCCTGTTTAATTCCTCTGAGAAAAACCTATGGCAACTATGCATTGCTTCTCTTCTAATTTAGTGTCTCCTTATCCTATGAATAAATTGATATTTTATAATTTTTTTTCTTCAGTTTTAACTTATTTCTTCTCTTGGAAGTTCAGTATATGGTAACAGCTAACTCAGTCCAGGAATTCATAACGCATTTGTTTGCTGTTCTCTCCTTTTATTGCTACTAAGAATTTATTTGATGACATCAATAAAACGGAGAGTAATCAGGAAAAAGACAGGTGTTATAAAAAATAATTTTATTTACCATATTTAGAATTATTATAAAATTGATTGTATTCTAGAATTTACATACATTGATAGGATTTAGACATAGGTACTAATGTGCAATTTTAGAAATTTGATTTTACAAAATTACGACCAATCATCTAAATTTAAACCCCATGCATTTAATGCAAGAAATTGCATAAAAATTGCATTTACTACCTCATTCGATAATTTTGGACAATACTTTTAGATTCGATTTTAAATTTACCATTAAATATTGCATAATCAAGAAATTAACGCCTGAAAAAGTTTATATACCTATATTTGAAAATATTATAAAGTTATTTGTTGTAAAATGCACAGATGCATTATTATAATAATATATCGTCGGGTAGTGAAGAAAAATAACTAATATAAATAAATTATTGTTTACATAGTTTTAACGACTGGAACATAATGGTGTTTGAATGCCACTACACCCACACACACTCAGATTTAGTTTATACGTGCATATAATGGTGCACATATCACGTATTCGTATTTTATAAAATGACATCCAGTTGAATGTTCGTTATTGATGAATGCGCCATCAACATCCATGCGTAACGGACGGGGTGGATCTTTTTCAATTTGATTATATCTGTTTGGTATTGAGCCGAAAAAAATAAAGCGACATCATTTCTGCCACAGTGACGAAAGATATTTTTCAGGTTTTGTTTGAATAGCTGGAAGTCACAAAATGAAATTAATTGATAAAATTTCAGCAGCGCCGTTATCTCACAGAGAAATAATTGATGATGATAAAACATTGATTTATATACAATACTGAAATCGACAATAACCACATATGCAGGTCGTTGACTCAGAATTTATAAATTTGCATTTCCGCAGATAACTTAGATCACTTTAAAACCACTTGGATCACATAACGATCCATCCTATTACCTAACTACAACTATATTTTGAAGTTCGAGATATGTTGATTTCATAAGAAACTTGATCAGAATCTAGCACACTCTGCAACTGTTGCAGCACTTTCTTTGCTTTCCTTTCCTGATGGCTTCGTTTTCTTGGTCAATTTTCCTACGCAGGTTATCTAAGAACAGAATGAGAAAAGTTTTGATTTCCACGTTTTGCTTTAAATATTTACCAGCTAAAGGTCTTTTTCCTATTGCCGTCAAGCTTTCGTACATTTCCCGTATAGGATTAATGTCTGGACCTAAGCCATAGCTCCATATTAACATCATCCGAAAGCCGTGCTCCTTGAAACTGGAAGGTCCTGAAATTAAATTTCAATTATTTAAAAAAATAGTTTCGCAGCAAGACAACAAGAAATTTAATAGCTCCTAAATTTAGTAAACGTAATATTAAATGGGCACAAATATAATGTAGGGACACCAAATTAAACCATACATCCCTTAAATTCTATATGTCTATCAATTTTACTAAATGTTCACCAAATTTAGAACGCTCAAGTTACGCGTCCGTGCTGTACATGTTAAATATTGGCGCTATCCATTTATATTTAGTGTTTCTCAAAAAAACTATTTGTGCGTCAAACAATTATTCTATTACTCCAAAAATGAAATATGCTTGCGCATCTCTCCTTGCCGCTTGCGCTTCCAGACAAGAGCACGCGAAAAAAGTTTTGTACAAGGTCAGTTCAGGGCCCTGCAATTTTTTTTTAAAAGCACGATTAGAAATTACCACTAAAAGAAGTTTTACGTTTTACATAATACAAGCCAATTACAGCAAAGTATTTATATATTACGGAAATCAATATCTTTTTTTGTGCAAATTACTTCTATTTTTACTCTTATTTTCCTTGCCTTAGCACATCTACATCTATAATTTTGAATAAAATTATTTACCATTTGCACAACATTTTATTGCTTGTGTATTTTTGATCAACAAATAGTATTTTTAATTGCTAAATAATATAAGACACTGTCGAAAATTAAATATCTGTGTATAATGTTAGAATTAAATGCCGAATAAAATTTGGTGAACATTTAGTATTTATGGTCAACAAAATATATGAGAGGCCAGCATTATGTCAATATTTGGTTGTCGCTTTAAGATTATGTATTTTCTTAATTTTGGTGAGCATTTAGTATTTTTGAGAAATGAAAGTTTTTTTTTGTATGAAAATATTGGGTAAATTTGGTAGACTGTTAAATACGACCCATATTAAATGTTAGCAAGTTTTCGCTTCTTTTAAAATTGAATGTACGTTATTGATCGTGGCGGCGTGATATATCTTCATCTGTCCCGTCAATTTCTCCCTTTTCGATACTTTTATTCTTATCAACGCTCATTATCGCCAGAGTGAGAGGTAAAAAATTTACTTGCTAATGTATTTCTTTATACATATATCTTTATCTTGATGTAGAAAACAAGTTAAAAAGAAGAAGTTTTTAGTTATTGAAAACTAGTACCTACCATTGTATTGATGTTCGATGGCTTTGATTTGTTCTTCTGTAAAGGCCCAATGATGAGCCAGTAGTTTCCATTCTCCGGGACCTAACTGTTTGTACGCAACTTTATAGAGGATTTCCCTTAGTCTTTCATTGTCTCGGCCTCTGTTTTCGTCTTTTGTCGATCTCCATTTGCTCCTGGCCGTGCTTAAGGCCGGCTTAAATCCGTTATCCTTTTTCGTCGACGGGTTCGTTTGATCCTCCTTAAAATACATAAAATATTACATATTCTTCAGTCGCTCTTAACAATAAAAGAAAATGTGCAGATGATACTTATAGATATACTTATAGATACCTACTCGTGGAAGGTCACAACAATAAAAGAAATTTCCGTTTAATTCAAGATATTTTCAAGGTTTTAAGAAAAGAATTGCAAATTAAATAATAATATAAACTTCTCGCAAAAATTAAAGGAACAAAAAAATTTTCTAAATTTTTTGGCAATTTTCAACAGGCTGTATTTTAGTGAAAAATGGTCGTACAGAAAATGAAAAAACATAGCTTTTGAAGATTAAAAATTCTAGTTTTCGAATTTTTTGATTAAAAATTTTTTGGAGCACCGGTAGCCATGAAATTCTTGGATAAAGCACAAATAAAAAATTTTCCAAATTTTTTACATTTTTTATTTCGCTCTATGGGCATGGAAATTTTTTTTCGAGCTAGACCAATGCATAGGTCCCATAGCCTGTTTATTCAGCTTTAATATGCTTTTTGCGGGAGTCAGATACGACCATTTGTCTTCGAGATATCGAATTTTGAATGCAGAAGAATCCTTTTTCACTCAACTGCCAATATCTCTGAAACTACTGGTCACCCAGCGAGCGGACAGGAGGTTTCGTTTTCTGCAGAAAATTTCCTACAAAAATTTGTCATGGTTAATTTGTAAAAAAAAATTTTTCCACCTGTAACGTTAACGTGAAAAAAGAGCAAAAAAATGCCATTTTCCCTTTTTTTTGGTTAATCGACTGTATCTTCGGCAATATTGGGGGAAAAGCTTAGGTTAGAAGAAAATTTTGCAGTCTAATGTACCCCAAAGGCCCCCCTAAATTTTTAGATCGATCGGTTCAGCGGCTTTCTTAGACCATTTGATTGAAATTTTGAAAAAATTAAGGGAACAACATTTTTGTTTCTTAAACTTGAGTTGTGAAAAAAAAAACTGTTGGTTGTTTTTTTTTACCAGAAGTCGGAAAGTTTTGAAAAAAACTGTTTTGTAACACGTAATGGCTCTGTAGAAAACTTAAAAAATTTCGCACAACGAGTACGGGGGGCACCTTAGGGGTATCAACTTTAATTTTATTCAATAAAATTTGTTTTAAGGAAAATAAAGGTTTGAATGTGTCTATAGCTTTAGCGAGGTGAGTCAGAAATGACCTCTTGGTCTTTTTTTATTTTTTTAAATTTTCCAAAAAAAAAATTTTTTTGAATTTTTTAAAATTAATTTATTTTTTTTCCAATCAACCATGACAAATTTCCGTAGGAAATTTTCTGCAGAAAACGAAACCTCCCGTCCGCTCGATGGGTGACCAGTAGTTTCAGAGATATCAGTAGTTGAGTGAAAAAAAATCCTTTTGCATTCAAAATTCGATATCTCGAAGACAAATGGTCGTATCTGATTCCCGCAAAAAGCAAATTAAAGCTGAATAAACAGGCTATGAGACCTATGCATTGGTCTAGTTCGAAAAAAAATGTAAAAAATGTAAAAAATTTAGAAATTTTTTTATTCGTGCTTTATCCAAGAATTTTATATCTACCGGTGCTCCAAAAAATTATTAATCAAAAAATTCGAAAACTAGAGTTTTTAGGCTTCAAAAGCTATGTTTTTTTATTTCCTGTACGACTATTTTTCACTGAAATACAGCCTGTTGAAAATTGCCAAAAAATTTAAAAAAATTTTTTGGGCCTTTAATTTTTGCGAGAAGTGTAGTTTGTTAAGAAAACAAGATTCATTTGTTTGCCCAGCAATTAATTGGATTCAAATTCAATTAGTCAAACGTCAAACATTATTTCCGTGCGTCAATTATCGGGAATTTAAAATTTTGGATTATCCGTGCAAGCTCTTTTTGAATTTTATTTATATCACATAAATAATTTAATCAGATTGAAATACGATACATTACACTGACATGGGCTGACATTTTATCAATTATTCTGTGTTATATAAATAAAACTAAACAACTACTGCAAAAGAAAAAATACAAACCAAAATCACAGAGTAGAAAGAGATGAGGGCTTCTGGAACACCCCCCACCACTATTTTGGTCTTTGTATATTGCGTTGCCCACCAGTTTGCTCAACTTACTATTTTTCATGTTCTAAACAACTTTACACGGGTTCTAAACAACTTTAAACAAAGCTGTTTAGAACATGCTTAAAGTTGTTTAGAACCTCTGTAAAGTTGTTTAAAACATAAAAAATAGTAAGTTGAGCAAACTGGTAGGCAACGCAATATACAAAAACCAAAATAGTGGTGAGGGGTGTTCCAGAAGCCCTCATCTCCTTCTACTTCACAGATTGCAGTAGTGCGTCCGACTTCGATAGCTCAAGTTCTATGATAGGTAGAAATTTGGTTTAATACACAAATAAACTAAAAAAAGAAGACTATAACCAAAAATTATTTTTGAATATACAGGGTGCGCCAAGACGATTATACGGGGCCAAGTGACATTTTTTAAAATAAAATGTTGTGTGTAAAAGAAGATTTTTTAGAGTTTCTTTCTAGACTCATTTCACTCCTATTATTCCTGACTATTTCCAAACCACTTGGATGTAGCGATTTTTTTTGTTCAAATAATGGCATCTGCAAATGCATGTTAAAAAAATCACTACAGTCACAATTATGAGTTTTAAGAGAAAATTATGTAAGTACTACTTAGGAAACATCTGTGGGATGTCTATAAATTGTTTTTACTTTTGAAAAATTATACAAGGTGGCTAAACTTAATTTTTTTAAATCTATTTTTAGAATTATTTTTGAATTTTGTAATTATTAGTCGATAAATCAAAAATGGTTACAAATAGCCATAGGGGTGTACACACCTAATTTAGCTTGAAAAGTTCATTCATTTTCAATTTAGTTACGGTTACGTTGTTACGTTTAGCTGGAAATTTTCAATTGTTTTTATTTCCCGTTGTATTTTGCTCACTTCCGGTTCTCCCGGGATTACCCCGACAACGATCCTATTATTGTTAGTGATTCGAACAATACTAAATACGCCACCACTGCCGATGCTCTGAGGGATGCGTGATTTCGCCAAACCTCATAAACTGCCTTTTGTATAACTAAATAGTTATATGCCACTGTTGGCACATAATTCAAATTAGCTTTCTCTTAATTAGTTCTGGTCTGAAGCACCAATCCACCGGACTAACTGTACAGAAGTGATTGTTCGACAACAATAATTATTACCGCGGGTACTGGAGGCTGGAGTTCAAAGTTAAACCTCATATTAGGAGGTAATTGAAGGCAGGGAATAAAGCGTGTGGAGCAACGGAGCTAATTGAAAGTTTTTGCTGGAATAATAACTCTATTACCCACTATTATTAGCCAGCTTTGTTAATTAATGTTCAATAAAATTATTTCGAGCCCGATCTTTATTTTAAAATTAGGACAATTCGTAATTTGTTACAGACTTCTATTGGACCTGCTGAGATCTGGAGAAAAATTAATTTTCGTGGTTTCTCTAAAAAAATTATATTATCGTTTCACACGACCAAACTGAAATAGACTAATAAAAGGTAGAAACGTTGTCTTCATCAAAACTATTAAGAATAATTTAAACGTTAAGAAGAACAGAAAATGTTAAAATTAAATAAAAAAGTTTCTAAACATTTGGAAGAGGCAAGAAGCGGGAGAGTAGTGAAAAAGTTGTAAAGTCCAAAAGAAGGTAATAATGACAAAAATGAAGAAGGAAAAATAAGAAACTAATAAGAGAAAACGATTGAGCATTAAGCGATGATAAAGGGTCTGAATTTAATAAGAAAAAAGAAAAGTATAGGTCGAGTAGATAAGTAAGCTGAAAACTACACAAGGAAGAAAAGATTAGGTTGATCAGATACCAATTTTATTGTTATTTATTATTATTTGTATCTAACAAAAGTGGACAACAATTCTTTTAAAAGAACGAGTACTTAAAACAAGAGGCATTTTATGGCACGAGTTAAAGTTCAAAAAACGAGCCGTACAGAGGCGAGTTTTGTAATGAACGAGTGCCATAATTGGCTTATAAACGAGATATTTGGACCAATATTAAATAAAATCTGGTCATTTTAAAATTTGGAAGATTTGGTGGTACCAACCTAAAAAAGCAAATTACAAATTGCAACAAAAGATCCCAGTACATACATATAAAGTTTAGAGAAATTTAACAAAATTTGATTTAATGCTGCTATTGTTGCTAAGTCGTTAATTGCCAAATATAACCTGATTATCAATTCAAACGTTGTATTATTTTTTACCTACCACGGGTTTTGGAGTGCGCAGAGTGAAGCTAAATATCCGTTTTTCACCCTCAAGTTAGATAAAATTCATAATTGAACACAGTACGAAACTATAAAACATCCTACCTAACTCGGTCTCAGTCTGTCCCTAGATAGTGTTTTTAAAAAGTAATTTTCTTCAGGTTCTGTGGACCCGGTTGTATGCTTTGGAGCAATCCAATTCGAGCTTAATTGAAATACGATCCAGCAGTTTTTTCTGCAGCTAAAATTCCTCGAAAAAATCTAATAATACTCACATGTGCAGGATAATCTAATCGGGCCGTTTTAATTATCATGTCGACGATGGCCGTAAAACTACCTCTCGCTGCTATGTAAAGTGGAGTGCGGCCACCCTGCTCCCTCTGTTCAATATCGGCACCTGCCGCTAAAAGCAGTTTACAGATGTCCGTATGACCCATCTCCGCAGCTATGTGAATAGGCGACTGCAACCTCTGAAACAATGTTTTATTAACAACAGCTACAAGTTTCTAATAAATTTTAAACTTAATTAGCCAACAAACCACAATAATAGCTCTTTATTTTATATAAGCAACAAAAACGTAGAGATATGAGTGTACAGTCGAGTTCAAAAGTAATGTCTACATGTTAAACTTTAAACTCCATACAAAACCAACACAGATATTAAAATTCATATTTAGCTAGTACATACATCATCTGTTGAAGAAATTTAAATTTTAAAAGTGTGAGATGAACATTACTTTTGGATCTGACTGTGCAAGCGCAGGGGGCTAGTGATAGGTATAGTTATTTTATTTACCGCGTTTAAACAGTTCAAGTCGGCGCCTTTAGCGATGAGTGTTTCCACTGTACCCACTTCATTAGCTTGACAGGCCAGATGTATGGATGTGTTACCATTCTGCAAAAAGATATTCAATTAAAAATCAAGCATACGTACTGGAAAATTTGGTTTATACACAGAGTGTCCTAAAAGTCATACACCATATTAAAGAAACTATTCAAAAAACCACAAGTCGCCCACTTAACTTACCAAACTTTATGTCATTATAACAGACGGAAAAATTTCTATCTGAAAATGTAAAAAAATATACGGGGTGATCCATTTAAGAAAACCGACGATGACATCATATCTCAAAAAATTAGGTAGTTTTTGGCTGCATTGAAAGATATGCTACAAAAACTCTTATTTTTGTTAAGAGTATTTTTTAATCGAATTTATTGTTTAACCAGAAATCAAGTGTCTCGACACTTTTGCCCCACCATGTACGAGGGGTTATGAATAATTTCTGTTTATTAATATTTATCCACGTTATACCCTGGGGCGTTTATGGACAAACGCAAGTTACCTACATATATATTATTTTTAACTTGAAATCTTCTCACGATCTAATATTACCAACATTGCATAGTTATTTTGTTTTCGCTTTAAGATTATGTGGTTGTGGTGGTGTCATCATTTTGGAGCACCATGTATGTACAATTCACATAAATATACCTATTATTAGTTTAGACAAAAATTGCATCAGTGTCAAAAAGCTCTTTTCACAAACTTTAATTTTTTTAAAGAAAAATTAAGTGATAATTAAAACACAACTGTTTTGTACAGTGGGATGCACTGAAAAGCTTATTGGAGTGCTAGTGTAAAACGGTCTTTACACAAAAGAGGCAGACATGGTAAATAGTGGCCACTACACTACACAATAAAAATGGAAGGTAAATATTACTGAATTACTGAAATTTTATCTGTCGATGTAATGTAGAAGCTGATCTGACAAACTAGCCACAGCAACAATGTTGCCACATTTACGGTTTGGTTTTTGGTCATTTACTAAATAATTATAATAGATGAGTTTTTTTACTATTTTTCCCAGGCTCTATGTACGTACACCCGGCCAATTAAGTAATGCACAGGGGGGTGCACAAATAATAGTATAACGTAAAAAAAGTTGACAGTTAGTGATCTCCTGTGCTTTTCTAATGTCTCTCACAAGTTTTTGTGTTACACTTGATGATAACGCGAGACAATTAAATTATTTGCACACCTCCTGTGCATTACTTGGTCGTATTTAACAGTCTACTAACTTTACCCAATATTTTTATACAAAAAAATACTTTCATTTCCCAAAAATACTAAATGCTCACCAAAATTAAGAAAATACATAATCTTAAAGCGACAACCAAATATTGACATAATGCAGGCCTCTTATATATTTTGTTCGCCAAAATAACTTTTGTTGACCATAAATACTAAATGTTCACCAAATTTTATTCCGCATTTAATTCTAACATAATACCCAGATATTTATTTTTCGACAGTGTCTTATATTATTTACCAGTTAAAAATACTATTTGTTGATCAAAAATACACAAGCAATAAAATGTTGTGTAAATGGTAAATAATTTTATACAAAATTACAGATGTAGATGTGCTGGGGCAAGAAAAATAAGAGTAAAAATAGAAGTGGTTTGCACAAAAAAGTACATTGATTTCCGTAATATATAAATGGTTTGCTGTAATTGGCTTGCATTATGTAAAACGCAAAACTTCTTTTAGTGGTAATTTTTAATGGTGCTTTTAAAAAAAAATTACAGGGCCCTGAACTGACCTTGTGCAAAACTTTTTTCGCGTGCCTCTTGTCTGGAAGCGCAAGCGGCAAGGAGAGATGCGCGAGCATCTCTCATTTTTGGAGTAATAGAATAATTATTTGACGCACAAATAGTTTTTTTGAGAAACACTAAATATAAATGGATAGCGCAAATATTTATTATGTACAGCACGGACGCGTAACTTGAGCGTTCTAAATTTGGTGAACATTTAGTAAAATTGATAGACATAGAATTTAAAATGTAAGCAATGGTAAAACAATACGCAGCATAGTTATTTTAGTGGTGATGTTCTCATTTTCTGATGTATAACAATTTGTGTTTCATTTAGATTTTTTGATGCTCATTAAATTTTCTGGTGGACAGTGCAGGGATGCATAGTTTAATTTGGTGTACATTATATTTGTTCCCTTACTTAATTGGCTGGGTGTACACCCGGATGATCTGTAAATAAGACTCTTGAATTGCTGGTTTGGCTAATTTGGCAACATTGTAGATTGTAGAACCGACCCGAACGCCGCCCAAAGTCGGTTCGGTGTCTTTACCATCTTACCAGACCAGTCTACAATGTTGCCAAATCAGCCAAAGCAGTGATTCAAGAGTTCCATTTACAGATCATCCGGGTGTACAACGTAAGTACTGGAAAGAAAATGCGTGAATTTATATTTACCTCTTGTATTAATACATTTCTGTAAGATAATCAGATAGACTGGTAGAAATTTACTTAATTTAGCTCATTCAGAAAACGAAAAGTTTGGCAATGGGATAACTGCGTAGATATTAACAAATTTTTATCGTACTAATTCAAAAGTTAAATGAAGACGCGCCATAAATTAAACAACTGTAGATTAATAATCTGCAAAAGAAGATTTAAAACTAAGCATAAAACAAAGGTTTTTTTTGTAGAGATTGAAGCAAGCTTTATGTATATGCTCTGTCTGGAAATAAAAAGTTTTTTTAAAGACGGATCAGAAAATACCACAGGGCATTTTCATTATTTTTCTCTCTTCGTCTACATTCCTTTTGGCAAAGTATAATTGATACAATGGAAATACACATGATAACAGTAATAAAATTGTTTTATAAATATATAGGTATTTCATTTCTTCTACTGTAATAAATCTAAAAACTATAGGCGTTCTTTTCTTGTTGCCACTTCCACATTTATTTGCAAAATTCAATTATAAAGTACGTAGTACAATAAATATATATATATTCAAATACTCTGTAAAGCGTAACCATATAACGTAATTGCCAAATAGACGGCGGTAATTAATGCATTTAAATTGTGGTTACCAGTAAACTGGAACGAGCTCGGGATACTATGTGCGAGACAGAGTCTGTAACAATGTAACCATTAGCACTTATAGGTAAATCTTTTTTTATCTTTCGAGCTCACATTACACACATCTGAAGATTTTTCTACAAAAAATTCAAATACCAAAAATTTCAATAGATTTCAAATTAGGTACATATACAGGATGGGGCAATAGTGCGTCCCACTGCGATAGCTTGAGTTCTATGATAGCTAAAAACTTGATTTAAGAACACAAAGAAACTAACAAGAAACTATAACCGGAAATTTTTTCTGAACATACAGGGTGAGCCAAGACGGTTATACAAAGGCAAGTAAAATTTTTTTTAATGGAATGTTGTGCGTAAATGAAGATTTTTTGGAGTCTTTTCTTAGACTCTTTTCACTCCAATATTATTGCTGACTATTTCCAAACCACTTGGATGTAGCGATTTTTTTTTTGTTCAAATAATGGCATCTGCAGATGCATGTTAAAAAAATCACTACAGTCACAATTACGAGTTGTAAGAAAAAATTATGTAAAGACTAGTTAGGAAACATCTGTGGGATGTCTTTGAATTGTTTTTACTTTTGAAAAATTATACAGGATGACAAAACTTAATTTCTCAATTTAGAACTTTTCGAGTTTAATTTTCTCCATTTTTTCAAATGGAACAGCCTGTATGTTTTTAACGATGTGATGATATGTATGTAACATATTTTCGATTTATCGCCAAATAATTACAAAATTCAAGAATAATCCTTAAAACATTAGATTGCTTTCCAAATAACTCGACAAAAAACTTTAAATGTTTGAAAATTGACACAAATGACGACAGGTAACTGCGATAAATGTGTATTGCTTATCGGATAATATAAAAAGCAAAAAATTATTAAGATACAAACATAAAGTGAACTTACTAAACAAAATTATGCTGTTTTTATAGGTAAAATTAATTAGAAAATTAAATTCAAAAGGTTCTAATTTGAAAAATTAAGTTTAGCTACCTTGTAAAGTAAAAAATTATTCAAAGATATCTCACAGATGTTTCTTAACTAGTCTTTACACAATTTTTTCTTAAAACTGACTGTAGTGATTTTTTTAACATGCATCTGCAAATGCATTTGAACAAAAAAAATCGCTACATCCAAGTGGTTTCGAAAAAGTCAGTAATAATATTGGAGTGAAAGGAGTCTGGAAAAAGGCTCTAAAATATCTTCTTTTACACACAACATTCCATTTAATAAAAGGTCACTTGCTCCTGTATAATCGTCTTGGCTCACCCTGTATGTTCAAAAATTATTTTCTTGTTATAGACTTCTTTCTCTAATTTATTTGTGTTTTAATCAATATTCTACCTATCATAGAACTCGAGCTATCGACGTCGGACGCACTATTGGCCCACCCTGTATTATTTAATCCTCATTAAATTGTTATAAATTATAACTAACTGAAGGGTAGTTATTTTACATAATACGTATTTTCGGTTAAAAATACTCTTCCCGCGTAAACTACCCTTTGCCAATGCTTTTTGATCAATGCTCCGAACGTGAACATGACACGTTAATTAAATTTCTGCAACAATCATTTAAATGCGTCAGTTCCCTGCACCTTTCACCTATATAAATATTTGAATAACAACCCAGGGCCTCCGGGAATTACAATATTGTGTATATTAGCAGAAGTGACTGGTAATAGGTACCATTAACATGTCGAATGTTAAAGGTTATTTTATAAAAAATTAATGCTAAATAAATGGGAAAATTCTGGGCACTTTTCCGGAAATTTGTTTGCTCCACTTAACCTATAAGAGCAATCGTAATGAAAAGTGACTACTGACCTTGTTTTGCTTGTTTAGTGAAGCGCCGTGTTGCATTAACGCCTCCAGAATTCCTTTGCTCCCCAAACTGCTCGCTATGTGAAGCGGAGTCGATCCTTTCTGTAAAAAAAATATTTCTTCAAATTATAATAATACGTGACTGGTTGGCAGAACTTAATTAAGTCGACCATAAATTGCCAAGGCGTTGCGTCAGAATTCAAATTATTGTGGACTTGCCAAGGAATACAATTAAGGGTAGGGCGGTTGATAGGAGACTCCCGACAGCTCACCAAGTTTTCACTATCCGGATCTGCCCCGGCTTCCAGGAGTATCTGTGATAATTTGGTTTGTTGATGTTGCGAAGCCACGTGAAGGGGAGTGCTTCCTGCGACATCCTTTGCCTCCATATCCGTTTCGTGGGTTAGAAGCAATTCGGCCACCTCGCAATGACCCCGCTCACTAGCCACATGCAGGGCCGTACGAGATTCCTGCAACCGGAAATTTATTATTGGACTTTTTTATGTCTATTAATCCCATTTGTGATAATACACTGCTCAAAGAGATAAGGAAAACACTTCTGAAAGATGCACATTTTTTGTGAAAAAATGATTTTGGCAACTTCAACTAATTCTTTTTTATTGGAAGCTTCAGCCCTGTGGATTTGTTTAATTTGTTTATATGTACTATTGATTTAGTGAAAAAGTCGATTTAACTCAGAGAAAAAATTTCTTTTTTGGTTCAAACCATAGATTTTTGTTTGAAGCACTGATGGCCAGTTGCACAAATCTTAACGGTTGTTTAATCCTTCGTTAGCTTTTCTCCAAGTTCTTTACTACTTTGATTGGCTATTAAGCTATTGCTGCAATTCGTAGATGTTTGATAGACTTTAACTTTGCAACCCGTCAAATACTTAAAATAAACGGATAGTCCTATAATAAAATTGTAACAATTTTTTAACGAATGATTCAACCAGCGCAACTAATTTTGTGCAACTGGACATAAGTCATATAATATGTAGAGAATTTATGCAAAACACCACAACGATGTTAGTCCTAACTTATCACTCAATCATTTTATGTATTACATGGATCTAAGGACGTTCTTACCTTTACACTAAATTCAACAACTTTAATGTTTGGTAACTTACCTTATTTCTCTTATCTAAATTGGCGCCCATTTCTATCAGTCGAGTAACAATAGTTGTGTGACCACCCATCGCAGCGTGGAATAGAGCCGTTTGGCCGTCGATATCTACAGCATCAACTCTGATATCTTCTAATGTGTCAATCAAGAACTCTACAACTTCAATTCGATTGTTTCTAGCTGCACACATTAACAGGGTGTAGTGTTTCTAAAAAATTCAGAATAAAAATCACACAAAGGACGTTGGCGTACGTAATTTTAAATAATCTCCTGGCTCCAATACAATTTTTATAAATTAAATTGTTGAGGGCTTTGAGAGTGCTCAGTCGGGTTTTACGTTATTTGACTTGCAACTATAGAAAAGTATCTACTTATCTACCTGTAATGGTAAGTAAATAAGATAATAAATAAATAAAAAATAAATGAGATTCAACGCGACGTACAGGATCGTTTAGAAAAATTGAACATCATTATCTCTTACCCAATATTCTTTTATAAAATTTTGTTAGTTACATAGTCTGATGTCTAAGTAATATTACAGCTATCTGTAATTTCTGAACCCGACTAAACTGCATTTAATAATGATGCTGGCGGACAGATGAACCGATTCTGAACTCCTAGCGGCCAGCATCACTTTTAGGCACGATTCTGGCGGTAAGGCTGGGCATCTTCCAGTAAATATTTCAACCAACGGTATACTACAGCTGCCTACTACTCTCTATAAAGCTAAAATCTTAATGAGGTACTTGCCTCATGTTTGGGAAATATAACATTTAGAAAATGTTGGCGACTTCATTAAACCCGTATTTTTCTTATTTGGTTCTAGGGTCAATATTACGCCCAGAATTAATTTTTTAATTTTTATAGTGGGAGATTTGTGACGTAGCGCGATCTATTTATCAATCGAATGCCAATCCGCTGTACACATGTCGCGCACTCTGGTAGCAGCGCAGCGTAGTACCCAAAAACAAGAGTCCATTCAATACAGTGTGAGTCTTGGATACGGGGTACCAATGCGTCATCAAAAACAAAAATTGCAAATATTTACGAAAATATGAAATAAAAAATGGAAAAAAAATATTTAAGCCTTTTTTAGTTATTTGCATGCATTTCTAGAGAATAAAAAGTGCAATATTTTTTTACGCAAGTACCCCATTATTCTTACTTATATTAATCAAATAAAATTTTAATTAATTACTATTGTTGCAATTACAAATTGGAAAAAAACAAAGAACAATAAAATAATTAGAAAAAAATCTCTTGGACGGATTGATACCTAACTTGTCAAATGTGGGCTAAAAAAACAAATAAAAAAGAGTTTCCAGACATTTCATAAATTTTATAATTGAATGTCAATATTGAAGGAGGATTTTCTGTGTATGATAAAAAGTTTGTTTAAACATAGTCCCGTTTTTGCGTTCTTTTTGAAATACATATGATTTTTTTTTGTTTTTTTAAACCATTCCATTAACTACGTTAGATATTTTTTTTAAGCTTGGTTGCTGTAAACTACGTGTAAGGGCACAACTTTTGTGGAAAAATAAATTTTAAGTTTTAACTAATGGCGTCAAAATTAATGTCATCCTGATTATTTTAAATAAAAAAATGATACGCCACAGCTTTTTCCAAGAACAAAAATTATTTTGAGAATGGTGCTTTATTTTGTAATAAAAAAGATTTTTTCGTATCTTAAACTATTTTTTAATAAAAAAAATAAAGAACAATTATTTGTAAATAAAAATATGTGTAGGTATACACTTAAGGTAGATACTCTTTAAACTTTTTAGTTAATATCGATCAAGGCATTGGTTTTGGTATGTGAATAGTATTAATTTTATATATTATTATATTATTAAATAATCTTTTCCAAGGTCAAATTATTATTAGATTTATCAGTAAGGTATCGTCTATTTTTGAAGATCTCAAATTTTTGTTCATCGAAAATTGTAGGTCGATTCCTCCAATCCCGAGAATAATTGCGCCAAATTAGGTGGTCAAGACTCCGCTACTCATCAAATTTGCAGATCAGAAACGAGATAGTTGACCACGTTGGAGTCATAACACTAAGTCTTCAAAAAAAAAACTAAATATAAAAAAATAATAAAAAATACGCCATAACCTCGTTAATTAGGCCATTATTAATTTACTCTCGTACAGAATTAAAAAAAAAAACAATTATTGGTATGATCTCTGAGAGATCTTCCCTAAATTGTATGTACAATCAATTTCGAAGCACTCTTTTGACAGCTGGAACTACATCACCTTAGTCTCATGCTAACAGTGATTTTAATTAATAATTAATTCTGTTTTGGAAGCTATTATGTAAAGTGAATACTGTAGCAACAACGATGAAAATTATGCTGGTATTTTGTTACATAACATAAACTATTTCACTGGAAACAGCCGGAAGGAATAACGCAAAAAATTTAATTTAAAAGAAAAACTCTTAAACAAAAATTTTTCAGAATTTATTTTTCGAATATGATAGTTTTATCAGATTTTGTTTTATTAAAAGGGCCATTTAATGGGCTCAAAACGGGACAATTTTGAGTAAATTTTGTAGTTTCAAACGGCTCTCCTGGATTTGATAAGAAAGTGTAAAACTACAGCAACAAATAAAAGAGATGGGAAAATGCTTTAGAAAATTTGCTTCAATATTATATTATGTCGAATTCATAAAAATTTATAAAAATGGGCAAATTTTTGTGTCACATTTTTACCCTTCATTTTTCTCAATATATTCTTTTTTAATCTAAATATTCGTTCGTGCACTTGACAACGTATGTTCAAAATATTGTTGATTTTCCATGGTGTCGTTATTGAAGGAAATTATCTAAAGCACTTCTTTCTTTCTTTTTTTCTCTTTCTTGTTATTATCTTTTACTTGATCACATTTTAACGTTTAATTTTTTTCAATATATATTTTTTTTAATCTAAATATTTGTTTGTGCACTTGACAACGTATGTTCAAAATATTGTTGATTTTCCATGGTCTCATTATTGAAGGAAAGTATCTGAAGCACTTTCTTCTTTCTTTTTTCTCTTTTTCTCGTTGTTATTTTTTACTTAATCACATTTTTACGTTTTATTTTTTCCAATATATTCTTTTTCGATCTAAATATTCGTTCGTGCATTAGACAATGTATGTTCAAAATATTGTTGTCTCTACATGGTGTCATTATTAAAGGAAATTATCTGAAGCACATTTTTCTTTTGCTGTTCTTCAAGAAGTTATTTTTTTTCTTAAAATTTTCGGAAGTTTTCGCAAAATTGCCTTGTGTTGAGTCTTTCAAACGGTCAACTTAAGTCTTTTGAAGAAACCTCAAAGAATGCTCACGTGTTTTATAGAAATACAAAACGCAACATAATTTGAGGCAAAGCCGAAAATGGTATAAATAAAAAGTCTTTATGTATGTGAATAAAACAATGACATCTTTCTAAGTATAAGTGACTACAAATAATCCTGTGTGACGCATATTGATTCTACCCTTCTCCGTTTGTTCCACAGGAAATCGATATTGATAAATATAATATGATCATGATCATTGATCACCGTTGATACACGGTTTGTTTCATTGTTAACTAATGGATGTTTTACCCAGCAAAATATGTAAATGACGTACAATTGCAGCTCCGGTTTATATTTTATTTTTATTTTTCTGAGTTTGAACCATACAGATATCCCATAAAGAAATAAACATATAGATTAAAAATACTCTTTATCACAATCTTAATTTTTTTCTCCGGAAACCATCATAGATATCAAAATTTTACAAGATACGTGGACATTTTTTTCTAATATAAAATAATAAAGCACGTCGTGCCACAGCTAAAAAAAATGTGACGTATCTTACTGTGCAATGACCGGTGACTTACACAATGTTCAAAGTCACGAAAATAGCGTAAAATAATTCCCCTTATACGTTAAGACTTGTGCAGCAAATCTCAATCAAATCAGTCTATTTGTTTTATTGTTATTAAAAAATATTTTTATTCGTGAAACTTTGGCCTTTTAACCTTCATACAACAAAGCATTTTTGGAAATGCATAAGTTATATTGCTTCAAATCGTCTTAATTATACCTAATAATTAAGAGGTTAATAAAAAAAAATTTGTTGCGTCACTGGTCCTTCTTATTTTTGCATTCAGTGAGCATAATCATGTTTCGTTAAATGTTTCTTTTATTAAAGTTTGATGTTTTATTAGAAATTATTTTTGTTCTTACCCAGAGTTATTAATTTGTGTAAAAACAAGGCTATAGCATTATGTATAATTTTCTACTAGTTACCTTATTGGTAGCGTTAGAGCAAGCTCCAGTGTTGATTAGTAATTGGACTGCATCTCGATGGCCATGCCAGCAAGCCATTAGTAGCGGTCTCATCCCATACTGAAATATTTCATAACAAACCGATAAAGCAATAAATTATTAATAACAAAACCAAACCACTAGCTAGCGTTAACTATTTAGTAGTTCTTTAACGAAAATCGACATTGCAAGCTATTTGAATTCTACAATAAATATTTCCACACAATTCGACCAAATCCGATGTAGAGATTCAAATCGTAAATTGCACGCTCTATAAAAATAATTGTTGTCTGATGAAAACGCGGTTAAATTCATGTCCGCATTGTTTAGGCCACAGTTTAATTTGCACTCTGTACGAATTATGCGTTAATAGATCTATGTATGTATGTAGTACATACCTTATCCCTAGCTTCTATATCACAGTTAGCTGCAATGAGCATTTCCATAATGTCGATGTTCCCTCGAGAAGATGCCCAATGAATTGGCGCTCGACCATACTGAAACAAGTAATTAACCATTATCACAAGTAATTGCAATTGCAATAACGACATACTAATGTAACCAAGAAGATATCCACTAGTTCTGAGTAGATTAAAAAAAAATTATTTGACAATTATTAGGTATACAAGGTGAGTCAGCTAAAGTAAATCAACAGAAATATCTTCGTTATTAGTAAAATTACAGCTTTAATATAAAATATTACACTTTAGTTGACTCACCCTGTATGCATAAACCATCAGACACTGATATGGTTCACTCCTTTTGGTTGTTAAATACAATGATATTTAAGGACATAACAAAGATTAAACAAATGTTTCAAAAAATTTGTTCAAAGAATCCCTCAAGAGAAAGGTTTGCCAATGGAACAACAAGTTAATTAACTCTTTTCAATCCAATATTATTGCTAACTATTTCCAAACCACTTAAATGTAGCGGTTTTTTTTTTTGTTCAAATAATGGTATCTGCAAATAAATGTTAAAAAAATCACTACAGTCACAATTATCAGTTGTAAGAAAAAGTTATCTAAAGACCAGTTAGGAAACATCTGTGGAATGTCTTTGATCCGTTTTAACTTTTGAAAAATTATACAAGATGGCTAAATTTAATTTTTCAATTTAGAACTTTTTGAATTTAATTTTCTCCATTTTTTTAAATGTAACACCCTGTATATTTTTTAACGATATGATGTAGAAACTAAAAACAAACATTTTTTGTATGCATACTAGGGCTGGGAATAATATTCGAATTATTCGAATATTCAAATTGACGAACACGTAAAATTCGAATACGAGCAAATTCAATTATTCGAATATTCGAATAGTTATTCGAATATTCGAATTATTCGAATAACTATTCAAATATTCGAATTATTCGAATATTCGAATATTCGAATATTATTATTCGAATAGACTATGTATTCGAATAACTATTCAAATAATCAGAATATTCAAATGACTATTCAAATTATAGAATTGTATATACGTATTACTAATAAATTAATGAACAATTGCACGTCGAACTGTAAGTAATTTAAACTTTTGAACTTTGCTTTATATTTATTGCGTTGTCACTTAATACCTATAAAAGAAATGATGCGGGAGAAGAATAATAACAATAATCCTCAAGAGAAAAAGTTTAAAAATCTCTGTTTTCGCAAAGGCGTGCGAAACAAGTAATATAAGGAAGGTAGCCAATAGCAGCATTTTATTTATCCCGCGCAGATAAATTAAATAAATACTTTTTTTGACACGTAACTAAACAAAACACAATGAAACATAATGAGTAATTACTACATTATTTTTCATTGTGTGTTTTTTTTACTTACCTGTCAAAAAAAGACTTTACTACATAATACTTTTGTATTCATTCATTTTGCAGTCATTCGAATATTCGAATAATTCGAATAGTCATTCGAATATTCGAATAATTCGAATAGTCCTTCGAATATTCGAATATTCGAATAATTCGAATAATTCGAATAATTCGAATAATTCGAATAATTCGAATAATTCGAATATTCGAATAATTCAAATATTCGAATAATTCGAATAATTCGAATAATTCGAATAATTCGAATAATTCGAATATTCGAATAATTCGAATATTCAAATGACTATTCGAATACCAAAATTCAAAAAAGTCCCGGCCCTAAGTGCATACCCTTATGGCTATTTGTAACCATTTTCGAAATATCGCCAAATAATTACAAAATTTAAGAATAATTCTAAAAAATTAGATCGTTTTCCAAATAACTTGACAAAAAACTTCAAATGTGTCAAAATTGACACAAAAATGACAACTGACTACACTAATACAGGTAACTGCGATAAATGTGTATTTCTTGTCGGATAATATAAAATGCAAGAAGATACAAACATAAAGTGAACTTCCTAAAAAAACTTATGCTGTTCTTGTAAACAAAACATCTGGAACCCTTATTACAATTTTATCTGTCCAGTAATTTAAAAAAAAATCAATTTTTTTAGGATTATTCTTGAATTTTGTAATTATTGGGCGACATTTCGAAAATGGTTACAAATAGCCATAGGGATGTAAACATACAAAAAATGTTCGTTTTCGGTTTCTACATCATATCGTTAAAAATATACAGGCTGTTCCACTGAAAAAATGGAGAAAGTTAAATTCAAAAAGTTCTAAATTGAAGAATTAAATCTAGCCACCCTGTATAATTTTTCAAAAGTTAAAACCATTCAAAGACATTCCACAGATGTTTCCTAACTAGTGTTTACATAATTTTTTTCTAGAAGTCATAATTGTGACTGTAGTGATTTTTTTAACATGCATCTGCAGATGCCATTATTTGAACAAAAAAAAAATCGCTACATCCAAGTGGTTTGAAACTAGTCAGCAATAATATTATATTGAAAAGAGTCTAGAAAAAGGCTCCGAAAAATCTTCTTTTGCACACCACATTCTATTTAAAAAATATGTCACTTGTCCCTGTATAATTGTCTTGGCTCACCCTGTATGTTCAAAAATAATTTCCTGTTATAGACTTTTTTTTCTAGTTTATTTGTATTTTCAAATCAAGTTTCTACCTATCATAGAACTCGAGCTGTCGAAGTCGGACGCACTATTGCCCCACCCTGTATATAGTTCTCAGACAAATCTCAGTTTTCGCAACAATGTGAAATAATTATTTTGAAGGGCTTTTCCTTGCAACCTTGCAAGTTGAGTATATCCATTGAATGTGCAGCATGACTTTTCCTGCATCAAAAGCTCCTGATTCCCTCGAACTGACATTTCGGCTTTAATTTATGTACCGATTTTCAATTACAGCACTATTTTCACCCATAAATGTTTGATTACAGCTCTGAAGTTAATTTGCCTTTTATTAATGAACTCTGAATTGTTGATTCTGCCATCCATACGCATAATCGATCATGGCAGCAATAATAACAGTGATCCCAACAAACAAGTGATATTAACGAAAATAATTATCAACAGGACTACAAACATAACATGCATGTGATGATCAAGTTGATAATAAAATAAAGCTTGTGAATTAGTAGATACTCACGTTATTTCTGGAGTTTACGTCGACGGGTTCCCGAAGTATCCTCCTCACGCCCTCGGTATCATTTTTGATAACCGCTTCATGCAACAGCAAATCGTTCCTTTGAATCACGGCCCTTCGCTCGAGTTCTTCAGGAGTGCTGGTAGGTGACGGACAACTAGATCTTGAAGCACAAGTCGGTTCTGCTGGGGCACTTATGCAAGACATTGCAGCTTCAAAAAAAAATTTTTGTTACGTAAATTCACATGTTCGGTGTTGCCGTTGTTTAGGTGCTTATCACTGATGCGGACGATAGTGTTGTCTTCAGTTGGAATACTGGATATCGTATATCGCTCATTTCCTGCTTACGTCTCAACCTACACCAATTTCCGTCGTTTTACCCACTAAATTGTTGAAGTAAACTTGCCAATTTCGTCCATTTCGAGTTTTCCCAAGAGTACACGTGGAAGGGGCCTGAAAAAAATTAATTGCTTAACCGATACTCCGTCAAGTAGAGCGGAAGAATTTTGTTGAATGGCTTGCTAAATTTTTAATTCTGTTGGTGAAGTGTTGGTTTTTCTTTTAAATAGTGAGTAAATTTTAGAGGCGCGATATTTGGAATTCTCTGACGTCTACAAAGACAAATTAGACTGAAAGATCATGAAGGTGATAAACAAACAAAACGAAGAAAAAGAAATTTTCAACCTTGTTAACTACATTTACTCTGTGTTTAAGGGCAAATCTCAAGTTTCACAGCAGGACTAACTATAATTGGTCGCAGGGGCTGCAAAATTTTTCTTGCTCCTCGAATATTTATCTACGTTTTAACAACTTTAGAAGTAACGGGTTTTTAATAACAATGGCAAAAATTATTTAATTGCTAAATTGGTTTTTACTTTTAAATTTTATAATCACAAAAAGCATATCATTCATAAAATATAAATAAATGTCTATGTTGCCCCATATCTTATTTTAGTTATGTATTAAAAACTAGACCCTTCAAATATCAACTGGGTACTACCTACCAATAACATTAAATTTGGCAGAATAAAATGACATAACACCATTATCCTGACATTAGATAATAAAACATAATATGATATGCCTAAGTATTTAAAATTGGGTCGTATTTAACAATCTACCAAATTCACCCAATATTTTCATACAAAAAAATACTTTCATTTCCCAAAAATACTAAATGCTCACCAAAATTAAGAAAATACATAATCTTAAAGCGACAACCAAATATTGACATAATGCTGGCCTCTTATATATTTTGTTCGCCAAAATAACTTTTGTTGACCATAAATACTAAATGTTCACCAAATTTTATTCCGCATTAAATTCTAACATAATACCCAGATATTTAATTCTCGACAGTGTCTTATATTATTTAGCAGTTAAAAATACTATTTGTTGATTAAAAATACACAAGCAATAAAATGTTGTGCAAATGGTAAATAATTTTATGCAAAATTGTAGATGTAAATGTGGTAGGGCAAGGAAAATAAGATTAAAAATAGAAATGGTTTGCACAAAAAAATATATTGATTTTCGTAATATATAAATTCTTTGCTGTAATTGGCTTGCCTTATGTAAAATGTAAAACTTCTTTTAGTGGTAATTTCTACTCGTGCTTTTAAAAAAAATTACAGGGCCCTGAACTGACCTTGTACAAAACTTTTTTCGCGTGCCTCTTGTCTGGAAGCGCAAGCGGCAAAGAGAGATGCGCGAGCGTATTTTATTTTTGGAGTAATAGAATAATTATTTGACGCACAAATAGTTTTTTTGAGAAACACTAAATATAAATGGATAGCGCGAATATTTATTATGTACAGCACGGACGCGTAACTTGAGCGTTCTAAATTTGGTGAACATTTAGTAAAATTGATAGACATATAGAATTTAAAATGTAAGCAATGGTAAAACAATACGCAACATAGTTATTTTAGTGGTAATGTTCTCGATGTATAATAATTTGAGTTTTATTTAGATTTTTTGATGCTCATTAAATTTTCTGGTGGACAGTGCAAGGGATGTATGGTTTAATTTGGTGTACATTATATTTATTCCTTTTAAAATTTAAACATCTTTCTGAAAGTAAAGAGTTGCCCGCTGAAACTTGCTTCTTGGGTTGTTCCAGAAATTTTGAACTCAACAGTCTTGGGGACGTTTTCCAAATCTAGGTCTTTCAAGTAGGGCTGGGACTTTTTTGAATTTTGGTATTCGAATAGTCATTTAAATATTTATTCGAATATTCGAATTATTCGAATAGTCATTCGAATATTCGAATTATTCGAATAGTCATTCGAATATTCGAATAATTCGAATTATTCGAATTATTCGAATTATTCGAATATTCGAATTATTCGAATATTCGAATTATTCGAATATTCGAATTATTCGAATTATTCGAATTATTTGAATATTCGAATATTCGAATGACTATTCGAATTATTCGAATATTCGAATGACTATTCGAATTATTCGAATATTCGAATGACTACAAAATGAATGAATACAAAAGTATTATGTAGTAAAGTCTTTTTTTGACAGGTAACTAAAAAAAACACAATGAAAAATAATGTAATAATTACTCATTATGTGTGGTTGTATTTTGTTTAGTTACGTGTCAAAAAAAGTATTTATTTAATTCATCTGCGCGGGATAAATAAAATGCTGCTATTGGCTACCTCCTTATATTACTTGTTTCGCACGCCTTTGCGATAACAGAGATTTTTAAACTTTTTTTCTTGAGGATTATTGTTATTATTCTTCTCCCGCATCATTTCTTTTATAGGTATTAAGTGACAACGCAATAAATATAAAGCAAAGTTCAAAAATTTAAATTACTTACAGTTCGACGTGCAATTGTTCATTAATTTATTAGTAATACGTATATATAATTCTATAATTCGAATAGTTATTTGAATATTCTGATTATTTGAATAGTTATTCGAATACATAGTCTATTCGAATAATAATATTCGAATAGTCATTCGAATAATTCGAATATTCGAATAGTTATTCGAATATTCGAATAATTGAATTTGCTCGTATTCGAATTTTACATGTTCGTCAATTCGAATATTCGAATAATTCGAATATTATTCCCAGCCCTACTTTCAAGGTGTAAGAGGACTTTTCCCTTACCTACTAATAAAACTTTTTCTGCTGAGGACGTTTTCTAGTAGAGAACACTAGGTTAGAGTGTAAGAACGTCATATTATATTAAAATTAATATAATTTTTTTTATTTCAAATTAAGGTTTTGTTTTGGATTTAAAAAGGTATAGTCATTGACTTAAAATTCTGTTTCAGACATAGGTAGTTAAAATAAGAATTCCTGGAGTAGAATCCTCCACTGTTTAAAAGTTACCCAAAAGGAATATTTTCCTGATTTTTGTGCGAGTAAAATAAAAATCAGGTGACGCTAAAGTGTTGCATACGCGGTTGCATAAGAACTCAACAAACAACAAAGAACAAAAACTACCTGCCATCTATTTGGTATTTTATATAAATTTTCATGTTTTTCCTTATTTTTGTAATTAGTCGTTTACTTAATGTAGTTTTGATGACATACTTTCTTTGCCGGCATGCGGTTGTCGATTATTTAAATTTTTTCAACTTTACCTTGTTGATTTTTACTACAATTTGTCTGTATAATAAAGTATCGTACTGATAGAAATCTTCATATTTTTTTCTGCTATCTACCCTACCTTTTGCTAGTCCCACCTACAGCCGTTTCGGTGGCACTAATTGCTCAAAAAAGCGTAGCAAGTTCTCCTGAGCATTAATTTGTCTTGAAGCTGGCGTTTTACCATTTTAATAAACGCGATTGCATAATTTTTTATAATCTTATAAAAATATGTATAAAGATACTTTAGTTGATGGAAAGTTTTACACTTTAATTCGAATGATAAAAAAAAGTTAAAAATTTCTGGGATTTTGACTTATTTATTAATAGTTGTTCTAATGGCCATTTTCAATAAAAGCTCAACGTTTACTTACTTGATCAATACTCGCGACAAGGAGTTATTGAAGAAAATTTTGTTGTTACTAATAAATTTGATAAAGTAATTTATCTTAACAATCTCGTTAGACACAATTCAAATTGCTATCTTGCACCCCTTCCTCTATTATTATTTATCTTAATTTCTTCGACTCGCATGTCTCACTAGCTATCTACTTTCCCTGGGGAAAGCTGCTGTCCCTTAAGCTTGGTGGTAACATGATTTAGGCAGTGGCTTATTCTCCCGACGCGAGTGGAGTTCTAATCTGATTAAGAAACTTAATTTCGAGCCGGTAAATAAATTAACAGTTACCTACTGCAGTCGGATTTTCTTTCACAGAACCAATTGGGGTCACGACTGGGACTGTCCATGTCAATCAAGAAACTTCGGCTGAAAAGCTGATTAATTATTAACAAAACGAAAACGTTTCCGATGAAGAGAGAGGACTATATCTTATATATCCAGAGGACGTAGCGCTGAATAAGTGTCACTCTTAAGTTCAATAATTATAATGCAACATGCCATATCAATAGGTTAATAAATAACTAAAAATATATGTATATACAGAGTGAGTCAGCTAAAGTAAATCAACCGAAATATCTTCGTTAATAGTAAAATTACATTTCAGAACTTTTTTACTTATGCAAGTATTTATGTTATAATTTTTTTTTATAATTGGTCTTTTTAAACGAGATTCACCATCAAGCTATGTTCGCGTATCTAGTTATTTTTCTAATCGGAAATGATATTTCTCGACGAATTATCATTTAAAGGATAATAAAAAACTTTTTTGTAATCATTTTGATTGGATAGAGAAGTCAAAACAAATTGTCTTCACGGGGAGAAAAGTTTAATTTGTATGGAATCGATGGCTTTCAGCATTATTTGCACGAAATAAGGATGTAAGAACGAGTCTTAGCACGTGCACGTCGTCATGGCTGAGTTGGTTAGATAATGATTTGGGGTGTAATTTAAGGTCGAGGGCGTCGAGAACGAATGAGACTAGACATTTCAGAAGAGAAACTAAAGTACCTACACGCATTTGCTCCAAAAATAAATTGATAATATTGCCGTGTTATTTTCCAAACAACAATGGACATTTCAGCAAGATCGAGAACATTGGCGGCTGCTAGCAGAAAGCAAAGAAGCACGTATTCTCCAAAACAAGAGTTTCCTTCAAAGAAATCAAAACCTTTGATAGTGTACATTTTTTTAAAAATTATTATTTCTCTGTCAAAACTACATATTTTAAAAAGGTAATATGAATTTTACGTATAAGTAACTTAAACATAAAAGTTTAAAGCTGTTTTTATAATCTGAAAATCTCAAAACAAATTTCTAAGCATACAGGGTTACTCAAAAATGTGGAACCAAGCTTCTCCAACTTAAACTGACTTTGAAAAAAAAAATTGTTTGTCAATATGACTGAGATTGAGGACATATTAGAACAAATTTTTTTTAGAAGACAGTCAACACACCAATAAAAGGTTGACTGTTTATTGTGCTAGAATTCAACCCCCTGTTTCAGGTAACTCGGAGTGGGTGGAGGTTAGGAACAAAGTATTACCATTAGTCATTTTACAAAGAGTTTTCATTTTTCCTTTAAGTCTGTTAGTTTCGGTAAGAAATGCTTTGTTTAACTCTTTTGACTGTACAGAAAAATATAAACAAAAAAACTACCAGTTGAAACCTGAACTTCAAGAATTGCTGTACTTTTAATCTCTGTTTACTTCTCTCCCTATATATCGGTTCGTAAAGGTTTAGCTTACTAGAATCTTTAATTTAATTTAACAGTAGGTAGTTATTAGTAAAGGAATTACTATAAAGTTGCGTTCTAGCAAAGAATGATACGCTCATCACGATTATGTCCTCGTCCTAGTGCAAATAAAAGATGAACTATAAGCGATTTTAAAACGAATTATAATGAACACACTTATGTCAACTCAATTTGTCTGCCTGGCAATTTATGACACGCTAACATTAAAAACATCAATCCTATCCTATACATATGCATATGTACTATTATGTATAATGTAAGTGCTGAAGGTAAAAACCCCTGATTTATCGATTGTAAAAGCACGCACTAAAGAGAATTTTCTGAAGCTAATTAGTTATATAAAAATAAGTGACAGACTATCTTGAAATCGTGGTATAAATAAAAAAGTTGTAACGCAACAGTAGAGAAAGAAAGGGGGTTCTAGATTACTCTTCCTCCTCCTCCCAACACTATTGTATATTGCTTTGCCTGCCTACTCAGTTTGCTGTCAGCTTACTATTATTCTTCTTGTTTTAAACAACTTCCAACAGCTTCTAATCAGTTTAGTTGTTTAAAAGCTGTTGGAAGTTGGAAACAGCTTCTAATCAGCTTTAAACAGCTTCTATTGGAAGCTGTTTAGTAGCTGTTAGAAGTTGAAACAACTTCCAACAGCTTCTAAACAACTTCTAACAGCTTCTAACAGTTCAACTTCCAACAGCTTCTAAACAGCTGTTGGATTATTAGAAGCTGTGTAGAAGCTGTTAGAAGTTGTTCTAAGTTTCTAATAGAAACTGTTTAGCAGCTGTTAAAAGTTGTTTAGAAGCTGTTGAAAGTTGGATTGGAACAACTTCTAACAGCTCCTACACAGCTTCTAATAGAAACTGTTAGAAGCTGTTTAAAGCTGAGTTAAACGACTTCCAACAACTTTTTATCAGCTTTAAACAGCTTCTATTAGAAACTGTGTAGAAGCTGTTAGAAGTTGTTCCAACTTCCAACAGCTTCTAAACAACTTTTAACAGCTTCTAATAGAAGCTAATAGAAGCTGTTAGAAGTTATTTAAAGCTAAGTTCAACGACTTCCAAAAACTTTTTATCGACTTTAAACGGCTTCTATTAGAAGCTGTGTAGAAGCTGTTAGAAGTTGTTACAACTTCCAACAGCTTCTAAACAATTTCTAAACTGCTTCTATTAGAAGTTGTTAGAAGTTGGAACAACTTCTAAACAGCTTCTAATGGAAGCTGTTAGAAGTTGTTTAGAAGCTGTTGGAAACAACTTCTAAACTGCTTCTATTAGAAGCTGTTGGAAGTTGAAACAACTTCTAAACAGCTTCTGATGGAAGTTTTTAAAAGTTGTTTAGAAGCTGTTGAAAGTTGGATTGGAACAACTTCTAACAGCTCCTACACAGCTTCTAATAGAAACTGTTAGAAGCTGTTTAAAGCTGAGTTAAACGACTTCCAACAACTTTTTATCAGCTTTAAACAGCTTCTATTAGAAACTGTAAAGAAGCTGTTAAAAGTAGTTCCAACTTCCAACAGCTTCTAAACAACTTTTAACAGCTTCTAAACCGCTTCTATTAGAAGCTGTTTAGAAGCTGCTATAAGTTGTTTAGAAGGTGTTGGAAGTTGGATTGGAACAACTTCTAACAGCTTCTAATAGAAACCAATAGAAGCTGTTAGAAGCTATTTAAAGCTAAGTTAAACGACTTCCAAAAACTTTTTATCGACTTTAAACAGCTTCTATTAGAAGCTGTGTAGAAGCTGTTAGAAGTTGTTACAACTTCCAACAGCTTCTAAACAATTTCTAAACTGCTTCTATTAGAAGTTGTTAGAAGTTGGAACAACTTCTAAACAGCTTCTAATGGAAGCTGTTAGAAGTTGTTTAGAAGCTGTTGGAAACAACTTCTAAACTGCTTCTATTAGAAGCTGTTGGAAGTTGAAACAACTTCTAAACAGCTTCTGATGGAAGTTTTTAAAAGTTGTTTAGAAGCTGTTGAAAGTTGGATTGGAACAACTTCTAACAGCTCCTACACAGCTTCTAATAGAAACTGTTAGAAGCTGTTTAAAGCTGAGTTAAACGACTTCCAACAACTTTTTATCAGCTTTAAACAGCTTCTATTAGAAACTGTGAAGAAGCTGTTAAAAGTAGTTCCAACTTCCAACAGCTTCTAAACAACTTTTAACAGCTTCTAAACCGCTTCTATTAGAAGCTGTTTAGAAGCTGCTATAAGTTGTTTAGAAGGTGTTGGAAGTTGGATTGGAACAACTTCTAACAGCTTCTAATAGAAGCCAATAGAAGCTGTTAGAAGCTATTTAAAGCTAAGTTAAACGACTTCCAAAAACTTTTTATCAGCTTTAAACAGCTTCTATTAGAAGCTGTGTAGAAGCTGTTAGAAGTTGTTACAACTTTCAACAGCTTCTAAACAACTTCTAAGCTGCTTCTATTAGAAGTTGTTAGAAGTTGGAACAACTTCTAAACAGCTTCTAATGGAAGCTGTTAGAAGTTGTTTAGAAGCTGTTGGAAACAACTTCTAAACTGCTTCTATTAGAAGCTGTTGGAAGTTGAAACAACTTCTAAACAGCTTCTAATGGAAGCTGTTAAAAGTTGTTTAGAAGCTGTTGAAAGTTGGATTGGAACAACTTCTAACAGCTCCTACACAGTTTCTAATAGAAACTGTTAGAAGCTGTTTAAAGCTGAGTTAAACGACTTCCAACAACTTTTTATCAGCTTTAAACAGCTTATATTGAGTTAAACAACTTCCAACAACTTTTTATCACCTTTAAACAGCTTCTGTTAGAAACTGTGTAGAAACTGTTAGAAGTTGTTCCAACTTCCAACAGCTTCTAAACCGCTTCTAATAGAAGCTGTTTAGAAGCTGCTAGAAGTTGTTTAGAAGCTGTTGAAAGTTGGATTGGAACAACTTCTAACAGCTTCTAATAGAAGCTAATAGAAGCTGTTAGAAGCTATTTAAAGCTAAGTTAAAAGACTTTCAAAAACTTTTTATCAGCTTTAAACAGCTTCTATTAGAAGCTGTGTAGAGGCTGTTAGAAGTTGTTACAACTTCCAACAGCTTTTAAACAACTTCTAAACTGCTTCTATTAGAAGTTGTTAGAAGTTGGAACAACTTCTAAACAGCTTCTAATAAAAGCTGTTAGAAGTTGTTTAGAAGCTGTTGGAAACAACTTCTAAACAGCTTCTAATGGAAGCTGCTAGAAGTTGTTTAGAAGCTGTTGGAAGTTGTTTAGAACAAGAAAAATAATAGTAAGTTGACATCAAACTGAGTAGGCAGGCAACGCAATATACAATAGTTTTGGGAGGAGGAGGAGACTTGCAACTTTGCATTTTTAGACATAAGTGTTGCTGCCCGCTGTTTGTAAAAAAGTATATCTACAGGGTGAGTTAGCTAAAGTAAATCAATCAACATATCTTCGTTATTAGTGAAGTTACAGCCTTAATATATGATACAATTAAATTTAATTTAGTTTCATTCCGCTTAAAGATATTTAATTAAATATTCAAATAATTTTTTTCAATTTTCAAATAATAGTACTTTTTTAGCTGAGGTGATGTAAATGTGCCAAAAATGTCAAGAAAAACGTTATCTACAATCTTGTCACCTACCATAAAATATAGTAAATTTAAGATAAGGGCTTGCTCAACATTTAAAAAATTCCTGGTTCACGAATTTTCCCGAAACGACCACAAAGGTTTATTTTCTCCATAATCAAGAATATCTAATAGTAATTGTTCCAAAGTGGGCTATTTGAGTGATCTTTACGTTAATTAATTTGAATTTTCCTGTTGGCATTTGTTGTTACATTTAATATAGAAATAATTACTAAGTAACAAGAAACATAGCTTTGTTTACTTTTTTTATAATAAGGTTTTACAGTTTTAAATACCTAACCTACCTCGTTATGCATTTTCCCTACAGCAATTAAACCCAATTAGATAATGCGATAAGAGTAATCGTTCAAATATAATTTTTTGGTGAATAATCGTTAATTAACATATTAGAAAATGATCTCTATTTGTACATATTACTTATTTGTCAAACGTCATAAATATTCATTGAGATCATCGATGATTGACAACCATTCTTGGATTAATTTGTAAAGTTTGGATATTCAAATTGTTGTTTTGGTTTCAACTGTGTTGCATAGATTAAGCAATTTACAAATTTAGTTCAAATATAAAATATTAATATCTATCCTAACTTTAACTTACGCTTGGATGGATATTAGTAAAGTTAATTTATTATTTTATCTTGGTGCATGCTCTATTTGGGCACATAAGATTTGTTAGTCTTAAATAAACTTTTATTCGCCCACTTTCCAATCACAATTAATTTTTATTAGAATGAAACGGCGGCGTTACAAGCTTTCTAACATGTGAACAATGAGTAAACACGAAATTAATTAAAACTCGAAGAAATTACAACCAATGAATAGTGAAGAAATTCCGATGTTATAAAATTATAGTTAAACAATTCTAAAAAAAATATTCTCTAACACTTTTAATATTTTTGTTACTCCAATGTTTAATTGGCAAATTGTAATTTGACTAAAATCAATATTTATCATGTTTCGTATTTATAACGGAATAGGTAACATTTATTGTCCGCTGTAAAAAATTTATTTTGTAAATATTATTTTGCAAAATAAGTGGAAAATTGCAAACATTTAACTTAAAACATAACATGCAGCAGGTACACTCGCGAGCAATATTTAAGACACGACTCGTGAAGCAAAATCGGCGATTTTGAAGTTGCAGACCTGACACTCTGCCCTATTGGACTACGGCAAATCCTTATCGCCCAATGATGCTATAGATAACAAATATTTATTTCCTTTGCTACTCCAACGGTCATCTACCTCCTCTGCCCGGACGCAAATCACCAAGTGGGTTGAATAAAGAATATTGTTCTGGAAACATCCCGTTTATTGCGATGGTGTTATATTAAAAGTTGACCTGTAGCAAACATGACACTAAAGAGACAAAGTGATTGATTAAATTGGTGGCGAGAAATTATTTCTCACGCTGACGTTTGCAAATAACAAATGCAATTACGAAATGTTAAATAATTACTTATTTTCCCATGACTCCTTACGAAAATGGTCATTCATACTCATTTGATGTAGCAGGTACAAAAAATTTACAATTTTATGCAGGTGCGTTATTATTATACTCATCGGAATAAAGACAAGGTGGATTTGTTGTCTAACGATGAAGATGGTTTTGGAGAAAAATCACAAATTTGTTCCGTTAGTTTGAAACTATCGTGTCAAGTTTTGGGAGGTCAGGGTACCTAAATCAGGCGACAACGTAGCTGCAGCGCGTCATGATGGATCGGGAAGACTAGGGCAGACATATGAACTAGAGATGACGTTAGATCCATTATTATTCTTCAATAAAACACTAATCGTCAAAGACCACTCTCAATAAGGAGGCACCGTTACGATTTGCCTAATATTGGTTTTGTGTATTCTTCGCCTTCTTTACTTCTTTCTCTATCTTTTGTCACTTTTTTCACCCTCATCTCTGCTTACATTTTTTGTCCCTTTTTTACTAGTATCCTTATTTTGCTAAATTCTTGGTGGTCTATAGAAATTTGGGCACTTTTAGGGTACATAAAAATGGGAATAAATACAATGTACACCAAATTAAACCATACATTTCTTGCACTGTCCACCAGAAAATTTAAAGAGCATCAAAAAATCTAAATAAAACCCAAATTATTATACATCAGAAAATGAGAACATTACCACTAAAATAATAACTATGCTGCGTATTGTTTTACCATTGCTTACATTTTAAATTCTATATGTCTATCAATTTTACTAAATGTTCACCAAATTTAGAACGCTCAAGTTACGCGTCCGTGCTGTACATGATAAATATTGGCGCTATCCATTTATATTTTGTGTTTCTCAAAAAAACTATTTGTGCGTCAAATAATTATTTTATTACTCCAAAAATGAAATATGCTCGCGCATCTCTCCTTGCCGCTTGCGCTTCCAGACAAGAGACACGCGAAAAAAGTTTTGTACAAGGTCAGTTCAGGGCCCTGTAATTTTTTTTTAAAGCACGATTAGAAATTATCACTAAAAGAAGTTTTACGTTTTACATAATGCAAGCCAATTACAGCAAAGCATTTATATATAACAGAAATCAATATCTTTTTTTGTGCAAACCACTTCTATTTTTACTCTTATTTTCCTTGCCCTAGCACATCTAGGTACATCTATAATTTTTCATAAAATTATTTATTATTTGCACAACATTTTATTGCTTGTATATTTTTGAGCAACAAATAGTATTTTTAACTGCTAAATAGTATAAGACTCTGTCGAAAATTAAATATCTGGGTATTATGTTAGAATTAAATGCGGAATAAAATTTGGTGAACATTTAGTATTTACTTTTGGGCAAACAGCTAAATTTGTGGGATTCTGTCTTGATTTTTAAGACGCCAAATGTCCTGGTCCAGAAGTAACATTTTATATATCCTACTGTCGTTTCTAATGTAAAATATGTATTTGATAAACTTAAAGTAAAATTTTACCGTAGAACGGAGTCATTTTGGTTCACATATTAAATGAAGTTCAAGACGATACTTGATGTATAGGTAAATTTCAAGTTCGATAATTAATGAGGAAAAGTTTTTCTGAACAGACCTGCTGTCATTGTAAAGTATTTGCCGCCTTCAAGATTTGCACAGGCATTTGCGGAGCTTTAAAACCATTTTTAGAAGGTTATTTCGTAAAATATTATAAAGATGAACGTGAACTCAACAGGAAATTAATTTAATTTTTCAGTGAAGCAGAAAGGTGAATTATTGAAAGTAATAAATCTTGATGGTGTTCATAAAGATGAGAAGTCATTTAAAACCTTGTCTGCGCAAAGTATTACAAAACGTAAAATTTAGTTTTTCTATACATCCAAAATTTATTGCGTCAATCTTCGCCTAAAAGCACTTTATTTTTATTGTTCCGCCAAACACACGTTGAAAATTAAAAATAGTTTGGACAAATTTCGAGGAACTGTGACATTTAAGTCTAACTTAGTTATAGGCTTAGTGAAATTTTTGGTAATTTAAAACATATGTCTGAACCAAATTTTTATTTCAATTTCTTAACACCCATTTTTTAACTTGCGTCATCTAGTAAATTAATCACACGTGAATTCTTTAGGTATTTTCAGAATATGCCAGACCCACGTGTGAGATAGAATCGTTGTTTACGCATTATAAATTAAAGTTATTATCAACACTTGTTTGTTATTAATAAGTAAGTATCCACTTCTCGCAGGTTTAATGTTCGCCAAAAAAGTTTAAGAATCTTCATTCATTACCTGAACTCTGGCAGTAAACGCTTTTCAGTTATGTTGTTATTGCGAAAATGTCTGGCAACTTTTATGTGACTGCAATAAAAATAACAGTTGTTGATACCAAATTGATTTTCATTACTTTATTTTCAAATTGTCTCAGTACTATAAATTTCAACAATATATTTGCAGAGGTCTAGTGTCTAGTAGGAGTAGTAGACAAAGTGTCACTGCCCGCTGTTTGTAAATATGTATACAGGGTGAGCCAGCTAAAGTGAATCAACCAAAATATCTTCGTTATTAGTAAAATTACAGCTTTAATATATGATACAATTAAATAGTTACAATTTTTTCCAGTACATGGATACCTTTAAATTTAATTTAGTTTCATTCTGCTTAAAGATATTAAATTAAATGTATCATTTTTTAAAATTTTTCCAAATAAGAGTTTTTTCTTGCTGAGGTTAGAAATAAACGCAATACTACCACAATGCAATTGCCTAAATTTTAAAAAGTTGCAGGAATGAGCATAATTCGATTTTAAAAATCTTTGCTACAAATGGTCCAAATTTGTCTGCTCCGCGAAGCATGTCGTTGATCATTTCTAAAATTCTAAAATTCATCCACTCAACTGACCGCCATTCCTCGCCGTTGACAATGGAACCGGGGCTGGTATAACAGCGCAATTTGAAGTCTCCAATGCCTTTCTTAGGTTAAATGTCCCTTTAACTCTTTGGTACATTAGCCCATTGTAGTTAGCCCAGTCCAAATCTCTTACAATTTCAATCTTTCAATTAATTTTATCCCCAGTATCATAGTCAAAGCTTTTCCCCTTCACTTGTTAGCTAAAGAAATAATAATAAATTTGAGAAAATTGAAAAATTATTTTATACATTTAGTTATATCTCCCAGCAGAATAAATCTAAGTGACATTTGAAGGTACGGCATCAAAGGTACGTACTGGAAATAATTTTAGCTATTTAATTGTATTATGTATTAAGCTGTATTAAACTGTAATTTCAATAATAACAAAGATATTTTAGTTTATTCACTTTAGCTGACTCACCTTGTATATAAGTCTATAATTTACACTTATGGAATGTGCTATAGATATAAAGGGTGAGTCCTTAAGGATGAAGACTGGATTTATCTCAGACACTGGTTGTCCCACATCAACAAGAAAAAAAATTATAAAAAAAATCACCCATGAAAAAACTATCAAAAATATTTATATAATAATTTATATAATGTGTCAAATTCTGATGTATCTTACATGCTACACTATTTTGGAGGGTGTTGTGTTAATATTGTCTTTGTGTTTGAAATCAACACTCCATTTTACTAGAGCATTGTAAAGGAAGAAGAGAAGCGTTTCACTTTTTGTTACGCATCTCTTTGCATTGGGAAATTTTACACTAGTATAATTGAACTTTTTTTTCTAAATTGCTCTCAATATTTTTAGATAGAATTTACTTTGTTCTGCAAATAATGTTTATAATGTTTAGGTACAACAAAATTGATATAAAATTCGAATTATTATGCATACGAACTTGCAGATTTAGACCAATTACCTACAACATCATTTTTACTAATAAAAATACAAAATCTGATAACCGATACTTTTGTATAACTATGGTTTTAATATTAATGAAGTCCTTGACATTTAGCTAACTACAGAAAATAACGATAATGAAGCCATTGGAAAATGATACCTCCATTTCATAGTACATTATACTAATATGTAACGTTAACGCTAGCTAAGTTTGCTGACCTCTTTGCACCGACGGTCTATCAGTATACTTTTTATAATTTTTGTTGATAAATACGTTTTTCGAGCATTTACATTACCAGGTCAATAATATCCCAGTGCGTAAAACCACAGGTAAAACTCACGCGATTTTATTTTTCATTTTGCGTTCTACAATCGCCTATTAATTTATTACGATCGTGCACCACCCAACAAACAGGAGTACGAACACACTCTATGCCTGAGTAATAATTATGTCAATCACCAGGGACACTGGATTAGACAAGAGATACGCTTCACTTTATTAATTCACCAAGTTCCAAACTGCCTGTTCCGAATTAATTACGAATCGAATAATCCCCATAAGTGAAGAATACTGGCTATATTGTGACTCGTTATTTTCCCAATAAACTCCCGGCTTTCGTTAGAAAACCCTCAAAGCTGCGATAAAATTCTCCTATAAAATTTTTATCAAACCACATCCTTCACGTTTTTGTTTTTATGTTAGCAGAGATTCTCTTCTTGTCCTGAGGCGTTACGTCAAATACGGAATAAGTTGGGTTGATATTCGAATTTACCAAAGTTGATGACTTTCAAGGTTTTTGGTTCTTATCAGTAACAGTTTCTGTGTGTTTCCTACTTTCGTCTCCCCTTGCCAATTTGTTGAAGTTATTTCGAGTAATCAAATTTTAACCACGTTATTCTCTAGATAATGTAGCTAATTATTTTCATTGTTGCGTTATAAACACGCTACATTTATCTTTAGCTGGTACGTTGTTAAAATTTATGTTGTTTTTGAGTATTTATGTGGAAAAAGTGCACGAGAAAACAAACTGAGTTCTGTCCAAACAAACTATTTCCGTTGTGCCTGCAAACAATAGGGCGGATTGTCTCCTTTTGCTCTTTGGAGGTTCAATCATTTATACGATATTCCTCTGTCCTAGTCCAGAATCAACTCACGGCGATTACCTACCTTTCTTTGTTTACGTCTAACTGAGCTTTCACCTTTCGATATTTGTCAAGATTAAGCTCAGGATGAAGCAAATATAGCGCAATTTTGCGCGCATTTCACGAAATGAAAGAAAGGGCTATGAACAGATCTGCAGAAAAATGTTTTTGCCTACACAAAGGAAGAGAACGTTAACAGAACGCATTACTGTATATAAGCATGAATTTAATAACAATTATTTCATTAGAATAATTTATAATACCTACAAATTTAATTGGTAGCTGATTTAAAAATTTCCTAATGCTACCACAGCATATTTTAGGTGCGAAGCAATTAATTAACCTAAAATTAGTGCAGTGCTGATTAAAAAAAATCGATAAAAAATGTGGGAATATCTAAAAATAGCATACGGCCCTTAAAAATATTCTTTAATACGTTATTAATTGTCTAGATAAGATAATTTTAAATTTATTTATTTTATATTTAGCGTTAATGTCCAAATGGTGATATTGTTAAGCCCTTCTTTTGAGAATGTACAACATACCTACCTACTGTTTGCGTCACACGAAACCGTTTACTTATTTCAGAATTTACGGATATAATTCCGGGTTATTGAAAGATGATAATAAAACGGAGACGTCGTCGAGACCTCTAACCTTATTCGAAACCGGTAAAAAATCCAGTAACATTTATTTTTTCCTAAATAAATTATGGTAATAAAATTTTTAAATAAGCATTTTTGCGACAGCCTAAATTGGAGAAGCAAATTAGTTAATTAGTTACTGAACAAGTAAAAGTTCTTGTTACAACGTAGGCCTTTCTTTAGGGGTCGTATTTAACAATGTACCAAATTTACCCTATATTTTCATACAAAAAAATACTTTCATTTCCCAAAAATACTAAATGCTATCCAAAATTAAGAAAATATAAAATCTTAAAGCGACAACCAAATATTGACATAATGCTGGCCTCTTATATATTTTGTTCGCCAAAATAACTTTTGGTGACCATAAATACTAAATATTCACCAAATTTTATTCCGCATTTAATTCTAACATAATACCCAGATATTTAATTTTTGACAGTGTCTTATATTATTTAGCAGTTAAAAATACTATTTGTTGATCAAAAATACATAAACAATAAAATGTTGTGCAAATGGTAAATAATTTTATGCAAAATTATAGATGTAGATGTGCTAGGGCAAGGAAAATAAGAGTAAAAATAGAAGTGGTTTGCACAAAAAAAGATATTGATTTCCGTAATAGATAAATGCTTTTCTGTAATTGGCTTGCATTATGTAAAACGTAAAACTTCTTTTAGTAGTAATTTCTAATCGTGCTTTAAAAAAAAATTACAGGGCCCTGAACTGACCTTGTACAAAACTTTTTTCGCGTGCCTCTTGTCTGGAAGCGCAAGCGGCAAGGAGAGATGCGCGAGCATATTTCATTTTTGAAGTAATAGAATAATTATTTGACGCGCAAATAGTTTCTTTGAGAAACACTAAATATAAATGGATAGCGCGAATATTTATTATGTACAGCACGGACGCGTAACTTGAGCGTTCTAAATTTGGTGAACATTTAGTAAAATTGATGGACATATAGAATTTAAAATGTAAGCAATGGTAAAACAATACACAGCATAGTTATTTTAGTAGTAACGTTCTCATTTTCTGATGTATAATAATTTGGGTTTCATTTACATTTTTTGATGCTCATTAAATTTTCTGGTGGACAATGCAAGGAATGTATGGTTTAATTTGGTGTACATTATATTTGCTCCCTTTAAAATTTAAACTTCTTTCTGAAAGTAAAGAGTTGCCCGCTGAAATAGTTTTCAGTCTTCAGCAGGGAATAGTTTTTTTTAAGAACAAGTAAATTTGATGTTTGTTGTAGTTTATAGGGCTACTCTAAGTTATCTCTTAGCTCTGTTGAGGTTGGTTCTATACTCAAAAAATCTGGTTCTTTGTCATTTATATTTCTTGTTTCTCGTTTTTTACGTATAAGTGGTCTGATAACTTTTAGTAATTTCAATATTTATTTAAAAAGAGCTATCAATGACACTTGACGAAAGAATGTATATGTACATACCTATAAACTTATATTATTTTAAAAAAATATATAAATTAATTATTGATATTAAAATTAAAAATTGCTTTGACTATTCCTGCTTTTTAAAATAATTATACTAAGATTTGTCAATGTAATAACCTTACCGTCCAAATTTTCTAGAAGTGACTAGATTCGCCACTCGCTAAATTGCCTTCAACACTTTCAATACCTTAGAAAATTTGTGGCAACTTCTCCTATAATAAAGGACACGGTTAATGGAAACGTCCCTTTACTAAAGTTCTCCGGACCTCCGCGAAAATTAAGTTTAATAGTCTCGTGCAAATTTTTCTAAATTGTAATATATGGGTAGAGCACCGAGGCTCTCAAAGCGCGAATAATTGATTTAGGATAATGGTTTCGAGACCCACATCATAATTGATCAGAATATTAAAAAAACCACTCGTATTCCTATAAAAAACACATTCATTAGACAATACTTGCCTTAAACTTATTCAACATTAAAATCTCTCAATTTTATTAGCGACCGTAATGAGTTTTTCTTTTATTGATTTCCTAAACAAAGTCAGGGTGCAATTTCATGCAAATGAAGGCTCTAATCATGATTGCTTTTGATACAAGCACCGTGCGTTAGACCGCAGCAGAACTTTTCAAATAAACGCGGATTTAAATTTTATCAAACAACGAACCAACCATTCATCATATGGAAAAGACCGTTTTGTATTGGGGTTAGGTATTATTATAATGGCATCTACTGTTGTATTGATTGAACAAACCAGCAAACACGAGTAGTCTAATTATCTAATGTCTATTTCACCTATAATCCCTATATGTCGCACCATCAAGTCTGTCTTGCAATAACACAAATTAGACTCAGTTGACGCTATGTCTACATAATTAATAAGTTTTTACAACACTTGGACTAAAATTTCTGCTGTTTTTCTTTAAACTATTTTTTTATCACACAAGTATATTATTTCTTGTGCAAGAAAACCCACCACACGCGTGATGTTTACCTCACAATACCTATGAACTTTAGATGTGCTCCACCCTTTCTACTTGTAGGTATGTACAGTGGCGAGCAAAAAATTAGGCACGACTCGTGAAACAAAATCGGCAATTTTAAAGTTGTGTAAAACGAGCTGCAGGGGTGACTGCAGGTGCTACGGGTAATAAATCTATTCCGTTTAAAGTTTATACATACCTTCCTCGCTCGGCCGCGTATAGGCGTGCGTAAATGGGTGTAATGGGGCGTAAATGGGTGCCCCATGGGCGGCTCGGCCGCGTAAATGGGTGGGTCGCAATGCTCTGCGCATTCTACCGAATGGAGTTGGTTCACACTGGGAAGAAACATCGAGCTTAATTTTTTGCTTGCCACTGTACCTATCTATTAACACAAAGGATCCTGCCAATTTTAATAGTAGTCGGTGTTGAAAGTGAAAATTCTTCATTGAATCCATTAGTGATGTGACAACCAGTACTCACGTGCTACTTAATTGCATAATTACTCAAAATCAAGAACAACAAACAATAGGTAAATTTCAACAAATATTGCTTGAAACAAATTTAAAAATAGGTTTGGGAAAGGTAGCTGTCTCTTCTACCTACGTTGACAAAAATAAATTTATTTTTCAAGAAAACAATGTGATTTATCGCCGCCGGATTTTTAAAATTTCGAAACGTTATCCTGATTTACCCGCCAAGTAGACATAAAGATTAATTTTGGTTGAAAAGATGGTTTACTTTGTAAAATAATAGTCGATTCGATCTAGTGTTTTTAAAATAGATAATCTCATTGTTTCGGTCGTTATTTTAAGCTCGCGAACGTCGAATTTCAAACACTTTGAAATGATTAAAGCATCAAGGATGGAAAATTGAAATTAGTATTCAACAATCCGACTCTCTTCCGAAAGAGGACGGAACTGGGGATTAAAATTAATTTATGGACAATTCCACTGTTGACGTTTTCATAATCGCGTCAATTTTAAAACCGAGTTGACTGCTGATTTTTTATTACATATTTATACCTAACTTCTAGTTTAATTGTAGATAGTTTTGCTTCTTTGGGGATCTTGCCGTTTTCCCAAAACATTTCTCTTATTATTTTTACTTTTGATTGTGTAAAAGGTGGTTCATGTGGATTTTTCTACCGTTCTACCGCTGTAACCAGTTATAATAAATTTTACAAAAATAGCACCAGACAACAACAAACAAGAGTTCGCTGAACTTCTATCTTTTCTCTTTCCAATTGGCGTTTCTTATCAATTACTAGGCTAAAGCAGTTTTCGTTTAACTAAGAAAAAATATTTAGGACAAGTTAAAATCCAAATTGCGTATGAAGTTAAAAATTTGAAATTTGGCAGAAAGAAACTTTAATTAATGCGCTACAATGTGGCATAGGTAATTGTTTGGTTCACAATTAATTTCATGCGCCGTCGGGACGCCATAAAGTGCTTTTTCAGAAATTTTCAATATATTTTTTTTATTATTATTATTTTCGTAATACCGCCAGGTATACGTTCCGGTTGTTAAAAAAGTATCGCTAATTGTGTTTTTAAGAAGTTTGCTGGATTTTGACAAATTTATGACACGACTGCTTTATTGAAGCAGTCAAATTTCATGACAATGACGCTTAAACGGTTTAGTTATTTATGACTTAATAGCGGTACCTACTCAAAGATCTTTGCAGTACAGGGACCATCATAAAATCTAATGTGGTTAACCGCAAATGGACTAGGTAAACGGCCACAAAGCTGTCAACCGAAAGCCCTTCAGCGCTGAAATTTAAAAATCCATGTAATTCAATAAGGGTTTGATATAAAAATATTTCAATTACTCGTTATCAATCTTAAAGGTCGTAATCATGAGCTTGAAGAAAATCAAAGAGATGAAGTGAATATGTCAATATGAAATCGCGATCGAAAGTGAAAACTCACACCGTTTAAAGAAAGAAAAAACGATAATGTCATCTTGTAGTGCATTAATTATAGTTTATTTCTGCCAATGTTCAAATTTCTAGCTCTATTGGAAATACGCAATTAGACACCGGTTCTTGTTGAAATAGCCTGTATATTAAATAAATCTTCAAAACAGTGCAGGTAATAGCTTTTTGAGTTTAGTGCAATTTGCTTTTTTCAGGTTAGTAGTTGTGATTTAAATTCATTAAAACCACTTGAAACATCAAATAAACCTCAAAACCAAACGATACACTATCGTAATTTCGAATCTGAGATTTAACAAACCTTGGTAGTAACTACCAGCCACCACCAAATTACTCAAATTCTAAAATTGCAAGTTTTTATTTAAAGAAGGTGTAAAGTAGAGAAAATAGTATGAAGAACTCGTTCATAAGATAATTTTGGCACTTGTTCATTATAAAACTCGCGACTTTGCAGCTTGCTTTCTAAACTTGGCCTCATGCCGTAAAATGTGTCTTAATGTCCCTCGTTCTTTAAAGAAATACTAATTTCTTAAATTATAAAATTATGTATCATGATTCTGAGTATTTACTTTATAATGTTAAAATACCTAGTATAAGAAACAATCCAAAAAAGTTCTTATAAAAATATATTAATAAATAAAAATCGACAAATCTTTGTCTCATATCACATAATAAACTATATTATTTATACAACCATCTCGAATTTAAATCCTTCGATCTTTAAATTTATTTTGAACGAACGAATAAGTGGCATCTTGTTTATCAACTATGTATTAATAAATTTGTCAACTTTGAATAAACAGTTGGCCTAAAAATGGTTCCAGGTATGGTATTCTCAAAAAAGTGGAAAATTTAATAATTAGTAGGGACCTACAATTTAATTTAAGTGAAAACGATAATATCGATATTCAAAAGAAAAGTCCAAGATTCGTGTTTAATAACAAATCGACACCGAAGAGATCGAGTTAAAACCTTCAAAAATAACGGGAGAAGCATTTTAAGAGAAGGATCGTCTGAGTGGAATGAGTTTACAAGATTATCTCATTTCCGAGATACTTGTAGAAACTGGATCCATACCTAATAGCAGCCTGGAAATTTGTAAGATACTTTTTAATATGATGATGTGAATGTTTTTAATTTCGTAACGGGGAGAAAAAGAAAATGTTTGTCTAGGCATGAGACCGGTAAACAGGACGACTAAAATTTTCTTATTTTTAGCGATAAATCGCAATTTGTTTGTCTGTATCATTGGTGATAATAAAAAGTAATAATTACTGAGAAACCAACACACAATGATTTACGAGCATTACTTTAAATTAGTACCTTGCATGTAGGTATTTAAAGTATTTATAGAATTTAGAACTAAATTGAGGCTTGCGTTGCGTTCAGAACCATCAGAATTTCTCCAAAATCTAGAAACTTTAAGGGAGTATACAAAACAAATTAAATATTTCAATCTGCCTGAAAACAAATTTTGTTTTTGAAAACCCTGTAAAACATCTTAGGTCAGCAAAACCATCCAAGTCACTGTTGAGAACTCAAACTTAGCAACAGCAGTATCTAATATAGTTGATAAACAACGGGGTACTTGCCTTAAAAAAATAATGTACTTTTTATTCTCTAGATGCATGCAAATAACTAAAAGAGCCTTAAAAAAAAATTCTCATTTTTTTATTTCATATTTTTGTAAATATTTGCAATTTTTGTTTTTGATGACGTATTGGATCCTCATATCCAAGACTCACACCTATATTGAATAGACTCTTGTTTTTGGCGCTGCTAGCAGAGGGCGCCACATGTGTACAGCGGATTGGCATTCGATTTGTAAGGAATCTGAGTAAAGCGCCATCATATGATTTCTTTGAGAACTACTCCGAGCTGGGATCGCCTACGTCACCAATCTCCCACTCCAAAAATAAAAAAATTAATTCTGGGCGTAATATTGACCCTAGAACCAAATAAAAAAATACGGGTCTAATAAAATCGCCTACATTTTCTAAATATTATATTTCCCAAACATGAGGCAAGTACCCTATTGTTAATCAAATAAACGAAGATAAGGCAGAAAAACGGCGGTTTAACATCGTGTTGTCGCGTTCTAATAAAGTTAAAACTGCAATCGAAGGGTGGATTCTGGATTCTGGATTTCATTTGAGGGTGTAGGGTCCAAAAGACCCCACCGGCACTTAGGCACACAGATGGGCCCATTGTATCTCCCCTCGAGTTTGTCGCTCCCCCTTCCCAGTTAATTCCTCAGTCCAGCCGATTTTCTCGACGAACCTGAGGGGTATCGGCAATACTGGAATCGAAGGGTGATTTCAACGAGCAGTTCACGGAATTTGGCCGTAGACTTACCGGAAACAAGACACAGGAACAATAATGCGGCGACAACAATTCGCACCTTGCAGGAATCACTTTTACCGATCAAGAAGCATCGATGCAAGTCTCAATTTTCTCTCTGTCCCAGCCATGATTGAGAGGGAAATTAATCGGGCAGGACCGGATTTAAAGAAAATGCGGGGGCGCAACAGTAGTTTTGACTATTTACTTGTTTAATTTCAGCAAGAAAGTTAGAAATCTCATTGGGCGCAGCTCGGAAAGGCTAGAAAGTCAAACGACCCCTCTGAAATCTGGTCACTAATTAACTGCTTAACCCTTTCTGTTGCATACAAGTAACCTCAATATTAGCAGAAGATTTTGATTCTAATGAAATCGTTTCATTAAATAGTTTCAAATATTTATATTTATTTTTAATTTTACATAATTATTAGTACGTTTCATTTAATAAAGGTATTTTGCTATGATAAGAAGTATTTTATAGAAAAATTTATTAATGCAGCTATTTTTAATTTCATACAAACAAATTTTGGGTCAAAATGTTAAATAAATTTTAGCCCAATACACGTCACAAAGTTAGAACCAATTGAAACTTGCAAAGCGTAGGTATTAATTATTTAAGAAAATGACTGAGGTTTCAAACTTCTCCGTGCAAACATTTCCCAAATATACAGCGCGTTTAAAAACTTGGTGTAGAAATTGGAAAACGTTAATCATACACTTACTTACTTACTTAAAGTATGTAAATAACCCAACTTAGAAAATAGTCCCGTAAGAGCTTTTACTTGTTAATTGTCTATAAAGTTTTTCCGATAATAATAATAACCTGAGCAAGGTCTTGTGCGACCGCATGTAATCAAAGTGAACTATGTAAAAGCTATTATATCTAGGCACAGACGAGCTGATCAGCAATTTATTACATCAGTTAAATGATCTCAAAACTAATTGGTGTACCTAGTTAATTAACTATTAAAATTATTTCAAATTAGTTGCACCCATAATTTTTTTAATTAGATATATTTATTTAATTGAACTGATCACACACTTACATATTTCCATCAATAACTATTTGCAGCTAACGCACAAAATTATTAAAAATATTATATTTTGTGGCGTCCACCTCAAAGACTTATTTATTTATTTACTTGTTAATTTTTTTTTTTTGTTTCGGGCTAATTTGAATTTACAGTGTGTGCGTAGTCTTTCAATGAGCGTAATTAATCTGACCGACGTTGAGGAAACGTAAACAGTTACCTGTTGAAATGACGATGTCGTGGGGTGTATTGAGCGACCGTCGGAAGCGAACCCGCGACGCCGCACGTAAAACTGAACGTCGCGACGCTTATCGTCGACGTTTACCACCGCGTGCGTCCATCCGAGCGCACGCAAGCGCCGATTTCCGCTAGCGCTGTTAGGAAACAAGTTGATTTTGTACAGGTGGACACAATGGGAGCCATTGTTGCGGAAACAATGAGTAGAACAGAACGGGGTTTCAATCAAAAACGGATCTGGAAGCCAATAACAATGACTGCTCTGGGTTTAGGACTCAAGCAGGGTGATGAAGCGGTAATAATGCGCTGGTGGTGGTGATTGAGTTGTAGGTATCTTATCTGCGATTTAGGAAGCTTTTATAGTAGTAGATTAGATACATTAAAGTTTTAAAAAACGAATAACATAAATCACATTTTATGGCACGAGCATAGGCGCCCACAGGCAGTGGCAAAGTGGGGCACTGGGCACTTGCCTCCCCCTCCCTGGAAACTCCACTTTACCATTTTTCTTAGGTATATTTAAGTTACAATACTATTCTGTACATTTTTTGTATAAACATCTTTGTTGTAAGTTCAATATGTAACAAATTACAGCGGTCGAATGTGAAACGTTCTTTTTTTTGGGCGATTTTTTTGAAAAAAAGGTTCTAAGTTTGGCTGTTGTAACTCGTTACATTTTTAGACTTAAAGCAATAACATAGAATTTAGTATTTTGTAAGTTATTTCTAGATATTTTTGTGATAATATTAACCGTTACCGTTCTTGAACCAAATCCTTTCTCTGTAGTGAGTTGACCGTTGCAGCTTCCATTCTTGCCATCTGAGAAAGTGCCGTCGTAAAAAAGCGGGAAAGGGTTGTCAGTAAGAAAAGTGGGAAACACGCCATCTGTTTCACAGGTTCTGAAGTGTTTACGTTCAGAACTTACTAAAAAAAGAGAACAAATATAATGTACACCAAATTAAACTATACATCCCTTGCACTGTCCACCAGAAAATTTAATGAGCATCAAAAAATCTAAATAAAACCCAAATTATTATACATCAGAAAATGAGAACATCACCACTAAAATAACTATGCTGCATATTGTTTTACCATTGCTTAAATTTTAAATTCTATATGTCTATCAATTTTACTAAATGTTCACCAAATTTAGAACGCTCAAGTTACGCGTCCGTGCTGTACATAATAAATATTCGCGCTATCCATTTATATTTAGTGTTTCTCAAAAAAACTATTTGTGCGTCAAATAATTATTCTATTACTCCAAAAATGAAATATGCTCGCGCATCTCTCCTTGCCGCTTGCGCTTCCAGACAAGAGGCACGCGAAAAAAGTTTTGTACAAGGTCAGTTCAGGGCCCTGTAATTTTTTTTTAACACGATTAGAAATTACCACTAAATGAAGTTTTACGTTTTACATAATGCAAGCCAATTACAGCAAAGCATTTATATATTACGGAAATCAATATCTTTTTTTGTGCAAACCACTTCTATTTTTACTCTTATTTTCCTTGCCCTAGCACATCTACATCTATAATTTTGCATAAAATTATTTACCATTTGCACAACATTTTATTGCTTGTGTATTTTTGATCAACAAATAGTATTTTTAACTGCTAAATAACATAAGACACTGTCGAAAATTAAATATCTGGGTATTATGTTAGAATTAAATGCGGAATAAAATTTGGTGAACATTTAGTATTTATGGTCAACAAAAGTTATTTTGGCGAACAAAATATATAAGAGGCCAGCATTATATCAATATTTGGTTGTCGCTTTAAGATTATGTATTTTCTTAATTTTGGTGAGCATTTAGTATTTTTGGGAAATAAAAGTATTTTTTTGTATGAAAATATTGGGTAAATTTGGTTAAATACGACACCTAAAAAAATAGGCAATAGTAAGCAAAATTGTTACATTATGGCTTTTAATCTTATTTAAAAGCTTTCATTAATATAATTACATAATATTTGAACTAAAAAGGTACATTTGTGCCTTTGAAAGAAAAATTTTACTTTTGGAACATTTTTTTAACGTTACAGGTTTTATCTCGGGTCTTGCGTGTGTTTCGGATATGAGCGTGACGTCGATGTCATGTTCGTGCATAAACTCGCCCAATTCGTTTTTGTTAGGGACCCCGTTCGCGTTCCAAAAACTGATGAAAAGAAAATTTGGTGTGATTTTGCACAGCATACAAAATTGTTAACTAAATTGTCTAAAATAATGCACGTGCTCAAGAAAGTTTCGTAGCTGATCTTCGGTGGTTGGATTTGTTTGGCTGCCGTTGACATTTGTGCCAAGGAGGTTAAAATTTAAAAAAATTTGTTTCCGGAAGTTGTGGAGCGCGGATTCGCGGAGGGTGTTGGCACCCACCGGGTGGATGGTCCAGGTGGAGATTTAGGAAATGTTGGTCAAAAGAGATAGGTTTTTGATTTTGGGGTATTCTGAGTAGCCCCAATAACTATCCGGTTGCGCAAGGAAACAATTTGCGCATTTCGGCGGATCAAATTTTGTCTGAGGACATTGAAGAGCTTAACGATCTATAGCATTGCCCTTTGCTGTTGCCTAAATGCCTCATGTCATTGGAGAAAAGTGCAGCTCCGGGGTACTGTAATTTTAATACCCTCATATGTCATTTGTGTCTTAGTACAAAGACAAAGATGATTAAGTGTTAGGTGATGATTCGTAGTTTGATTGTCTGACTTCAACTGAGTGCGGTCTTTCGACCTTATCACTCTCGATCTGAGCAGCAGAGGCCGCCAGATGGGGCGACCTCCTTCTACACAGAATGTCAAGTATGTTCACCAGTCCCCAGGGCAGTGACCAACTGGCACCTCTTTGCGAACGAAAAACCCACTGCCACCGGTGAAGAACTTGTGCATTCAATCAAACATTATGTCTGATGAGAACAAGTAGAAAGAAGAAACTAACTACTAAGCGGACGAGAGGTGCAAAGTAAAGCCTTCCCGGACCTTGAAAGACTTTAGATCTGAGGGGGAGGAGGAAAGGTTGCGGACCACATTCGCGCCTGGTTCGCAGCCATTGTCTGTAACGCAAAAATTTCAACGGAAAAGTCGGACTCAGGTGATGATTCGATTCCAGGCGGGTTCCTTTATACGGTTGCGTGTGGGACAACGGGGTGGAGATTAGCGCACCGCGTCATCTAGGTCTGGGCTATGTAGCACGGGAAAAGCCGCGACGCAGAGGAGCGGCGCGGTCAGCTTTGATTTGATTATCTGGCTGCTGGACGGTTTTCCCAGATGTTTGGCCTAACATAGGTGTTTGCCATTAGAATGTGACCATCACTTCAAATGTAGGCACAACCGGTCACATTCTAATGGCAAACACCCATGTTAGACCAAACGTCTTGGATACGCAATAGGGCTGATTACCTTACGGTGGAGCGGCTCCTCAGGACCCTGTGCTTTTACGTCAGAATTTGAACTCAGGCTCCGGTGAAGGTTAATCCTGGGCCAGCATCAAACCCCAGCCCGGCGGAGAAACCCTCTGTCCAACCCTCGTTTACTGTTTAGGTTAGGTCAGGTAAACCTGTTCAACTCAACCCCAGGAAGCCGGTAGACCGACTAAATTTGTAAGATCCAAAGATCCTTCGAGGAGAAGTAGAGTTGTTATGTTTAGGTTGCCACCTCAAGAGTACATCACTGATGGAATGATACCGGCAGCGTTTGCTACCACCACAGTAACATTATTATTTAGTTATGTATATTAAACTGCATAACTGTAATGTACAGGTGGCCCAGAAGGTCCGCACCACCTTCAAGGTGCGTTATCTAGGATTACTTACTGTCGTTTGCAGCCAAGTTGAGCGGTTGAAAGAATGCGGATCGCCTACAAACTCGACGTTCCCCTGTGTAGTAGCATAAAAGCATTCCAGCGCCCTCCCTTTCCCCACTGGTTAACTTAGCTGTCACCAACAGTACCAACCACTTTTGTCCGAGCTCCATTACTTAATATGTACTTGAAACTTTATAAGTATCATTTAAGATGAGTTTATTAATGCATTTCCTATTAACTTTACGTATCCCATGACTTCTTAGGAACATATTCATTGTTTTCAAGACCATTTAGCACATAATTATACGAAATGAATTAAACCACGCGTTTTTCTTTGAACATACATTTTGTATTTTTCTTATCCCTATCACCGACTATCAAAGGTAAGTTCGAACATATTAGTTCACCCCTTTGAAGGTACCTCAACATTGTTAAAGAAACCTTCAGCCTTTAACTATTTGTCAAAATTTGTCTTGGACACATTGTTGCAATAACGTGTAACTGTGTATAACTATAATCAATTTTCACATTTACTTCAACAATGTTAATAATTGCGGGGGTTAGAGTCAATCTAAGAACGGACAAAGGAAGGAAACAAATTTCGGGTTACTTCTTCTCAGACAAGTATAGCGCTGATGCCTGTGTCGTGTAGAACTCTCCCGATCTTTCAACCTGCTCAGTGAAGCAAGTTTGGTTGTGAAGGGTCGGAAGTAGATATTATTCCAAAACCATTTCCAATTCGCTCATAGTACTGAAGTCGCATTGATATACATACAACTAGCGACATGTGATACCTCTGCTGATACTGCACGCCATTAAATATGTACATACAGCGGTCAAAAGTAAAGTGCTAATCAAGGTAATGAGAACAGGTTTGCCAAAGCTATAACATATAGTCACATATTCTTAATTACATGAAGACTTTGCGGACAAGACAACGAAAGATTTTCTAAACTAATTGATGATATTGTCATTACCAATAAATCGGGCGGCTTTACATAACTCACTTTGTAAGTTACTGACGATTGAAACAAAGGTTAAAAACGAGTAGTTTTTAAAATGATAATTTATTTGTTAGTAAAAATATGAAACTTTTGCGTTCACAATGAAAAGTTACCTAATGGAATGCTAGAAACCTACAATGAAGGATTAAGGATAAGGAATGTTAATACTTCTAGTAGGAAACAAATTGGTCTCATACAAAGCGATCACAATAGAAATTAACGCGGTGCTAAAGCTTTCCCCAATCTTAAAACTAAAAATTGCTCAACATCTGGAATGAATATCGCAATGATATTTGAATCACAAGCTTGCTGGTTCACAAATACGAATAAATGAACACTTAAGGGGGTGATGAAACTTGAGCAGTTGTCGTCATTCCCATTTAAATATTCTAAATTTCGTAGGCAGTTGCAGAACAGTGGTCCAATTAATATCCGTGGTACTCCGCCATAGTCTGCCCCATCTCGTCCGCCATAGCCTTGTATTTGCTCTTCTCGTCCACTAGTTCATCTGCAATGTTAGTATTGTTAGACAGTTACTGTTAAAAAAATAAATAACGAAAAAATAATTGAACTTATATTTGTATATTATTTGTTTATACATTTTACACAAATATTACCAAAATAAAAGTAACGGAAAGGTGTTCAGCACTTTGGAGCAACCTATTGAAGAGTAAACGCGATTGGGATGAATCGCTGAAACGCTAGTGTACTAAGGTGCTGCTTCGTCGACAATATTTGGTGGACAACGAGTACAAAGTTATTACAAGATGAGTTCGACGAATGCGGTATCCAAATCGTCGCCAATTTCTTTGTAACGTTCCTTCTCAGCCACGAGCTCATCTGCAAGAGCAAGTGGTGGTGAATAACCGGTAACTTTAATTAGTGATTGGCACAACAAAACTGTTAAGTTTTTCAGGGACCAAGCAGTTCAACACGGAAAACCATGCAAAAAAAAACAAAAATAATAAAAAAAACTTTATATTAGTTTAATTACATAAAACACATATTATAGGTATTATTTAAATATTTAAAATAAAATTTATATGAATAATACTACATTTTCAATCAACAGAATCAGATGTGAGAACCGAATAATAATATAAAAAAGCTTCTGTATGTGAAGGGACTCAAGTTGCCATATTATAAACCCAAAAACCTCTTCATCTGTCTTAAATTAATCGTAATATACATAAATAATAATGCGAGAAACCCAGAGTCCCTCCACGTACTTCGCCCAAAAGAAAAAAAAAAACTGACTAAATTGAATGTACAATATACAAAACGCTACCAATCGCAAAATTAACGAAGCTCCCTAAGTATCCTGCTTTACGTGTGTATGGCAGTGTTGATCGATTTTTATTGCATCAAAATAGAAGAGATCAACTAATATGGCTTGCTTCGTTAATATCGAATTCAAGCTCAACTAAACTGTGCTTTCCGCCGTCTTTATTGTTTTGAAAAGGCGCTAAAGCGGTTGTTTTTGATTAGCAGTAAGCACCAATAAATATGTTGGAATGTTCCTATAGAGTGAGAGGTTGCAGCTTTCAGTGGAAGTCCTTGTTTTTTTGGGGGGAAAATGCAAGGCTGGAATGGTGGTAGCGCGGGTTAGGTTACATGTTTTGAATGTCATGCAATGTCGCCTCCATCTCGTCGGACAATAGCTTGTTCTTTTCCTTCTCGGACAAAAGGTCGTCTGGAAGTTAAGGGTTAATTGCAACACACAAAAAAAAATCAAAAAAAAAAAATAATTAAACGACATAAAGGGAAGTTAATTTTAGTTAATGGTGAAAGTAATATACCTTCTAGTCTGTCGACCTCCTTCTGGAGTTTCTGTACGGAACGCTCGGCGAACTCGGCGCGGGCTTCAGCCTATGGAGAAAAGTTGATAAGTTTTCTGAGTTGTTGACGTAATTATGAACAAAATTGGGAAATATTGAGCGGTTGAAGACGGCAGAAATATTCCCGATTTTGTGAAGAGTTAGGAATAGGAAAATCGACAAGCTCTCGAGTTAATTTTACAGCATGCATGAACACTAGTACTTACATGACGAATGAGTAATGTAATGCGCCACCTCACCATAATAATAAATTAGGAAACTATTTATAACAGGAAGCAACAAAGCAACTTAAACGCTGAAGTTGATCCCAAGGTTGGCAAAATTCAGAATGCATCAGTTAAATTTTAAGTTAATTTTGCCAATCTTGAGCACAAAAGCTGTACCTGGTCTCCTACTACCCTCGACTACCCGACCCCATTTGACTATACCCAGTTGCATATTATACTGTATAGTAAACATGTTTATTTTAATAGATAAACCCGTAATCACTGAATTTTTATTGACCCCTCTAAAATTGCGTTCTTTAATAATATTGTTCTTGATATTTACAAAATTTAGAAAAGAATATTAAACAACGCAAATTTTGCGAGGATCCTTCCAAATAAGGGATGATTAAATATGTTTTTTGGTATAACTCTGAAACTTACTTCACGCAATTTATCAGAGATGGAACGGATTTTATCTTCACTATGTTCCCGGGTAACAGCAGCCTGCACACAACAATAATTCTATACATGCTTTGAAAATACAATACAGTCGCTACGAGCTAACAATACACAACCCCTAATAATTACATAGCAGCATCATAGAAGACAAACGAAACAAAATCAGGAACTATCCCAGAATCACCAACATAGCCACTATGTACAACTGTAAATAACAAAAAGGACGAGCGAGCGAGCTGAAGTGTCGACTAGCCCTGCAGCTACTTTACCTCCGCTAATTGTTGTGACACATGTTTTAGGGTGACTGCGTACTCTTCCTCCTTTAATGTGGCCTGTGTTAATAAATTATTTAGTAAAATACACACAACAACGACTAAAACACCTCAAACAGTAAACTTTCACAAGTTTACAACTTGGAAGAGGTGGTAATCATGCGAAGAAAAACTTGAAAAAAACAAAAACTCGAAAAGGTTAAATGACAGCAGTGATTAGTGCACTCCACAATGCCGGTACCTCCTTTAGACGAGTGGTCAAGTTCTTAATTTGGTTTTTGTATTCTTCTTCACGCTGGTTGGCCTACAGTTACAATTTGAATTAATATAAGACTTTTGTCAAAAACAACTTGAGTAAAATCCAATGTTGATGCGCACAATTAGGTGCATCCTTGTACAAAAAGTTTGAAACTGAAACACGGAATAGTATAACTGAACTGACAATTGCCTGAAATTTGTAGAATTTTTTTGTGCAGCATCGCAGACGTAATCTACAATTTAAAAGTATGCTGTATTTTATAAATTTAGAAAATTTGAAGTTTTTATGCAGCAAATTATTATAAAATGGAATTGTACCTTTTCCTCGGAGACTTCAAGGGATTTGAGGTTGTTGCCTACAACGCGAAGTTCTTCCTCAAGTTCTACGATTTTGCTGTAATCAGAGAAAAATATTAATAATTGAACCTTTCCTATTTTAATGGAAAAATTGTGATCACTTTCGTTCTGAAATAAATTGTAGCAAAAAATTTGTGTTGCGTCGATAATGAAAACAAAAACTATTCATTATAGAAATTACATTCCAGCAAGAAAAATTGCTTCTCATTTCAAGTATGACGACCGATGTCGATCATTTATCAACTAACTTTCTAACATGACATTCCTACACTTTACGGCTGTTTTGAGAGTATTATTATTATTATTATTTTTGCAGTATTAAATGATCACAACAGTTCACGCTCAAACTTCCATAATTTGCAAACAATAATTCATAAGTTTAAATAAATCTATACAGGGTGTCCCGAAAAAAGTGCAATATTTTACCAACGGCTTCGACAATAAAAACATAAAGAAAGTTGTCTATAAACATAGGGCTAAAAATTTTTCCTAAGGGAACTAGAGCCCTTTAAAGGTAAACCTCTATTAGTGGCTTGCAGTGAATATCTTCAAAGCCAATCATGTTTTTAATTGTAGAAGCCCCCATCAAAGTATTGCACACTTTTTTCGGGCCACCCTGTATACTTGTAAAGTTACAATAAATTATACAAATACTGAAATAAATAAATTTGTTTCACTTAGCACAGAATTTTAATCGTTAACAGCGTTACAGAAGACTCTTTTGTTCACACTCAAACAAGATTCAGAAATATCTGCAAAAACTATAAAAGTATTAAGTTTTCTTGCAACATCTACGTAAGAGAGTGTATTGAACTCGTTATAAATCTTTTAAAATTAAATTTGATATTAATAAAAATTGGGTCGTATTTAACAGTCTACCAAATTTACCCAATATTTTCATGCAAAAAAATACTTTCATTTCCCAAAAATACTAAATGCTCACCAAAATTAAGAAAATACATAATCTTAAAGCGACAACCAAATATTGATATAATGCTGGCCTCTTATATATTTTGTTCGCCAAAATAACTTTTGTTGACCATAAATAATAAATGTTCACTAAATTTTATTCCGCATTTAATTCTAACATAATACCCAGTGTCTTATATTATTTAGCAGTTGAAAATGCTATTTGTTGATCAAAAATACACAAGCAATAAAATGTTGTGCAAATGGTAAATAATTTTATTCAAAATTATAGATGTAGATCTGCTAGGCCAAGGAAAATAAGAGTAAAAATAGAAGTGGTTTGCACAAAAAAAGATATTGATTTCTGTTATATATAAATGCTTTGCTGTAATTGGCTTGCATTATGTAAAACGTAAAACTTCTTTTAGTGGTCATTTCTAATCGTGCTTTAAAAAAAATTACAGGGCCCTGAACAAACCTTGTACAAAACTTTTTTCGCGTGCCTCTTGTCTGGAAGCGCAAGCGGCAAGGAAAGATGCGCGAGCATATTTCATTTTTGGAGTAATAGAATAATTATTTGACGCACAAATAGTTTTTTTGAGAAACACTAAATATAAATGGATAGCGCGAATATTTATTATGTACAGCACGGACGCGTAACTTGAGCGTTCTAAATTTGGTGAACATTTAGTAAAATTGATGGACATATAAAATTTAAAATGTAAGTAATGGTAAAACAATACGCAGCATAGTTATTTTAGTGGTGATGTTCTCATTTTCTGATGTATATAAATTTGGGTTTTATTTAGACTTTTTGATGCTCATTAAATTTTCTGGTGGACAGTGCAAGGGATGTATGGTTTAATTTGGTGTACATTATATTTGTTCCCATAAAAATTGTAATAGAGCTTGAACCAACGAAAACGACTAAAGTCGTCACATTTTTGCTATTTTAAACTATGAAATGAACATACATTTAATTTTTTTTATAAACTAACAGGAATAGTTTCATTCTTCATTTGCAACTTGATTAACTAAAAACTCGACTGAACGTAAAGTCTGTAAATTATTGAAAAAGAAAGTTTAACAACACATAAAATTCATAATTAAATTGAATTAATTGGCTCAAGGAATTAGTGCAGGTTTGTAATCGTTTTAAAAACTTATAAATTTGATTTAATCTCTTGAACTGGCTTATCGTTAATTTAAAAATAATTTTCTTTATTATACATATTTATCTTTTGCAGATAACAAAATTACTTATTGATACAATAATAAAGAAGAAATGTGCAACCGTAAATTGTGCATTAAATTATGAAAACTATGTACATAGGTATATTGAATTTTATGCTACTTAACAGAATGAAAGTGTATCACAGGTTAATTAAGTGTAGAAAACCATAAAAAAGCAACCCGCCCTACCTTTCGCTGTGTTCAGCGCGTTCTTCGGCTCTTTCTAGGTCTTGTTCCATAAGAACCAGCTTGCGGGCAACCTAGCAACATCACACAACCATGCAGAACACAATTAAAACAAAAACAAAACAGTTAATAAATAATAAAATAGAAATCAGTCAATGCACAAAAATTTCATGTAACGCTAACTCAAAAAAAAAATTGAATTGTGAAAAATTTTAGTGCATTGCTTGGTATGTATGCTAGCTAAGAACTTTGGAATTGTTAAAAAAAATTGTTAAATAAACAAAACAAAAAAACGCACTCTTCCAGATCAAAATTGCTGCAATAATAGATTTAACGATCATGTAATAAAACAAAACCCGCTATGTTATTCTATTATAATTGCAAATATGAACGGCACCATGCAACATAAACGCAGTTATAAATTTGAAACCTACGATTCGCCTGTTTCGGCACGTTCTTCTGCTCTTTCCAAGTCAGCTTCAACCATAGCCAACTTACGGGCTACCTGTGTAACATGAAAACGATGAGTATCGAAACATTATCGAGGTAGAAAAATGTAAATCCAAAAAAACTATTTTGTTAAAAATGTGGTAAAAACATGCAACTTCCAAGTAGAAATTAAATTAGAAACAATCACATTTTTCAAAAGTTTTGAGTCATGTGTTGGGTGCAAACTGCAAATTTTCTTTTGTAGACAATTTGCAAAAGACACCCTTCACGGTAAATGTGAGCACCATGGAACATACTCATCTAACTGTAGCCACGCGTTTGGGTATACGCTGGACTAGATGGTCGAAGATTTCGAGCTGCATTACGATAGAAACATTCCAAATGCCTTCCACACAAGTTGTTGGAAATTTTGGTAATCAAACTGGCATAAAACTACAAGATGAGAATTTAGCAAGTTATTCCTACATTATTTTTTAAATGACTATTTTCTCGGTTTATCAACAATAATAACAACGAACTTAACATATTAAGAATATACAAAAATGATTGCGTAACAACAACCATTTGAATTCCCTCCCTTATTAAATTGAGATGTGAACGGACGGAATTGTTTGTTCAGTCATGATTACTTAAAGAAAACCAAATCCCACTGATCTCGTCACACAACACAAATCCACTGGAATCACTTCAATTTCCCGTTTCACACTGCCGTTTCAATATCAATCGGAGTCAACAACCAGATGGGTTGTTCCATGGTCTCTGTTAGTTTTTCTAGCATTAGCACTGCATCGTCGTCGAAGGTGGTAGCACTGATTAGTAGTGGCACACGCTGGTATACAACAACACTGTAAACGCTAAGTCAAATTATTAAACACCTCATCGTATTTTTTATCAGCTTCTTCAGCCAAGAAACGGGCCTCCTTCAGTTGGTTTTCTAGGGCGTCCATGCGCTCCTCATCAGCGAGGGAGCGGTTCTCGAGAACCTTGCGTTGCCTAACGGATAAAACATTGGTAATAAAACGTAACGAAGATGGAACAACGGTGGCGCCGCAAAGTCCAGTGAAAAAGCCAGTACAACACTTTAACCTACGAACACCTACGTGAATCGTATGAATACCATTAGGTACGAATGAGTCACTTTACAAATATGCACAATTGTAACTGCCATTCAACAAATGGACTTTGCTGGCGAGAAAAACATCGAAACATTTATGCGGTTGGTGCCACTGCGGTCCTCCTAAATTCTGAAAACCCTAATAACCCTAACGGCATCAAACGAAAGACTTGGTTTTTTGATCTTATCGGTTGATGCGGTAGTGTGATGTGTATGTGTGTTAAAAAAGTGAGTAATTGAGGGTGTACCTCTTCGTATTTTTTGTCGGCTTCTTCAGCTATGAGCTTTGCTTGAGACAGTTGACTTTCCAAGATGGCTAGTCTATCGTCCTCCATGTTGGTCCTGTTTTCTAAGGCTTTGCGTATCCTACATACCAATGTGTGACGGTTTTAGTAATGTGAATGGATTTCTTGATGGCTATCCGTCTTACGTTATTACTTAGTTTCAGAGTTTCAAATTTTCCTTTCGAACTATTTATGTTATAGTATATTAAATGAGTGGTAGAGCCGCGAGTTTTATAATGGACAAGTGCCATAATTGTCTTATAAATTAGTTCTTATACTATTACTGTTGTGGATGGTGATAGTTTTATTATACAAGCTTAACCAAAAGTGTGGAGACCAGCTTCTCTTGCTCGGTTTCTCCTACGTTGACGGTTGTTTAACCCTTCGTTAACAAACCGTTAAAATTTTATTAATTATTATTACAAGTCCATCTATTCCTCTAAGAAGATTTAAAAGGTTGCAACGTTTTAATGTAACAAAAAAACTGGTGGTCAGCCGACCTAATAAGAATTTTAGCGATTTTTTTTAACAAACCATTATCGATTCGTAGCATCGTAAAACTGGGCATTAGAAAAAAAAAACTGTTTATTTGAGGGCATTTTAGAGCATGTTTTTTTTTTACAAAATAGGGACGAGCATTTTTGCTGAAAGCAATTTTTTTAACAGCAACGTACTAATATTTGTGTTTGGCCCGACTGTTTCTTTAGTTAATGCGCTACAATATGGCGTCATTGCTTGGGTTATAATTAGTTTCATCGGCCGTCGGGGCGCTATAAAGTGTTTTAGTTAGAAATGTTAACTAATTTTTACAAGTGTCTTTAATTGTAATGTTAAGAAGTCCCTGAAAATGTTGGGGAATTTATGACAAGACCGTTTTATTCAAGCAATCAAATGACGCTTCGGTTATTTATGACTTAATAAAGATACTTTTTTTCAAGTAGGTGAGACTCTGGTAAAAGCAAAAGGCAAAAATGGTGGTTAGGCACAAAGGCACTTAGCAAACGGGAGCACAAAAATTTAAAAATTCGTGTAATTCAATAGTGGTTTGATATAAAAATATTCCTATTGCTCCTTATCAATTTTGGAGGTCGTTTTTAGGCGCCGGCGGTTTTCTCAGAAAGACCCTGTATACAGGTTGGGAAATGCGTCGGAAAACCTGATATCTGGGTAAACTATTAGTTCGATTAAAAATACACTTATCAACAATTTTTGTAGCACATATTTGTATTCGGGTCGTATTTAACAGTCTACCAAATTTACCCAATATTTTCATACAAAAAAATACTTTCATTTCCCAAAAATACTAAATGCTCACGAAAATTAAGAAAATACATAATCTTAAAGCGACAACCAAATAATGACATAATGCTGGCCTCTTATATATTTTGTTCGCCAAAATAACTTTTGTTGACCATAAATACTAAATGTTCACCAAATTTTATTCCGCATTTAATTCTAACATAATACCCAGATATTAAATTTTCGACAGTGTCTTATATTATTTAGCAGTTAAAAATACTATTTGTTGATCAAAAATACACAAGCAATAAAATGTTGTGCAAATGGTAAATAATTTTATGCAAAATTATAGATGTAGTTGTGCTAGGGCAAGAAAAATAAGAGTAAAAATAGAAGTGATTTGCACAAAAAAAAGATATTGATTTCCGTAATACTTATATGCTTTGCTGTAATTGGCTTGCATTATGTAAAACGTAAAACTTCTTTTAGTGGTAATTTCTAATCGTGCTTTAAAAAAAATAATTACAGGGCCCTAAACTGACCTTGTACAAAACTTTTTTCGCGTGCCTCTTGTCTGGAAGCGCAAGCGGCAAGGAGAGATGCGCGAGCATATTTCATTTTTGGAGTAATAGAATAATTATTTGACGCACAAATAGTTTTTTTGAGAAACACTAAATATAAATGGATAGCGCGAATATTTATCATGTACAGCACGGACGCGTAACTTGAGCCTTCTAAATTTGGTGAACATGTAGTAAAATTCATTGACATATAGAATTTAAAATGTAAACAATGATAAAACAATACGCAGCATAGTTATTTTAGTGGTGGGTTTCATTTAGATTTTTTGATGCTCATTAAATTTTCTGGTGGACAGTGCAAGGGATGTATAGTTTAATTTGGTGTACATTATATTTGTTGCCTTTGTATTCTATGCAGCGACGTACTTTGATTTCCAAAAGGTACCCTATTTTTCGAAATATGACGTAATCGGCGTTTTTTTTTGAATGGATCGACCCTGTATGGTTTTATATTTTCAGGCAGACACTTTTCCGTTTATTATAATGATATTAGGTTCATGGGTGTGCGACTTGTGGTTTTTTAAATATTAAATAAAATAATATCACAGTACCTATGCCATCATTGACTAACCACTACCTAGACGAACAACCGGTTGTTAAAATGGACCATTACCGCTAGATGTCGTGGAACTGATTTGTCTCGTACAAATTTAATAGCAAAATGTTGAGACTCGACTAATCTAAAAATAAATACCAACTCTTGGTCAAGGTTTTTATATTTAGAGCATTTAGAACCTTTTTAAGCTGTTGAATTTGTACGAGACAAATCAGTTCCACGACATCTAGCGGTGATGGTCCATTTTAACAACCGGTTGTTCGTTTAGATGATGGTTAGTCAATGATGCTATTCAAAAGTCTTTAAAAGTCTTCGTTGATCGATTAGACTATTGTTAGATTGCTGAAAGTCTTCAGTTTGACCATTTCTTACAAATATTTTCTTTTTTCTAAATATTAAAATGCCCGATATTTTGTAATAGAAAACAAATTTGATTTTCATAAACCAATAATTATTAAAAAAAAAATTATATTATTTTATTTAATATTTAAAAAACCCCAAGTCGCACACTCACCAGACCCTATATATCATTATAATAGACAAAAAAGTCTACTTAAAAATGTAAAAATATACAGGAAAATCTATTTAAAAAAAAAATTTGAAAATCAAAATACGTCACTGAATGGAATTAAAATACTACAAAAACTTTTGTTTGATTCAGAAATCAGGTGACACATTTGCTCAACCCTGTATACTACATATCAATACATACTTTTAAAGATAAAGAAATTGTAGGCGAATAAAAAGACAAAGAAAATGACAATAAAACATGTTCCACACATTTGACAGTGTACCTATTTCAGTTTTCCCTTGTATCTGGAATGCCATTTGCAAATCTCTTCATATAATCATAAGAAACTCATTTATCCGATTCGCTTGAGTAACAACTGCTGCCTAATATGTAATTTGTGGGAATTGCATCAAGACGAGTTGCGAACGTAACAGAAACGTAAGTAACAAACGACGGATAGCCTCAATTAAAATTAGTGATCAAACGTAATGAATTATCGAGTTCTCAACGCCGTATTGAGACAAACCTTTCGTTCTCATCGGCGGCTTGGGAAGCTTCGGCCAATTTGGCGGTGGCAGTTGCCAAACGTTCTTCTGAACGTTCCAAGTCTTCTTCGAGAAGTTGAATACGACGATTGAGGGCAGCTACTTCGGACTCGGCCTGGAAAACAAACAAACCAATTAACACAATGGTCAATCAACAAGAGAGGTTATTCACGTATATATTTTGTAAAATCACATCAACTTGGAAATAGATAATAAATGACTAAATAAATGTGTCATATTCTTGATTTATTAATGGTATGGAAAAACTAGTAATTATGACCAACTCGCTACTGTTGCTTCAATATTTGGTCTAATCACGCTATTAACACCGCGATACAACTTTACATTTAGATGTCTGCTGACACCTACAGATATGCTACAGATTGAGAAACAAAAATGTGAGTCACTGTCACTAAGGACAACATGGACATGCGTTTAAAGTTTAATCGTTATGTTCATCAGTGTGTAGGTACTAGTTCAAAAAAACTATACTCGAGATTAACATATAAGTCAAGTGGTTTTTGTTCCGTCTGTACATACGCACAATTTACTACAATTTACTAAAACTTGATTACTCAAAAAAAAAACAAAATATTAAAATAGCTATTTATGTAGTAAGTTGCAAAATAAAAGTGTTTTTCGCACCAAGACGTGAATATTACCAAACGAGCGGAGCGAGTTTGGTAACACGTCGCGTGCGAAAAACACGAATTTTGCAACGTACTACATACAAGATTTTTTATACAATCGTCGCCAGATACAAGTAAAGAAACCAATGGTTTACCCATAAACGAAATTAATTTAACAATAAATAAGGGGAGAGGCGATTCCCCTCTCGCAAACCCGAATCTCCCGAAATCCTGTGCGTCTGTATTTCCAAACAAAGCGAACAATGCATTCGTTACGTCAATGTTCATCCACCACGTAAACACGAGTTAGGTGGCATTGATAAGTCGCAGGAAGGAAGTACGGCATCACTTCCTCTCTATTCAGAGGTAGGTACCGCGAGCCCTGCTACGCCCTAGAGTCGTCGCCGCCACTTGACTTCCATCAAATTTAGGACAATTGAAGCATTGAAATCGATCAAGCAATAAAACGACAGCCGTTCGTTTTAATGATGAGTGTTAAGTATATTGACGTTAGCAAAATTTTGGACGTATCTTCCATATATGAGGATTCATCGAGAACTCGATGGTAGCGGAGACTTGAATGGAAAAGGAGCGGAGCACAACGACCCCCAATGTTTCACTGTTTATGGAAACTTGAACGATGAAAATAAATTTGTGGACAAGAATCGGCCCAAACACCTGAGCAATAATGTACAGCCGACTGCAGAAAAAATGTTCACCTGTCAAACTTTGAAGTCGTTGGGGTAAATTTATTAGAACAACAATATTTTTCGTGCTTGTGTTTTTAAATACATAGTAAAAAAATGGCAATAAAGCAGCATAAATTAAGTGACATTATGATATTTGAATTATATTCCAAAAATCTAAAAAAGTGAGCAAATCACGAATCTTTATTAAGAACTTCAATGACGAAATAGTAACCATGAAATAATGCATGGTCCCATTGAATCGACTTCTAAAACCAAACACTGCGATAATGAGATATTTATTAGTACTATGTACATATAAGGTGATAAAGTATCGTTCTTCAAGTGTAAACAAATGTCAGAATTCCAGAAAACTAGAACGATTGTGAACTGTGAGGCCACTCCTAAAATCTTTCAGAATAATAAAAAAAAATGTTGAATGTGAAATGTTTACTTACGAAATTTCGCAAATTGTTACCACAAAAAAGTGAAATTGTCCGGGTTCGTTAATTTTTTTTTCAAATCAAATTTCCAGATCGTAATTTACTAAATCAATTTTTTGGATACCTAATTCTGACGAAATAAGATCGACGAAAGCCAATAAACAAAAATAAAAGTTTATAAATGTATCAAAAAAAATTACAAAACACAATTTCTTCCTCAAATTATTATTTTTCTATGTTAACTCCAAGTAAGTATAACAGTCCGCCTATTACAATCCGCGACTATAACTATAAGCTGACATTTAAAATATGACTCCATTTAATGATCTGATTTAATGTTAAGAATAAAAAACACAAAAAAAAGTCTAAATTTGAAATGAATCGAACTTGACCAATAAAAAGTTATGAAGAGAAATTGCACTTGTCAAAATAGCAAAACTTCACATGGTTAACTTTTCATCTGTCACCTTAGACCGGTTTAAAATTTAAACCTCTCCAGCGAATCTGGGTGAAAATGATTAAATAAAATTTAAAAATGACAGTTTTTTTTTAACAATTGAAAAGATATAAAATTATAAGTGAATCAAGACTTATAAATTTTGTGTTCAGCAAATATAATCAATAATCAACGATTAATGTTCGGAACTTCAGAAGACTAATAAGTATCAAATGAAATTATTTATTTCTCCAACAAAACGATAAAAATACATAATTGAATGAAAAACAGTTGGGTAAAATTCGTGTTCCAAAAAAAAGATCAATAAAATTCACAATAAATAATTTTGTCATCAGAATCAGTGGTAAAAATTAGATATTTATTTAACAATAAATTCCAGACAAAAATGTTGTATTTGCTCAATGTGAAGGTTTTGTGTTAACATCTTTGATGTTTAATAAAGAAGAAAAACAGTTTGTTGCAGTTTCAACTTTCAACCATTGGTTTGAAATTTCTAGTCGCCCTAAATTCTCGGTTTTTAGCTAAATTAAATAGATAATTTGTTAAACTAATTAATTAGTGCCATTACTTGAACTTTAAAATAATGTAAGACCAATATCACGCACTATCTGAGTAAAAGTTAGAAAGTTACAATTGAATTTTTTCGCATAAAGTCTGAATAAAAATAGAAACTTTTTGATCAATTTTCCTCATTCAACTAAGTTATATTTAGCATAAATAAGATTATTTAAAATATTTATGCGATATGTACTTAAAAACAATAATAACTCTTGGATTAAAGGATTAATGGGTATAATAATGGGTTTGGGTAGTTAAATTGTCAACTAATATACAAGGTGTTTCATAATTAAATGTCAATACTTAAGGAAGTTACCTGTGTATGATTTTAAGATAAAAAGTTTCCACGTTCTTTTTGATATACAGGGAAAAAATATTTTTTTATACCTAACTCTGAAAGTACGTTAGATATTTTTATATTAAGCTTTGTAGGTGTAAACTGGGTGCAGAAGCACATCAAAAGAAATTTGTCAGTTTTAACCAATGGCGTCCCAATTAATGTCACCCTGATTATTTTGAACACAAAAATGATACGCCACTGCTTTTTCCAAAAACTAAAATTATTTTATTAATTGTGCTTCATTTTGCAATAACTACATATACTATTTATCGCATATTGAACTATTTTTCAGTAAGAAAATAAAGAATAAAGAATTATTTGTATTCAATAATTATAAGTAAATATTTTTTCTTTTTTTTGAAAAAGTTCTTTCACAACTGAATAACTTGTACTCATTTCTGATTAAATTAGTTAATATAATTGTAATTGACTGTTAACAAATTAATAACAATTTTGTGAAAAATTAATCTAAGATAGTTTAGGAGTTATGTTTATCGCCTTGTATCTCAAAAATAACGCGAAAACGGGCCTATGTTTACAGAGCCTTTTTATCTTAAAATCATACACAGATTAAGCCCCTTCAATATTGACATTCAATTATGTATAAATATTATACAAAAAGCTTTTATTTAAGCCATTGGACTTGATTGCACATAATTTTTGGTTCGTCTTGTGTAAGTTATGAGGACGTTAAAGTGTTTGCGAGGGTTATAAAGATTTTTTCGTCCAATGGTGCTATGGATAATAAATATTTATTTCTTTTGGTATCCCAACGGTCATCTATCTCCCTTGCCCGGCCGCAAATCACCTGGAAGTGAGTGGGTCCCAATGCCCTTTCCATCTTACCGAATAAAGCTGGTTTACACTGGGAAGAAACCGTGCCTTAAATATTGCTCGCTAGTGTACCTCATTTTGAAATGGGTTGCGGTTAGTTTCGTCGTTCAAAAATGATTATGTAGTTTAATATCAATAGTACTTTTTAAGTACAATTTTGAAGCAACTTTGTTAAGATACAATTCAATTATGAAACACCCTGTAGAATAAAATTTAAAATCCTGGAAATGGTTTTCAAGTCACTATGAATCGGCATTCATTCAGCAACGTAATTCACTTTCTTGATAGACAAAAATTATTGCCCTAAAACAATTAATAACTTTATCAACATAAAAAGTATTCTCATTCTCGTCACCTATTAATTTGTCGTAAGTTACACTTGTCAACAGAAGCGATTGATACGTAATGCGTTTGTAAATACTTTTAACTTCATTAGGTAACAAGATAAGAACTACATAAGTAGATACATGGTTTTTGGAGAGTTCGCGTAAAATTTAAATACGGTCCTGTCTTTTCCAATTAACTTCTAATAGAGGTGTGTCTACATAAAATCTCATATCTACAGCACGTTGTATTTTTACGAAGAATTTTCAACTTGAAACTTGAAAGGCGGTTCAATGAGAAAAAGCTTTTTCCGATGACGTCACCTTTATCAGCAATGATAACCGTGTTTTACTTGTAAAAACAAATGAAACGGACCTTTCCCTAGCCTACCGCGATAAGTTCAATTTGAATTGGAAAAATACGATCAACGCCTTCTTGACTCCCTACAACCGGTTCCCGTGGGTAAAAATAGGAATTTCGGTTGGGTTAATCGAGAAGGACGTCACCCACCACTGTCGGCCGTCGCGACCCGCCACCATTCATCGATCGTTGGGGCAACGAACGGCCTTCTCCGGCACTCAATTTCGAAATCGGCCATTTTTCCTCAAAAACAAATGAAAAAAAAAAAAAACGAAGAAACAAAAGCTTACTTCCTCTCGCCGCATACTTTCGGCCTGCAATCGTTTGTTGTACTCTTCGCACTCGTCCTTGTAACGTTCCATTTCTTCCTTGGTTTGTCTCATTTTCTTCTTGAGCACGTCCAGAAGGGAGCCTTGAGGAATGTTCGCGGTCATTCTGCCCGATTTCGTGTGAATTTTCAGAACGAACGTCAAAAACAGACAAAACACACACGTACCACGGCCGACCGAGATCAACTGGGCGAGCCGGTGAGTCAAGATGGCGCTTGCGCACGCGCTCAACCACCTGCCAACGACGCCGTTTCCTGTCCTTCATCCTCTAACCGCTTTTTGTTCGAAACAGGGCGCAAAACCGCAAATTCCCTAAATTCAATGCGCAAATAACAATGAGGGCTCTCAATACTCGATAATAGCGTATCGTACTATTGTGAATACTACACGTTGGGTCTTTCACACACCCAACGCCGTGACGCCCTACCCATTCCGCTCCACATGGAAATTATCGACAGTGGCGGAGGCACGGGACACCTGTCGCTATGCGAGATCCGCGAGGGGGTCCCCGAAAACCCTCAAGAATTTTCGATTAGAAATAAGTCGGCGATCACCTCAATTTATGCTGTGCAAAATTTTGAAAAATTTACGCAAAAAATTAAGATTTCGCAAAAATTAACAACTATTGAAAACCGAATAAATTTCAGGTTGAAGTAACAACTTGCTGACAAAAACTTGAAGAAATGTTACTAAAAAAATAACTCAAAAGATCGTGCCCTTACGTGTAGGTACATAATGTGTTAATTATGCAACACCTTCCTTAAATCGATCGTTCGTGGAACCGGTTGGTGGTGCGTCACTTAAAAGATAATAGTTTCTTTAGGAAAATATTACATTTCGGCATGAAACCAATCAATGTTTGCTAAATTTACAAAAATTTACTTCCAGAAAAAATTGGCGGTAAAGTGTGTTAATTTAAAGGTTGACTTTTGACGCAATTATTCATTTGCATCTTAACAAAGTTGTTTCAAAATTGTACTTAAAGAGTATTATTGATATTAAATTACACAATCATTTTTGACAAAAGTGACAAAATTAACCGTAATACATTTTGAAATAAGGTAATATAAAATATTAAATTAATTTAATTAAATTTCAATTTATTTATGTGGCTTTAATGTTTCATTATTAATCTCTTCATTATGTTGTTCTAATTAATACAAAGACTGTAAGATCAAAAATATAAAGTTTTATTCTTATTATTTATTAATTTGAATTAAGATTATTGTTATGAAAATGGTTTCCGATTAACTTCTAATTAATTTTACAACATCCTTGGATGTTACATTGGTCACTTTATTTTCTTGGTGTGCATAACACTATACTATGCTATTATTCTGAAAAATTGTACTAATGTGAGTTGTTCATTATTCCCTGTAATGTAACTACAAAAATACAATTTTCTTAAATAAAGTATGGCGGCCAGAAGTTTCAAAAAAATCAATTAAATATTGTTTCTCCATTAGTCACTACATACACATCAATAATAAAATTTACATCAGTTAAATCCAATGCATCTTAAATGAAATTACTTAAATTAAAAAAAAATCTTTATAACCCTCGCAAACACGTCTTCATAACTTACACAAGACAAATCAAAAATTATGTGCAATTAGGTCCAATGACTTACAATTAAAAAAAGTTGTATAATATTTATACAGATTGTTTCATAACTGACTGTCAATATTGAAGGGGGTTAATCTGTGTATGGTTTTAAGATAAAAAGTTTCTAGAAACATAGTTTTCGCGTTATTTTAATATACAGGGCGACAAAAAAATTTTTTTTTTTCCATATCTTTGAAATTACATTAGATATTTTTATTAAGCTTGGTAGGTGTAAACTAGGTGTAGAAACCCATCTTTTGTAAAAAAACAAATTTTCAGTTTTAACCAATGACATCCCAATTAATGTCACTCTGATTATTTAGAATAGAAAAATAATACGCCACTGCTTTTCCCCAAACCAAAAATTATTTTATTAACGGTGCTTTATTTTGTTGTTTGTCTTTACTATTTTTTGTATCTTGAACTATTTTTCAGTAAAAAATAAAGGACAATTATTTGTATGTAGGTAAAAATGAAATATTTTTACATTTTTTATTGAAATAATTCTTTAACAACCGGATAACTAATACCCATTTCTGATTAAGTTAGTTAATATAATTGTAATTGACTGTTAACAAATTAATAACAATTTTACCAAAAAAAAAAATCAATAAAGTTTTGTAGTAAATTAAAAAAAACACAAAAATTAACATCTTTATTGCTCAGTATACCAAAATAACGCGGAAACTTTTTATTTAATAATACACAGAGAAACCCCCTTCAATATTAACATTAAATTATGAATCACCCTGTATGTATTACAAAGGAATAAGCTCAAGAATTGGTCCTCCTTCGGTCAATTTATTTGATCATTATAGAAGATAATATACCTTAAGGTGTTTCAAAAAAATCGATTTTTTTTTTTCAAATGGTCGGCAAATTCTGTCAGAGAATGCTAAAATAAAGACCTCGTCAAAATTTGAGCTCTTAATTTAAAGATTTAGTGGTCGCGGTTCGCAACTTTCTATTTCCCATTTAAATAACATAAGAAATAAATATTTTTAACTTTAGAATTTTTTTTTTTTTTATGAAGAAGATTTTCAGTATCTATTACAAGTTGTAAAAAAGCACAGAGAGATGTACCCTAATTGTAATAAAAAAGCCTTAATATAACAGTTGGACAATTGATTATTTTTAATTTCTACCCTTTTCTTTTAGAATATCATTTATAATTTGTCGTTAAACATTTGTTCTCATTTTTTTTATCACTTTCCGTATGTCTCAGATATAAATGTGTGATATTTTTTTATTACATAATGATAAAAGTTGAAAAACCCGAAAAATCGGTTCAAATTAAACTTTGACCTTGAATAACTCTGGAAGGATTCAATTTATGGAAAAATTATAAGAGACCTTTTTTGTAGAGCATTAAATTTCCTATAAGAATCTGAATTGGTCATTGCCATAAGTTAATTCAATCCAGAGGTATAAAATTCTAAAGTTAAAAATATTTATTTCTTATGTTATTTAAATGGGAAATAGAAAGTTGCGAACCGCGACCACTAAATCTTTAAATTAAGAGCTCAAATTTTGACGAGGTCTTTATTTTAGCATTCTCTGACAGAATTTGCCGACCATTTAAAAAAAAAATATTCGATTTTTTTGAAACACCCTAATGTACCTATTATGAAGTAAAAGAAGAAGCCTCAATAAGATGGAATAGATAGAATTCTGATAATAAACACTTTGATAAATGTAGAGAAAAAAGTCAAACAAAAATGATTTTTTATCATAGTACTTATCATAGTACTACTTATCGTAGTACTTACCCATAGAAATTATTTTTAAAATTTAAAGAACCGTTTGAAATATGAAAAGCAAAATGTAAGAGTTAGCAAAGAAATAAAATCAACAAGAAAAAAAAATAAAAACGGCTCACACCGACTTTTCAAGTTAAACGTAGAGCGTCAAGAAATGATTCTTATTTAACTTTTTACCCTAAAATCACGTTAAAAAAATTACGTGTTATTAAACGGAATTTTTACTTAGTGGATTGTTCCTCAACCTCCTTTGGCCATCGTTCAACTTATAGTAAAACAGAAAACTGATATCTTCTACTTATAGTTCTACACATTTTCCCCACTTGTACTTACGTTCGTGTAAACATCCATCTTGAATTTATAAAATCTGACAACTGTTACTCCAGCAGTACGGTACCTAATTGATGACAATTCGCACAATATTAGTATTAGTTATTTTATTGTTATGGTTATGCTAAAACAATGCCAAAAATGCTCGTGTTATCTAAAAAAAAATTAGTTTGTTAACTATACAGGATGTGCCAACAGTTGGTGGCAATTTTTTTTTAATTTAAATGAAAATTTTCACTACTTTTTACATGGCTCGATTGGCATTCCAATTCAAAGTTTTGACAACCCTTGTAATGTGAAGTTATCTAATGATAACCTAATGATGGTCCCACGTAGTACCACATGAGTGCAAGCGATTTTCAAATATCGCAACAAAAATATATCGAGAAGTATTTTTTTCAAATCTGCGACTGTATACTACAAGTATTTTTTTTTAATTGACATTATGTCAAAAACTGTCAGACAGATAAGTTCACATAACTATGGGTTATCAAAATTCAGAATTGGAAGGTCAATTGTGTCATGCTTTCCATTTAAAATAAGAAAGTTACCGATTTTTGGCACGCCCTGTATAGCTAGACAGCTTAAAATATTTTGGATAGAACGAGTAAGATCGATTATGACTGCGTACAAAATTTCAAATTTTTAATCCAATTCCAAGTTGATGAAACTTATAATGCACAGTCTAGGTGAATCACCCTGTATACATGGCCAACGGCCAGAGTGTGAATTCGGCTTCGTCTTGCCTTCACAGTTGGTTCTAATTGTAGAAACATTTTTTGAAAAATTGACGCCGTCATCTTTGGGGGTGCAAAAATAGATTTTTCAAAATCAAAAAATTCCTGTTGAAATTAAAAGATGGTAAAGCTGAAATCCACCCCCTTTGTAGGACGCTCGCTACAGATAACTCCCACAAAAAAATTTTTTTGTTGAAGTTGTCACTTTAGTTTTCATTTAAAATCAAAATTCTTCAAGCAACAAAACTCGCGTTAACCATATGGCGAGACTGAATTACGATATTTAACCTCATTGCACATTATATAAGGAGTCAAAACGATAACGTATACAGAACGCAACCATTACAAATAAGGCAATGGAATTTAATGAGTTATGTAAACTTGACTTCAAACAGCAATCACGACATTAAAACACAATCAATAATCAACACCCGTTAAATAACAAGTAATATTTGACCCCGAGTCATGGCAAAAAGTTTCGAAATTTGGTTCATTGTTTTATGCTTCCAACAGCGAAAAAGTTAACGTAATGCGTCATTAAGGTGTTAATTGGCCCCATAAACTACAGTTAACCGGGGCCATTATCCGTATTAATTATAATGGGAAAGGATTTTTTTTCATTATTTTTGTACAGTTGCAGACTATATAAATATTAATCTTTGGCGATCTAGAGAGGCGTTGCGAGATTCAGAATCATAGTTGGCGTTGGCAGTAGAGTTCAAAAAACAAAGTAATGCGTCATAAACAAACACCGGCATGTTTGCCTACTAGATTAAAAGTTACCTAAAGAATGACTTTCCAAATTTGATTTAAAAATAATATAATTTATTACTGAAGTAGTTTTCTATTTTCAAAATTCAGTATTTTGTCTTTTTTTTGTTCTTCTTTGCTTCAAAAACTTCAATTGCGCCAGTTAGTTGTTGACGTTAGGAAATTTCCCTTGTGGTCTCCACGTGACCGCGTAAGTTTATAAATAGGTCGCGACGCATCAAAAGCAACAACGTGCCAGCGTCGCGACGAAACGTACCCTCTTTAATTGCGTGTTCATGATATTGTGGAGCTCGTTCCTGATAATGGAGAACTTCATCAGAGTGTCCGAGCTGAAGATGGAACTGGCGAAGGCCAATCCCGGATAGTCGGCACACCGTCGACCACCCCTCCTGCGGCTCTCCCTCTCGGCGACGACTTCCACCCTTTCGGAAGTGCACCGCAATTTCGACAACTCTTCAGCTTCAGGATCATCAATTTCCTCCTGGTCGCTCTGACTGGAACCCTCTGCTGCCGGCCGGAACACCAACGACATATCTTGTTGAGGTTCTTCATCCTTAACTTTTCGCTCTTTAGTGGTAACTGGAGACTTCTTCGGTTTACGTATTTTGAGGTTGCGCTCCTCTTTGCTCTCTTTGCTAATTGGCTCTACATCATCATCACAATTGGTCAAATCTATCACTTCGTTGTTATCACAATTGAGTGGTTGCTTTTGTGGGGTTGAGGCACTCTGGATCACAGTGGTATTGGTTTGTTGTTGTTGTTGGGGCTGTTTTTGTTTGGTGGTGTTGACACTGTACGGACTTAACGGTGGGGCGTCGCTGTTCGGGTCTAGGGCGGCCCTCCTCCTGTTGCTATCATTTCGAGGATGGTGTTGGTGGCCCCTTTTCCTCGTGTTTCCCGGGCCGGCCCTTTGCGACATTGTCACTTTACTCGGAAATTACGCTCACATTCTGACGCCACCATATTGACTGCACTAGCGCTGATCACTGAATGACGGCACGAGGCGAACTAACAAACGACGCCGGGGCGCCTCTAGCGGTGACCAACTTTCGTTCGTGACTTCGTTACCCTTAAGAGCTACAACCAGCAATACACGCCGGGACCTGCAAACTTTTCGTCATTTCTGCGGGGAATTTGATGGGTAATTGGGGTAATGGGGCGGTTTCCGGTGGTGCTGAAATATGACATCAGCAGGTCGGCAGGTGACGTCACGGGATTGCCGGAGCGCATGGCGCCGCCGCGGCCCTTATTTGGAATCAGATCGGGTTCCCCCCCGAGGAGTATTTTTAGACGCACGCACCGAATACCCGCTAGAAATTTATACATTTCTCAATGGAAAATTTGACCGTCAACACTATTGTGTACCTAGTGCAGGGTTGTCAGTAATGTGCTCATCAATCAACTTAACTTGTGACAGTTTTTTTCAAAATGACAAAAGGTTAATAATATCTAATTGTACCTTTTGGCAAACGCCCCATATACCTAATGCATTTTATCTCGTGTAGAATTTAACTGGTACGTCTCATGCTCATGCAAGAAATCTGACTATAATCGTTGATTGAGATATAAATACCTCAATCAACGCTATAATTTTAATTTTCTGCTAGAAAACGTATCAATTTTATAAATTGTTGAAGCTGCTAAGGCTAAGATCTCTGCAAAAAATATTCAATGCAAAGATGGAGTAATTTATTATTGTCGGTAAAAATAATTATCAATAAAGACTGAAGCTTCGAAATTTTCTTCCTTGGCATAAAGTTAATACTAACAGTTTTTTCAAAAAATTTGCTTTAAGCCAAGATCATGAGAAATAATTTGGTTATTTACGGTTCAGCCGGTTCTTGTTTTAGATAATTTTAGGTTCCAAAATTTAGTAAATAATACCTATGCCGATCTTTCCATCACGTAAGTGTATTTCTAGTTGCTTAAATCTAAGAATCTTTCAACATTCTGGTTTCTTGATTAGATTATATGTATTATTATTAGCAACTTTTTAGAAATTTTAAGTTATTATTGTACAGGGTGGGGCAATAGTGCGTCCGACGTTGATAGCTTGAGTTTCTATGATGGCTAGAAACTTGATTTAAGAACACAAACAAACTAGAAAAAAAAAATCTATAACTGGAAATGATTTCTGAACATACAGGATGAGGCAAGACGCTTATACAGGGGCAAATGACATTTTTTAAATAAAATGTTGTGTGTAAAAAAAGATTTTTTTGGAGCCCTTTCTAGATTCATTTTTTTACTCCAATATTATTGCTGACTATTTCCAAACAACTTGGATGTAGCAATTTTTTTGTTTAAATAATGGAATCTGCAGATGCATGTTAAAAAATCACTACAGTCACAATTACGAGTTCTAAGAAATAATTATGTAAAGACTAATTGGGAAACATCTGTGGAATGTCTTTGAATCGTTCTTACTTTTGAAAAATTATACAGAGTGGCTAAACTTAATTTTAATTTTTCAATTTAAAACTTTTTGAATTTAATTTTCTCCATTTTTTCAAATAGAACACCTGTATATTTTTTAACGATATGATGTAGAAACTGAAAACATTTTTTTTGTAAGTACACTTCTATGGCTATTTGTAACCATCTTCGATTTATCGACCAATAATTACAAAATTCAAAAATAATCCTAAAAAAATTAGATCGTTTTCCAAATAACTCGACAAAAAACTCAAATGTTTCAAAATTGACACAAATGACAACTGACGACAAATAACTGCGATAAATGTGTATTGCTTGTCGGAAAATATAAAAAGCAAAAAATGATCAAGATACAAACATAAAGTGAACTTGTTAAAAAAAACTTATGAAAAACATCTGAAGCACTTATTACAATTTTTTCTATCAAGTTATTTGAAAAACAATCTAATTTTTAACGATTATTTTTGAATTTTGTTATTAGTGGGCGATGAATCAAAAAGGGTTACAAATAAGGTGTACTTACAAAAATGTTCGTTTTTAGTTTCTACATCATATCATTAAAGAATATACAAACTGTTCCATTTAATAAAATGGAGAAAAGTAAATTCAAAAAGTTTTAAATTAAAAAATTAAGTTTATCCACCCTGTATAATTTTTTAAAATTAAGAATGATCCAAAGACATTCCACAGATGTTTCCTAATTAATCTTTACATAATTATTTCTTAAAACACGAACAAAAAAAATTGCTACATGCAAGTGGTTTGGAAATAGTCAGTAATAATATTGGAGTGAAAAGAGTCTAAAAAAGGCTCTAAAAAACCTTTTTTCACACACAACATTCTATTTAAAAAAATGTGACTCGCCCCTGTATAGTCGTCGTGGCTCATCCTGTATGTTCAGAAAGAATTTCCGGTTATAGATTTTTTTTTCTATTTTATTTGCATTCTTAAATCAAGTTTTTAGCTATTATAGAACTCAAGCTATCGATGTTAGACGCACTATTGCCGCACTCCGTATATCGTTGTTCTTGTGTACAGTGGCAAGCACAAAATTAGGCACAATGTTTCTTCCCAGTGTAAACCAACTCCATTCGGTAGGATGGGCAGGGCATTGCGACCCACCCATTTCCAGGTGATTCGCTGCCGATCGAGGGAGGTAGGTAACTTTTGGGGTAGGTATAAACTCCAATCGCAATAAATATTATTACCCGTAGCACCATTGAACAATTTTCTGGGGTCCAAAGACTGGCAGGTCTAGCTGACACAATCACCCCCGTTTTACACAACTTTAAAATCGCCGATTTTGTGCCTAATTTTTTGCTCGCCACTGTACTTGATATTTAGTCTTTTACAAGGCTCTTAAATATTGTGATTTACCTCAACTTTTTGGATGTCGATCCCAAAGTTAAAAAATTAATGGAAGATTACCGGAAAAATGGTTTTGTGAGCGCTCTCATAACTGCCAAAGAATTGGTCAATGGCTGTTAAATTAATCTATGATGCTCCAACAACGATTAAACAATTTGCCAATTTTTTTGATTGAGAATGAAAGGATCGAAAGTTTTATTTTAGTAAGGAGGCACATTTTATTTAACTGTTTTGGGTTAAATCTTTACATCTTGTTCCAAAGATTCTCTACTAAGTTAGCTTATGTACAATTATTAATGAAACAATTTAATCAATCGTTCTGGGTCAATTTATATTCAAACCATTATTATTTGCGCACCTGACAACATTTAAGCAAATAGTTGTTAGTAACAATAGGTAGGTATTTCCAAAATTTTTTAAAAGAACCAGTGGATTTTTTTTTCGATAATAATCTATAAATTAAATAAAGGGATCGTCATAACTGATAAAGGTGAAGTTAGAGAAGATGAAGATAGTGTCATTTCTGTGATTCGATATTATCAAGATCAAATTTTATTTAATTGATGCCAATTGCAACAATTTCCTGTTTTTAAATTTACATATCTTGGAGAGCTTTTGTGCGGTTCTGATTAAATCTCAAAATATCAATTTCTAGTCTTCAAATCAGCTAATTGTTACCTACTGTTGCCTTGCAACAATGCAGTTTCGGCCTCGAAGGTTCTTGCTCTATAAATAGTAAATACATAATAGCTTTGCTAAAATTATATTTACATTTAATTGAATCAACATCATGTAAAGTTTTATAGTTCATAACTTTCCATAGAGTTAAAATGTTAATTGACGCATGAAACTAATCAATCTACTTATAAGCACACCTACAATGGCAATTTAAAATAGCTACAACAAGTATTCAAGCAATAATAAATTATTATTAATATAAGTTTCATGATGTGAGAAACAATTATTTTTAGTTGATATGCATACATAATTACCGGTCTATTTTAAAAAGGAGGTGGGTGGGTGTATAATTGTTTAACCCGTTAACCTTATCCCTAGATTTAACCAATGGACGATTCAGGAGCTATTGTTTAAAAATTATGTCTTTAGTGAGGGGATGAAGCTAAAAACTACAATGAGACTTTATTTTACCAGCAGCAAATCAGACTGACCCACCGATTTGTTGATCTTATTTTTTCTCTACAATAATGGCAGAACAGAAGCTTCATCCAGTTCCCTTTAGTTAAATACTCTTTGTAGTGAACAGGATAAACTCAAGTAGAAACTGCTGGGATTAGAAAATAACTGTTCTCATAACCGAGATTCAATAAAAACTAAAATTAGCAACTCAGGCACCACTACTTAGAAATACCCCTTCCAATCACCAAGTTAGACCAAGTATTGGCGAGTCAGATGGCATTAGATGGAAATATCCCAATACTTCTTCGAATGACCATGATTGGATGCAAGTATAGATTTTAAAGTAAAACTCAAGTAAATTGGATAAACTGGAAAGTTTTGTTATTTATAGAATACGAAGTAACTTCAGCTCCCCTTCCCCAAATTCCTAAATTGCTGTTGATGTGATTTTGCAAATCCGTCTATGTATATTTGCGCTTATAAAATAAAAAATAACTTACGTTCTGGAGGGCCTTCTCCTTCTCCTCCAATTTTCCGTTAACTTGGGTGAGTTGTTCTTGGGTTTGGTCAAGATCGTTTTCAATCTGTTGGATCTTCTTCTGTAAAGTGCGGGCCTCTTCTTCGGCCTTTTCGGCACGAAGATTGGCATCTTTGGCCTGTTGTTCGTTGTAAACGGCGCGATCTAAAGCGTTGTCCTTCTCAAGCTTCATCGCCTGCATCTTCTTCTTGATCGCGTCCATGGCGGCGGTTTTGTCTTGTCACGCGCTTCCCAAAAAAAGACTGCAACCAAACAGAAATTATGAATTATGAACGAGCACCGATCACGTGAAGAAGAAAGTCAAAAAAAAGATTGCAATAAAACAGAAATTATTAATTATGAACAAGCACCGATCACGTGAAAAAGAAAGTCAAAAAAAGACCGCAATAAAACAGAAATTATGAACAAGCAGCGATCATGTGAAGAAGAAAGTGAAATGGCAGTCAGTGGCTAATTTGCACAATGGAGAAACCGTGTCGCTTAAGGGAAGGTCGGCAATTAGCGATTGATAAGTTAAAGGAATAATCACTTTTCATGATTCAACCGAGCGAATAAGCGGTGAATGAGGTCGATTCTCTCGTTTCTAGAGTAATTTCACACCGGTCTTATGGTCTTATTATCCTATCAGTTGATTGATTTCTCGTCGAGTCAAGATTTATTAGAGGCAATAGCTCAATATGTAAAAACTAATTTGGCAGCAACATGATTTGCATTGATGCATTGTCAGGTGAGGTCAAGGGTGCAAGCCATACGGTGTCATAACAATGATTCAACAAAATGTTGCAGGATAAGATCAACAGTTCGCAGGCAAAGAGGTCTTGGTACCCTCTTATCGATGATTCATGTTATCGAAGCGGTCGCATCCTTTGACTCACCCTGCCTCTTAATAACAAGAATGCAGGAATTTCCTTCTGCAACTTTAATTCTTCTGTTTGTGTGTACGTGCCCAACTGAAGGCCGTCGTTCTTTCATTTTGGTTTGTTGGAGAATTCCTCAACGAATTTATGCAAACAATTGGCAGTTGGGTTGGTAATGGCTAACAAAACAATTGTTTAAGTGTCAACAATCGTCCGTTGAGGATGTTTGTGTTTGAAATTGTTTATATCGTAAATAAATATGGGATGGTTTTTCGCAATGCAGAAATTAGTTTCGCTGAAAATGTGCTAATGTTTAGATTCACTTTTCAAGTTATGACCCAATTGCGGGCGCCAGATGACAACAAATGGTGGCCATGAATTGTATGACCATATATGGCGAAATTGTGCCACAATAAAACCGACTTGTTTTAATGGGATCGAATCGAAATTATCTAGCGCGTCGAATTTTTTTAAACAACACACACCAGTTGCTGAAACTACTGAAAGTTTATATAATTTTAAAACAATTTTTCGAAATTAAAACTAAACTTTAAGCTCGGTCATAAATATATCCTAGTTATTTTTAGAGCTAGGAAAATTGTTCCAAAAATTACGTAAACATCAAAATCAACGACGTCGTAAGCAAGAACTTGGTTACAATAAAACTTTAAATTAAAAAAAAAAAAAAATCACCCCTTGCAACAGATTAGTATGTTGCGTTATTAACGTTACTGCTAATTATGATTGTGGATAGTTTGCTTTTTGAATCATTTATTAGTTCAACTTTTACTTTAAAATTATTATTTATTTATGAAAATAAGAAAATTACTCACCGGAGATGTTAAACTAGGAGTTCTCTGTACCGGCAGACACGACACGAGGTATCAGAGCGACTAACGGAGTAACCACGGAGGTGCTATCAGTTTACGTGGTCTCCTTACCGGGTGCGGGCCCCACCACCTCTAAGAATAGCCCTGCTCTGCCACACCACCTCGCTAAAAACAGATACCACCACAAACGGCAGAGATCTTCAAAATGTTGTAGTTTCAATCTGCAAACGAAAAGATTTGGGTTAAGATATTTCTACATTTTGGATTATTTTTGGATTTTATAAGTAAAATTAATTACATTTTGCTTGGTTAATAGTTTTGGATATGTAGGTACATACAGTAAGCTTCCATCATATAATTATCAAAACTACCCCAAGACGTTTTAATTTTAAACTCATATTTAAATACCATACTTAGGATTTTAAGAGTTTTATTGATGACTTACTCTATTGGGAAAGGTCGACAAAAGTTAATAACGGTTTATGTAGAATAACTATGTAGAGAATTACTATTCCTTCGCATTATCTACTTCATTGGTGACTTTAAGTTCAATTGTTAAAAAAATGCAATTATTATTGTCTTTAATTATTGTCTTAAATGGGTAAATGTACTCATTTAAGACAAACTAAATCAGCAAAACAGGCAATTGAATGTGGGGTTAAATAATGTCCCTATCTCAAGGGTGGTGACGTTCGCAGGCTCCCTGCTGAACCAGTTCTGAGCTAAATTGAATGTTGGGACTAATATGGATCATAAAGCTTGCATCTAAATAGTTTTTATCGCGATTTACTTCAGTTAAAATTATATTTGTTGTTGTTGCAGATAATAATAAAAACATAACGTTTATTTAAAAAAAATAAAAATAAAAAATAAACTTTTTTTACATACATGGTAGGTAGGTATATGGATACATGTACGGAGTTACGGACTATATTATGTTATAATCACATAACTGTCATTACTTCCGATACTTATACATAATATAACGGATACTACAACTCGGTTATTACAAACTTCGTTAATACGTACAACCAATTTTCTGATTCGTTCAAATTCGTCTTATCAAGAGTGTACTGTAATCTTGGCTGGAATTAGTCTAAACTTCATTTAATTTTATATTCTTTTTTTTTGGTTATGTAGTTGATTGCCTTACAACAGCGACATGCATTTATTCCGTTCTACAAAAAAAACATCAGTCAGCTATATTTTCAGTCAATCCAAGTGATTCTGTCGGATCTTCAATGATGTACTGGATGCTTTTACTAAAACATTGCGTTGTGGGTATGGCTGGATATAGGTGGATATGGGTGGCTATGAGTGCACCAAGGTGTGTCAATGATTCTTACCCTTAAATGCAGCCTGTAGTTTGATGAAAATTAGAGTGACTCCGTTTTTTATAGATTGCATTTAACCTTCTTTTGGCAATATTTGGTTAAATCCGAAACATGCAGAAAAGGAATTTGTTTCTTTTCTTTGCAAAAGAATCAAGGATAGATCTTTGGTAGCAACACTGACAGGTCATGTTTTGTTTGTTTCTTCTACTTAAGAGTACTTGGTTCAGCTGGTTCTGCATACGTTTTCAAAGAGTCAGTTAGCAGTATAGCTATGTCATTAAGAAAACTTGTTAAGAGCAAACTCAGTTGCTGGTTAAATCAAAACTAATACTTCGAGTAGGACAGGACTAAAAGAATGGCTTTCTAGCCTTTCCAAATTGCGACCAATGAGATCTTTTGTTCAAAAGACTGGAGTAATAAAAGTATATTCATAATAGGAATGTGAGAAGCACGTGAAAATAAATGACTGAAAACTTAAGAAAACAGAAAAAATAACTAATTGGGGTACTTTAACAAAAGAATATGTGGAAATAAGACAAAAGGAAGGAGGGAAAATATGATTAAAGAAAAAAATAACAGTCGACAGAATAGGAGACACGAAGTGTTGAATAAAAACTGGGAGATAACATTCACATATTGTATAAGACCAAGAAACAATAGACGAAGTAGATTACAATGTAGAGGCAAATAAGAAAGTATGTGGGAATAGAAAGATCATCATCATAAGAAAAAGTAAAAGTAACAAATTGAAGGAGAGATGGGCGACAAAATGGATGAACTCAAAATAAATGGTAAATCAGGCACTAGCCACGACCAAATGTCAATAAATATTGTGGGATAAAAACCAAAGAAATAAGAAGTAAAGTAAAAGGAAAAAGGAACAGAAAGATACAAAACCCAGATAACGAAATAATCAGATTATGTATACAGAAAGAAATGTGAAAGTAAAAAAAAACATTTAAAGAAAATTAGGATGTTATGGAAACATAAAGAAAGGAAGTCGAAAATGCATAGTTATGAGTAAGAGCCGTATGACACGATACTTATTTTAGTACTGATTTCAGTACTGAAAATTTAGTGCTACTACATCCAAGAAATTTGAACCTGTTTTATTTTCTTGTATGCAAGTTGACTTTAATTGGCGCTTAGTGATGCATTTTGTTTTTGTTAAAATTCCCAAACTTGTCCTAAATTCGGAACTGAAACTGCCGAAAAGCTGCGCGCGCAGATTCAGTACTGAAATCAGTACTAAAATCAGTATCGTGTCATACGGCTCTTACAGAACAAAATTAAGAAAAATCCCACTACATAATATGCACATGTTGAATTGAGAATAAAAACAAAAAGTAAATCCTACAGAAAAACAAAAAGCAAAAAACGGGGAAAAGTAAATTAAGAGTAGAACAGAGTAGAACATAGTAGAACAGAGTAGAACAGAGTAGAACACAGTGGAACAAAGTAGAACAGAGTAGAACAGAGTAGAACAGAGTAGAACAAAGTAGAACAGAGTAGAACAGAGTAGAACAGAGTAGAACAGAGTAGAACAGAGTAGAACAGAGTAGAACAGAGTAGAACAGAGTAGAACAGAGTAGAACAGAGTAGAACAGAGTAGAACAGAGTAGAACAGTGTAGAACAGTGTAGAACAGAGTAGAACAGTGTAGAACAGAGTAGAACAGAGTAGAACAGAGTAGAACAGAGTAGAACAGAGTAGAACAGAGTAGAACAGAGTAGAACAGAGTAGAACAGAGTAGAACAGAGTAGAACAGAGTAGAACAGAGTAGAACAGAGTAGAACAGAGTAGAACAGAGTAGAACAGAGTAGAACAGAGTAGAACAGAGTAGAACAGAGTAGAACAGAGTAGAACAGAGTAGAACAGAGTAGAACAGAGCAGAGTATACAGAGTAGAGCAGATTATGGCAAACTAGAACAGAACAGAGCAAAGAAGTACAACAGCATAGTATATCGGGATCTTAAAACAAACTTACAATAATTTACTTGATTGAACGTTAACCAAGTTTTTAAATGTGGATAAGAAGTTAAAAATAGTAAGTTATTTGGGGTCTAATGATCAAAAAGTTTTAGGTTTTGTGCTGGGTAAAATTTACTAGTAATTAACTAAGACGGATTGACCGTTGGCCCTAAAAGTAAATCACAAAAGTATTTACTTGCATATCTATAAAGTTCTACTGTCCTCCAACAGACGCCTTCTAAAACACTACAAAACACGAAAGTATATTATTATGAACTTCAACAGGACTTAGTTCTATAATAATAAATGTATTAAATAAATATATGTTAACACTTTCTAAGATTAAGAAAACGTGTTTCTAAAAAAAAATTATTACTGCTTTCGAAAGTATTAGAATTTACTCTCATTGAACACCTACATTAAAATAAATTAGTTACGCAAATTGGTTTTAAATGTAAATCAAAGAGTTTACCTTATTTCCAGTTAAAATTTATAGTTTGATCAAATTCGACCTTCTCCAGAAAGAATAACTAAAATTTTGAGCATCTAGATAACAACAAAGTTTGCGAATAAAAGATAGAAGAAAACGTGGGGCGAAATGAGGTAATAACTGATTGAAGGTTTGAAAGGAAAGGAATGGTTAATATTAATTTTCATAACTGAATCAAAAGTTTGCGTCTGTTATTTTTTTAAATTGTTAGAACTAAGCAGCTGATGCTCCATCTTTATAGGTTGAATAAAATGAGGTACCTACTATGTAATAATCTATAAAAATAAGAACTGTTTAAATAAGTTATAATAAATTAAAACTAAATTGTTAACAAAAAAAATTATTTTACAAACAATTTTTAGGTTCTATACGTGGTGGGTCATATAATGTCTGCCTCAATTTGGTTGTGATGTAACTTCAATACAAATGAACTAAAACAGTAATCCCACTTCACTAGTTACATACATTATTTCCGAAAAATTAACTGTACCTGTTGATTCGTGTAAACTACAAATTTCTTTCAGCCGATTCAAACGCAAAGATAAACACGACCTTGCCCAACTCCATATTCCATAAAAAGTAAACCATTTAATTTAGTGACAGCCTCTCAATGCTATAACTTCGAAATTGGTAAAGATCCTTGTTCATATCAATCTCAAATTGGTATACAAAAATATATTTATTTAATGCAAGATTAGGGAGTAAATCTGCACAGAACCATCACATTTGCGTTGGCGTAACGGTGGATCTTAGTCACTAACGGTCAGTAGGTCGCCGTACACGTCCAATGTCATTGCTCACTTTCGCTTTCCAGGACAAGTAATTGGATCACCTGGTGCAACTATTGGCAGTTGGGGATCGAAATATCCACTTTTTGAATAGAAAACACTGTAATATCCGGGTTCGGATGAAGGTAACGTTCAATTCCAGGGTTCATTAAAGATTTGAAGATTAAACTGAAAGAAAATGAAATTCGTCCAAGAAGATCTATTTCTTCTAGAAACCACGTTCTATTAAACTTCCGGAAAGTTGCAAAAATTTTTCTACTGGCAGTAAAAACGTTAACAAAAAAAAGCACAATGCGTCATGCTTGTGGCTTACAAACTGTTAACAATTACTTTAACGAAACAGAATAGGTGGAGACATCCATTAGTTGCACGTGTGACAGCGCAGAGAACAATAAATAGAACAACTGAGCAGACATTCATCCGTCTGGTACACAGACAAAAAAAAAGGAAACCTCAAAGGAGAGGAAATCTATATTCTAGCAGATAGCAAGGCAGTTATTAAAGCTCTAAAAGCCTACAGCTTTGAGTCTAAAACTCTCTGGGAATGCAAACGATCTTTGAAGCAACTGGCAAAAAGCAACAAACTCACCCTCATGTGGGTGCCAGGGCATTAGGGTATTGAAGGAAACGAAACAGCCGATGAGTTAGCCAAACGAGACACGGAGACCCTAACCATAAGACCTGAGTTCTTCTATGAGCTGAGCAAAGCTCAGAAGGCTGAAGTCTATAGGTGGGAAAGAAATGCTAAAATAGCATATTGGAAACAAGTTCCAGAACAAAGACAGGCAAGAAAGTTTATAGACTATTCGCCAAAGAAGACCACAAAGCTTCTCGACCTGACAAAGAACGAAATGAGACTCGTTACCGGTCTCCTTACTGGACACTGCCCACTGAGGTACCACCTCAAGAAAATGGGAAAGGCGGGCAGTAGGATATGTATGTGGATCAGACCAACATCATCGCAATATGGCCAAATTTTAAACTTTTTGTTGAACATTTTTGTAAATAAAGATTTAGGGGTCCAATTAAAGAATACGGCATCGCCCATTTCATACCGGATGTTTTACAATTCCAACGTGACACACTTGTCAACATTTTGAGAACCGCTACCTTAAAATAGAAAAAAACTTACTTAGCCAACTGTGGTGGGGTTCATAGGGGAATCTTGAACGTGGTGAGAGGGGGCGCGTGGGAACGCCACCATCGACGTCGTTGCCGTCGCGATGCCTGTAGCTCCTAGGACAGCGTCAGCCTCTGAACGCCTTCAGGCACACTACAGGTAGGTGAGAAGTGTTGTGTGTGCTGAAATTAACCTCCCTTAAGGATAAGCGGACGCTTTAACTTTCTGCAAAGAATCGCCCCCCGGCAGCTTTATGTCATCGACTTGTACACTAGAGATAAATTTGTTTACGTTACCATTGGATCTGCAGATCTTAAGTTTTTTATAAGTGACCCTCGCCCACTAAAATTTCATGAAAGTGAAGAACAGTTTTTTACTTGTTAAACCTTCGATCAAAATTTGAATAATGAAGAGTTCTTAATCGTCCCCTGGCGCTTTACCAATCTGTTTTGCTTTTTTGATAATTTTTTTTGAAATTTTGACATAATATTGGAATCAATATGGCGGCAACTTTTGAGATGGCTGCGGTCATTTCTGCTTCGATAATGATAAATTTGGAATTATGTGGGTCGCGTATTTTTACTACAGTGTGTCCATTTCGCAGCAGCGCCGTTGCTTGGGTGTGTGACATGAACTCCGTTGATTCTGGCTAAACTAGGAGCGGGTTAATTTTAGAACACCCCGGTTATGTATCCTGGCGGTTCTACAACAAAATTCTTCTTTCGTTTTGACATTATGGGCCATGGAGTCATTTCGTTCAGTTTGTTTTTCAACCACGTGACGTGGAATCCTCGAATGTCTAAACAATTGTTAAAAATATCTGTGCCATATGCTATTTTGCCTTTAAAACTTACAACATACCATAAACAAGGAGATCTGACTGATTTTGCATATATTTTGTATACAGCAACTTAACTTAACTTTGCTGCTCGTATTCCGTCCGTAGGGTTTGATCTTGACATCTGACTGTTAGATCCTTAGTTTTTTTTTTGCCGCGACACCCTTTATATAGGACATCCAATTTTACAAAATGTTGAATTAGTTGGACATATGATGTTAGCATATGCCGGACTCTTCAACTAATCAATGCGGAACGCACTTTAAAGAAAGGATTAGCTAATAGGAAATAGGATCGTTTATTTTCGTATTTTAAGAAAAGACTCCCAACATCTAAATTTACCGATTATATAATAATTTTTTTATCTTTAAAAAAAACTTACTTTAATTGATTAAGCACAAAGAGGGCAACTTATTATAAGTAGGTTTACCATGGAGATACATCTCACCTGATTATTTTAATATTCAACCGGTAGGTACATGAATTCTTTATTCTTTATTTTGTGTGTTTAAAGTAATTAAAGAGTTTTATTAAATAAGTACCTGAAATTTAAAAAAAAAAATTTTTCAATTTCTCCATGTGATCGAAGTTGGAGAGAAAGAAGTTGGTATGTTAACAAAGTTGTAGATTGTTTATAAATGGTTTAAATAACAAATGAAAAATTGGAATAATATTTTCAACAAAAAAAACTTTCAATATTTTATTCTTTTTACTTTTAGTACTTTACAGTTTTCCTGCAAGTTATTTTAAGTCTTTTCCCTTTCCCTCTGCTTCATCTTAACCCTCTCAATCTTTTAATGTAAATACTAAACTTTTTCCATTTTGCTTATATTTCTTAAAATCATGTTCTTCTTAACTGACAGATTCTGTCATCTATCTAGTCACTTTATGCTATAAATTTTCTACTTGCACTACTTCAACCCTTTGATTTCCAATATTTATTCTACATCTTTTCTCGCCATATTTTAGATTTCTTTTTTTTTCTTTCGACTTGTTTTCATTTCTCATACTGTTTAGATCAAAACTCTTGTCTTGTCATTATGCTTTGCTTTTTAAAATATGTTCTTATTAGTTTCAGTTCAATCTTCACTTTTATTTATATATTTTTTCCTTTCAGCAAAGTCCCTTGTTTCTTGTTCTTGTGTAAGCGCACCCTCACCAAGCCGCCGCCATGGACGCGATCAAGAAGAAGATGCAAGCGATGAAGCTTGAGAAGGACAATGCGGCCGACAAAGCTGATGCGATGGAGGGTCAGGCCAAGGATGCTAACCTTCGCGTCGACAAACTCAACGAGGAGTTGAGGGATCTCCAGAAGAAACTTTCTCAAGTTGAAGGAGATCTCGTTTCCAACAAGAACGCTCTCGAACAGGCCAACAAGGATCTTGAAGAGAAAGAAAAGACCTTGGCTAACGTAAGTTTTCTTAACTAAATTCTTGAAAAAATATTGAATATTGTTAATATTTTAGTCTGAAAGCGAAGTAGCCGCTCAGAACCGCAAACTCCAACTGATTGAAGAAGATCTTGAACGGTCTGAGGAACGTCTTGCCACAGCTACCACCAAACTCGCCGAGGCTTCCCAGGCCGCTGATGAAAGCTCCCGGTAAGGTTTCATCTATTACGTAATTTAAAAGGATTGTGATAAAAAAATTGTTAATAGTATGTGCAAAGTATTGGAGAACCGTTCTCAGCAAGATGAGGAACGTATGGACCAATTGACCAACCAATTGAAAGAAGCCCGCATGCTCGCTGAAGACGCCGACAACAAGTCTGATGAAGTGTCCCGCAAGCTGGCCTTCGTTGAAGATGAGCTTGAAGTAGCTGAAGATCGTGTCAAGGGCGGCGATGCTAAGATCATGGAACTTGAGGAAGAATTGAAGGTCGTCGGTAACTCTTTGAAATCTTTGGAGGTGTCCGAAGAGAAGGCTAACCAGAGAGTAGAAGAGTTCAAGAAGCAACTCAAAACTTTGACTGTCAAACTAAAGGAGGCTGAAGCTCGTGCCGAATTTGCCGAAAAGACTGTCAAGAAGTTGCAAAAGGAAGTCGACAGGCTCGAAGGTATAACGTTTTGTCACTTTTTCAATCGCTTAATTTGCTTCTGCTTTCTTAATTTAACTATGCTTTTTGCTTTTGCAGACTTCGTGCTTCGCGAAAAGGCTAAATACCATAGTATTGTGACGGACATTGACAAAACTTTTGTTGAAATGTCTTCACAGAGTACTAACAAATAGACATTCTCGCCGCACTGCCAATCTATGCTTTTTTTCTTTACTATTAGCTAAGTAGTTAGAGTTGTCATAGCTTTGTTAGTTTAACAATTTATTATAAAACCCACGCTTTACTAATGGCTGTCCCGCTTTCTGCTTCTTCTAATTTCTCAGGTCAGTTGCTTAAAACGCTTGAGTTGGTCAAGTTTTGGCACTTTACTGATCGTTTATTATTTTTAGACGAACTCGGCATCAACAAGGACAGATACAAGTCACTTGCCGACGAAATGGACTCCACCTTTGCCGAATTGGCTGGTTACTAAGTCAAGTAAATTTCTACACCGTTGGAATAGGATCTGGTTGATTTGGTCCTTTACTACACCTTTATTTACTATACATACTCTGATTTCCGATGTATTTATCTTAACATCGTTGTTAACATCCTTATTTACATTGTTGTTTGGATTGGTCGTCTACCATTAGCCGTTTGTTCGCATAGGAAGTCTCTGATTATGTAAATTATTAAAAAAGTGTATTATTATATTATTTTAAGATCTTTCGTTCATTCTTACCTTCATTAAATGGGCTTTACTAGTGAATCCTGACTAACTACCTCCCAAAATAAGATGAAGATTAGTGATCAATATCTGCATTGAGTGAGGAGATTTAGTTTAATGTTAATATGATTGCCTATATCTTTGGCATTTTCACTCCAGACTCTAGGGAAAAACTATGATGGTTTTGATTGGGTTGACAGTCAGTTTCTCTTAGAGTTACTACAACTTAGTTGCGTCAGTTTTTAATTATATTTAAAGAATTTTGCATTAGGCTGTAGATAACGCTTTTATGCTTACATTTTATCATTTCTTGATTTAAATGTAGATATTTCAATGGATGCCAATACTAATTCTACTCATCCAGGGCGGATAAGTCAACCCACTAAAGATTTAAAGTAAATACGAAGCAAATTCAAAAATATGAAAATTTTTAAAAACTTTTAAAATGTATTTTTATTTATTTATTTTTACTTGTGCGCATCAGTAAGTATTCTTATTAAATTCTACCTACAAAAGAGTTATCAATATGTCACTAACGTCTGGTTCTGTGCATTAAATCTATATAGCTGATAAGTCGCTGCTGATAGTAATGACCTGATGTTTCTGCGGTTAAATGGTCTAATTTGATTAGATTAGTAAGGCTGGTTTAGCTTAAACGAGGCCTCGTCTACCATCAAAGCTGCCAGCGGAGCTATTGAAAGGACGTTAAAGAACGATAGTACTGCGGCCACCCATAACTCAACTGGGAAAATGGTGCGTAGTCAATAGCTTCCCGCTAGAATCCACTGTGGTCTAAACTTTTTGCTTTTTGACCCAGAGTCAGCTGACTCTGGGTTAACTCGTGATTGTACATACAACTGGTCCTCAGTTACTAAGAGGAACTGAGTGTCAACCCAATCAAAACTATCATCATTGACATCATAGTTTTTCCCTAGAGTCCGGAGTGAGAATGCCAAAGATATAGGCAACCATATTAACATTATACTGAATCTCCTCACTCAGTTAGGTTACATAGCAGATACTGATCACTAATCTTCATCTTATTTTGGGAGGTAGTTAGTTAGGATCCACTAGTAAAGCTCATTTAATAAAGGTAAGAATAAACAAAAGATTTTAAAATAATATAATTCATTCACCCAACTGATCGCCCTTCCTCGCCGTTAAGGCTGCCGTAAAGAGTTGACTAGATCAGTTTCCGCCCAGATTTTAAATTAGTTAGATCACCAAACATACAGGAAATTGGCGCCACAATGTCTGGGTGAACCACAGCCTAACGAACATTTGAAACCGAAAACAAAATTTTATAGCCCATTAACTTGACCGAGACGTGACTGAAAACCATAACAAACTCAAAGTCTCATAAACAAATGGTCGTCAGCGCTTGTGTAGCGGTTTAGATATGTGGCGAAAGAGCTCGATAAGTTGCCAAAAATTTTCTTTAGTAGAAAAATACGAAAAAAATTTTGAACTACCAGAATCTCGTTTTATGACTATTTTTGGTGGTACCACAAAAAAAAATGTGGGCCCTTTAATCTGAAAAATCGCTATTTCCAAAGAGCGCGCGGCTTCAGAAACAATATTTTTTTTCTCTGGCCTGAAGTAACGCACAGCGTGGATTCTCATTTTGCTCGAAAAAGCAATAATTGGAGAATCAATATCTTTTTTATGATACGAGAGAATATACACAATTAAATCCTATATGCACTATTTTGTTAGTCACATCTATTAAAATCAGTAAAGTTTCATGTTCAAATAGGTGTCATTTCATTTTTCACGATATGGATTTTATTCTTTTTTATGTAGATCGATAGCTTCAAGTATTAAGATAATATGATCTCGCATAACCCCTAGTCGCGTTTCAAAAATAAAGTTTCTAGAACAAGAAATGTAAGACACGGTTAATTACGGTTTGGCAAGTTGTGTGAACGCGACGGAGATGGCGTATACGGTAAACGTAGGCACTGAACAAAGAGAGCAACACTGCATTTTTAATGACCGGAAAAATTGTGGTAAGAGGAAAAAATGGTCAAATTATCATAAATAATTTATTTTTTAAATCAATATCATAAAGAGCTGATAAAAAGTGATCAAATAAATTCGTCAAAATAGTAGGTTATGACAAATTACTATTATTTTATTTCATCACATTTATATTGTTGTCTTCTATTTTATGGTTCTAAAATAAAAAAATTACGATGTAAATAAAAAATAACTTGCCTTCTTTGTCTTTATCTACCGCCTTCCCACTCGTAATAGCAACGTTTTAATAAAATAATAAAAAAAAATGTAAGAGGAAAGATTGTCGGTGTTTGCCATTAATCCCATTGAAACTGATATCGCAGACAGGTTAGACGTAGAGAAAATAATTAGTGAGTTTTCTTTATTGAAAGTGCGAAAAGTGCTCATGTAAATAAATTTTAAACAGAAGTAGCCATTATTATTTCATTAGATATACCTACTTATACAAATTATTACAGGAGTTTTTCTTGCTATACATTTTTGTCCTAATATTCAAATAATGTATACATCTCACATTTTCTCACATTTTTAGTTTTTAAATTACAGACAAAAATTTCATTCAAGCTTTAATTTTTTTAAGCAAAAACCATTGGAGTTAGACTTTTTAACGAAGCATTGTCAAGGCACTTTTTACAATAAATCTAAATCTGCCATTCATCCAACTTTGGTTTTTCTTATGGGCGTCATATTGGATTTTAGCATTTATTGATTGACTTTTATTTTTTGATTGCAACACAATACTTTTTTACATTTATGCCTAATTTTTAAAATTTTCAATGGTGAGAAAAATTTCCATTCACATTAATATTCAGTATGAAAATGCGCAACTTTGCTCTAATTTAACCGACTTTGTATCTCTTAGATTAAGCGAGCTCTCGAAAAACGGACACCCTGTATAATATGTTAATAAAGATCAATTCATATAGTATAAATTTATTTATTGTTTTATTTATTTTATTAAATATGTAATGAAATGTGAATATTACTGATATAGTTTGAAAAATACATACTACATATTCTACATTTTTGGGCGGCAGTTGCTATCTTGCACAGTGCACACACCTCGGCACATACCTCTAGATTTCCTACAGCCGGGTCTGTAGGTACTTTATATTATTTATGTTAATTTGAAAGGGCTTTTATTATTAACATTTGTTAGTCTTCTTCATACCGCTACATCATCCGACAATTAAAGATTGCTGCACGCGATAATTAGCAAGATCCCTTGGATATTGTTTACTAATTATATGGTCGGCCTTATCACATTCCACACTTTTCTCCATGTACAAAGACGTGGAACGAGAAGGAATAAATACGTGATGACTAGGGCAACGTCAGAACTACTTAGTTATTTTTAGCTCTTTATCACCGGATCGGAAATAAAACCCGAGACCAATTTCAAAATCTCAAATATAAACAACACGATGCACGCTGGAATCGCAAAATTTTTGTAGAACAGCGCCAAAACGCGCATATGGGAAAACCACTCAAATACATAATGGTTTTACGTATTGTTGACTGCCGCGAAGGGGCGGAATCCTCGAGAGGATCTATTTGGTAGCCCTCCACGAGTTCATGGGGTTAGCAAAAACGGGAAGGCCTAAGTCATTTCTGTTTTCAGGATTATAAAGCTGAAGAATTGACCTTTCAGCTAAAAGAAATATGAAAGCATTAAAAAAAAAAATTCCTACGTAATACGTGGCTTCAAAGTTGCCGAACTTTGAAGAGTTGTTACTTTATAACGAAGAAAAAAAATGCGATTAAAAATTACTTTAGCCAAATCTTTGATGTTTTGTCATTACGTGGGTCAAAGGAGAACTTGATTGTATCATTAGGTTGCTCTAACGCCATGAACTACGAAAGCGTGTTTTGCCGTTTTCTCGCCCGTTTCTTACGGCAGCCTTAACAATGGAACGAGGCTGGTATAATAGCGCACTTTGAAGTCCACCATAGGCAATTTCCTGCAGGTACATTATCCCATTGTAGTTAGTCCAGCCCACATCTCTCACAACTCTACATCTCTATCCAATTGCGAACCTCCTTTGGAGCTTCAAATTTCATAAAAGAAGCTCCGACATACGTCGTTGGACCTCAGCATTCGACAGTCACAGTTTCTGATCTCATTTATAAAACTAATTGCATCTTTTAATTAATTTTATCGCCAGTATCATAGTCAGAGCTTTTCCCCTTTACATGTTAGCATTATGCTTTATTTTCAGGTTGTTAAGACCAAATAAAGGCAAGCGCCTGGAAAGTAAATAACCAGGAATACATTCAGTATAGACTTTTTAGCACTTTTACCAAGTTTAAAAATTTTTTTAACGTAAAGATGAACGAAACAAAAAGTCTTTAGTCCGTAAACTTGGCAAGTTGCGTCTTCCTGTTGGTTCAAATGGTACTAGAATAGGTCAAGGCAAAGGAAATGTCAGAGTTTCCACAAGGGACGTATTTAACTTTATTATTCTAGACGTGTATTGGAATTTCCAATAAAAGTATTTATGTTCCAAAAAAGTTTGATTTTTTTCTTATAATAACTAATGTAAAATATATAGAAATACTTTTTCGTATTTAATTAAATAATTAAATAAAGTATAACATAACTAACAATAAATATTACAAAAACTTGTAGAAACTGGGTAAAATTGACACATTAAAGTTAAAAATCTGTCAATATTTTTTTATATTATTAGGATTAAGACTCATAAATCGAAGTATCGAAATCACGTAAGGTTGGAGATTTCCAGTCGTAAAGAGTTACCAATTGATTCGTGTAATTCATCAACTTTTACGACGCGTCTTTATGATCCGAGCCATAATAAAACGAGTCTACATTATAATGTTTAATAAACCAACCCTCGACACTTAAATTCAACAAACTCACATCAAACGACCTAAATATCAAAATAACATAATTTTACAACATAATTTAATTAAAGTAATTACAGTGATAATTAGTTGCGCCGTCACAACTCAGATTCTCCTTGCCAAGACAGCACCCCCACACTTATATGACGTCATGTAGCGTCGTGGCGCTTGCGTCGATGTTTGTATTGATTACGAATTGTCCGTGTCCATGACTAAGGTGAAATACCCAACACTTTCAGATAGAAGAACCAAATTTACCGCGACGCATTCAGTTTATTCTATCAACATTGGGGGCAGCAACCCGCAGAAGAGCTCTTGAAGCTTCTTTTGTGGTCAGTGAAGTGAGTTACTAGCCATAATGGTCGAGGAGGAGCCTCAAATAAAAGCCATCGAGGGTGGTAAGTTTTAAGTGTCAGTCGCAGATCTTCAAAAAATTTTTATTAACACCCCAAACAAGAACATAGTTTTGCAAATTGGACTTGACTAGAATAAAGTTTAAAATTAACATATTGTCCAAAAAGACGTTCTTGTACATATGTTTTAATTGGTTCTGCGTCGTTTTAAATAATAGCTGATTTTCCAGTGACCTCACCAACTATTGTTGGGCTATGTCTTGGAGGCGCCGTTTTCGTAATTTGCATGGCAGCAGTGACGTGCTTCTGCTATCGTCAAAGAAGACATCACAACGCCAAAAGACATGGCCCTGATCAACCGTTGGCGTTTCAATCCCATCGAAGACCCACAGCTGTCAAAAGTCCTGCAGGCACTACTACACATTACTTAAAAAAGAGTCCGAGTCCTACAGGACCTTCTAAGACACCTCCCGGGGTAAAATAGAAAATGGCAAATTTATAGGTGTAATAACTATTGTTGTTTAGATGTCCGTTCCTCACACCCCCAGTCCGACTGGAAGCTCTTCTGGAAGCATGGCAGGCCCTCTTGAAAGCGGTGTCTCTAATGTTAGCGAGAAAATGGAACCTGCGTCTACTATGAAAGATGTCTACAGTACCGAGAATGAAGTTCATACGCCAACCAAAGAGGAAATCGAGACCAACGAAAAAAATCTGCAACAGAACGCGTCGTATCTGGGACAACTGGTATTTAAGTTAAGGTAAACGTAGCAGAATTGCGTTTTCTTCTCTAAAACTTTTGAAAAAAATTTAGTTGGAAGAAGTCAATTTTGTTGGTTGCAATGAGCTTCTTCTATTTGTTTTCTTCTTGCATATGTACCTAAACTTTAGAACTAATCTTAGTTTTAAATGCACATTGTTGTAACATTGCTGAAGTTGAGTAACTTGTAACTAATAGCAACGATTCTCTTCTCTTCTTTTCCTTTAGATACAAGCATGACAAGAACGCCCTCATCGTTTCTGTAGTCCGTTGTCGTGATCTTCCGGCCAAGGATCCTAATCTCGGCTCCAGCGATCCTTATGTGAAGTTGCAACTTCTTCCTGATAAGCAGCATAAAGTCAAGACCAGGGTGCTTCGCAAGACCCGTAATCCAGTTTACGATGAAGATTTTACTTTCTACGGACTCAGCTTCAACCAGCTCCCCAACATCACTTTACACTTTGTTGTTTTGAGCTTCGATAGATATAGTCGGGATGATATCATAGGAGAAGTTTTCTGCGCTCTAAACACGGTTGATGTTACTCAGATCGAAAGCCAACAGATGGCCCTCTGCCGCGAAATTCAACCCCGGAGTTTGAAGGTAAAAAAATTCTTAATCATTTCTTTCAAAACGTGCCATTTACAACAATCAGGGGCGTGAAAACAAAAGACTAATTTTAAAATATAAGATTCGCTGACGTTTTGTTTTTTGATTGTTTTTACGTTGTACGATATAATTTATTATGGGTCGTATTTAACAGTCCTTGTAAAATGTAAAAATATTATAAAACAAGGGGTCGTATTTAACAGTCTACCAAATTTACCCAATATTTTCATACAAAAAAATACTTTCATTTTCCAAAAATACTAAATGCTTGCCAAAATTAAGAAAATACATAATCTTAAAGCGACAACCAAATATTGACATAATACTGGTCTCTTATATATTTTGTTCGCCAAAATAACTTTTGTTGACCATAAATACTAAATGTTCACCAAATTTTATTCCGCATTTAATACTAACATAATACACAGATATTTAATTTTCGACAGTGTCTTATATTATTTAGCAGTTAAAAATGCTATTTGTTGATCAAAAATACACAAGCAATGAAATGTTGTGCAAATGGTAAATAATTTTATGCAAAATTATAGATGTAGATGTGCTAGGGCAAGGAAAATAAGAGTAAAAATAGAAGTGGTTTGCACAAAAAAAGATATTGATTTCCGTAATATATAAATGCTTTGCTGTAATTGGCTTGCATTATGTAAAACGTAAAACTTCTTTTAGTGGTAATTTCTAATCGTGCTTTAAAAAAAAATTACAAGGCCCTGAACTGACCTTATATGTACAAAACTTTTTTTGCGTGCCTCTTGTCTGGAAGCGCAAGCGGCAAGGAGAGATGCGGGAGCATATTTCATTTTTGGAGTAATAGAATAATTATTTGACGCACAAATATTTTTTTTTGAGAAACACTAGATATAAATGGATAGCGCGAATATTTATTAAGTACAGCTCGGACGCGTAACTTGAGCGCTCTAAATGTGGTGAACATTTAGTAAAATTGATAGACATATAGAATTTAAAATGTAAGCAATGGTAAAACAATACGCAGCATAGTTATTTTAGTGGTGATGTTCTCATTTTCTGATGTATAATAATTTGGGTTTTATTTAGATTTTTTGATGCTCATTAAATTTTTTGATGGACAGTGCAAGGGATGTATATAGGGTGTTTCAAAAAAATCGAATATTTTTTTTTTAAATGGTCGGCAAATTCTGTCAGAGAATGCTAAAATAAAGACCTCGTCAAAATTTGAGCTCTTAATTTAAAGATTTAGTGGTCGCGGTTCGCAAGTTTCTATTTCCCATTTAAATAACATAAGAAATAAATATTTTTAACTTTAGAATTTTATACCTCTGGATTGAATGAACTTATGGCAATGACCAATTCAGATTCTTATAGGAAATTTAATGCTCTACAAAAAAGGTCTCTTATAATTTTTCCATAAATTGTATACTTCCAGAGTTATTCAAGGTCAAAGTTTAATTTGAACCGATTTTTCGGATTTTTCAACTTTTATCATTATGTAATAAAAAAATATCACACATTTATATCTGAGACATACGGAAGGTGATAAAAAAATGAGAACAAATGTTTAACGACAAATTATAAATGATATTCTAAAAGAAAAAGGTAGAAATTAAAAATAATCAATTGTCCAACTGTTATATTAAGGCTTTTTTATTACAATTAGGGTACATCTCTCTGTGCTTTTTTACAACTTGTAATAGATACTGAAAATCTTCTTCATAAAAAAAAAAAATTCTAAAGTTAAAAATATTTATTTCTTATGTTATTTAAATGGGAAATAGAAACTTGCGAACCGCGACCACTAAATCTTTAAATTAAGAGCTCAAATTTTGACGAGGTCTTTATTTTAGCATTCTCTGACAGAATTTGCCGACCATTTAAAAAAAAACAAAATATTCGATTTTTTTGAAACACCCTGTATAAGCTTAATTTGGTGTACATTATATTTGTTCCCATTTATTATTAACGATGGTAATCCTTTTTCTTATTGATCAGGAAATTTTTTATCACTACTTGTGTTTTATCGTTCTCTTTATCTTATTCTTAGCTATATGAGTTGTTTTTAATTTTTTTTCTTGTCTTTTCTCTCTTTATCCAAGAAAGTGTCCATTTAAACAGTATGGTGTTACGTCTGTACTACTAATATCTTCAGATGTTTTATGGTAGTCTTATACAAAGAACTTGAAATGAATGGGATGAGATTATTATTTTTCTAACCTTCAAACCTTTTGATTTGTAGAGTTCAGGGATGTGAGAACTTCTTGTAGAGTTAGATCCATTTCTTCTCTAGAGTCACCTTCTAGGGTTCCTCTGATATAGAACGTATAGACTTCACTTCTTTAGATGTGTGTTAAAATTATTGGAAGAATTGGATGCACAACTTTGAAACTGGAGTGTTAAACATTTAAGTAGACGCGTTCAAATTTCGTACCAGAAGAGACTAAAAAAGTCTATATAACCCTCAAGCACAAGCTGCCAAATAGCAAATTTTGAATCGATGTGATTCGAGTCTTACCACCCCATCTCTCATCTTCTTAATAAGTTGATAGGGTTGGAGTAGAGGTGGGTTACTGGTTAGGTTAGGTTAGGTTAAATCTCATATTTGGCAGAATTACTAGATTGATGAGAATGTTGATTAATTGTGTTCAACCTGGGCTATGATCAACGGCAATGTGGTTGCCAATTTGATTGTCTTCAAGTATTGCTTTTACTTTGGCAGATGTAGTAGGTCTCCTTGGAAGGTGGTAGGTTTTCGTAATATGATAGCCATAGATGCCACAAGATACCTTTTTTGGCATTTGTCTGTAGCTGCTTAAATCATCACATTGTTTTTGAACTGGATTTCAAACTAAGCTCCCATAAGAACACACAGGGAGGTGCCAGAACCGCTCGTCTTCCCCTACTCATGATCCCTTTCCAAATAAGCTGACGTAACTGTTAGTGTCTTTGGCAAGTCGTGGTAGAACATCAATCTGTCATCTTCTTAGTTCTCTAAGTAACCTCAAACTCCATAGATGAGCTCAAACTTACCATCTAACGACTTGGTTAGGCTTCATAGCACATTAGTATTTCTGTTAACTGGTTACCTGATATACTTCTCAGCATCTTCAAAAATAACTAACTTTGGTGGTTGCTGTAACTAAACTTAAGAAGAGTTGTTTTATTGGCCACAAATTCAAATTTTGTAATTTTAACTTCCTCCATACAGTGGCCAACCAACAGTCTTATTTATAATATTCCATTATTAGCTCTTTGTTGTCTGGAAATTTTGTATTGTGATCTTTTCTCTTAATTATTTGTTCTTAGATACGTTCTCAGGGTCGTGGAGAACTTTTGGTGTCTCTCTGTTGGCAACCAGCCGCCAACAGGCTGACCGTTGTGGTGCTTAAAGCTCGGAACTTACCAAAAATGGATGTAACCGGACTGGCAGATCCCTACGTGAAGATCTACTTGTTGTACAACGGCCAGCGTATAGCCAAAAAGAAAACACACGTGAAGAAAAGAACTTTGAGTCCAGTTTTCAATGAGAGCTTCGTTTTTGATATACCAGCAGGCGGGGAAAGCTTGGAATCGGTCAGTTTGGAGTTCTTGTTGCTGGACTGGGACAGGGTTACCAAAAACGAGGTATTCGCGGCTAAAATCGAATTATTGTAGTTTTAATTTGTGGGATTTTAGGTCATCGGCAGGCTCGAGATGGGAGGTTCCAAATGCACCGGGACAGCGTTGCACCACTGGAAAGAGGTGTGCAATTCAGCTCGCAGACAAATAGCTGATTGGCACAAACTTAGGGAATAAATTATTCGCACTGTTGTCAATGTTTTTTTCAGCTACTGCTGGGTTTCTCTAAAAATTGTTTCAATGTTTGTTTATGAAATCAATGATGACTGAGTGCGGTTGTAAGGATTATCAATTATCTATATTTATAAAAACCAAAATATTCGTGTACTACAATAGCTGGAAAGTCTCCTAACTATTATAGAGACGCTTTTTTCTCTTGCGAACTCAAACTAGACTTATTATGTAAATATGGAACAAATATGTTTATATTGAGTAGATAGGCGAAATTTAACTGATGATTAGCGTTGAAATATAATTTTTGTCAGAACTGCTAAAGCTACATTTCTGCAATCGGCGAGTACAGGAAAAGGAAATGTTATTTTAATACAAGTTAACGATTTAAGACCCCAGTACGGGTCCAAGTTGACGAAATGCTAATTGATTATGTCTTTTAAGCAATCGGCCAGGGTCGCGGTAGGCAAAATTAGCTTTGTTACATAAGAGGGTTTGTGATATAGATTTAAGCTATGAACAAAGTACCAAAAAATTTAATCTAAATATATAATAATGCAGTTAATGCACTTCATGGCGGGGCGCACGCTGTTTGCAAAGATTTCCAGTTCCTAATCTATGATTTCTTGCTCTACCAAAATACTCATCAGTGTTTGCTGTAAGCTTTGAACTAGACTCTACTATTATTTACATGATATTATATAAGGTTTAGTTTTAAAACGTTTCAAATTGTTACTATTTCTTTAAATGTAACATTGAATACATTTGCTGATTGCTGCTTTCATTTAATAATTGCACAACCACTTGATAAAGTTCCGATAAATACAGTAACAACGAAAGAGATGGGAGTACTAAATACACGCACATCTACTGATAATTTCTTTTCATTTGCAAATCTGCAAATGTATTTATATAAAGTAGAGATAGAATAATGTGTAAATCTACAGTAAATTAGATTAGATATAAGATAGGTACTCATAGCCAATATGTTTATTGTATTAAATTTTCAAAACGCTACATACCCATTCCTTAAGATAGGTTGCAAAGACATCAAGGTATTTAAGAGCATTAGTTGAAAAATGTAATGGTGAACATTTAAAATAAGTATTAAGAAATTGGAAATCGCTGACGCTGGACCTACACCTATAGCTTTGTAATAACTACATAAGTTATTAATATTTTTTCTTTACTTAGGAATATTTGTGCAAACTCTTTTTCTTTGTTAAAATCATTAATGTATATATTAAATAAATGTTTCAGTGGTTTTTAAATAAACTCCTCGGTATTTCCTCCATAAATACTGCACGCCATAAACCATCAGTTCATTAATGGGAATTTTATCTTGAAATAATTTGAACCTGACCCATGTTTTCAAGATTCATTCTGCAACTTACCATAGTCTGGGAAACTTGGACATATTTTTGATCAACTTTTTGAAAAATGTTTCAATAAAAATAACACATTAGGTAATAATCTAATACCAATCATTATTAGTTTAAAAACTTAATAACTCGAGTTCTGACTATCACCTGAAGTGAATCCATAAGAGACTTGTTTTTAACAACTCAAACCCCAGGTACTTATCAAGTTAACTAAAATCTGGTATTCTCTTCCAACTCCAATTACCATCTGGACTACAAACTGAGAGAGGTTCTTACTAAGCATTGGTGTTTCCATCAAACCTAACTCCAGGAAAACGGCCTCCCGAAGAAGCAAAATCCAATCACCTCATGCCTTACCTCTTTTCCCCTAAAGACCATGGAGAAAATTATTGATTTTCACATCAGAAGCGAAATTTTTAGGAATGCACCGCTTCATAGGAAACAATTTGCTTACCAAGCAGGTAAATTCACAATAGACGCCCTTCACCATTTGGTGAAAGAGGTGGACAAAGCACTGGTGGAAAAAGAAATAGTTTTCGGATTATTTATTGACATAGATGGTGCTTTTGTGTCAATAAGATGAGCAGCTGAACGGCAAAGAGTAGAACCATCTACAATCAAGTAGATTGAAGCAATGCTAAAAGTCCGAGTCATAACAGCCTCACTGAGTGGAGAGGACCTGGCTGCTGCCACCGTGAAGGGTTGGCCGCAAGGCGGGGTTCTATCGTCTTTGCTGTGGTCGATGGTTGTGAACGATCTCCTGGATAGGCTAACAAACTCAGACTACAATGTTTTAATAAGAGGCAAGCATGAAGGCGTTATTTCTAGCCTAATGCAAAATGCCTTAAATATGATCAGAAACTGGTGCAGAGAGGAGGAACTAAGTGTCAACCCGAACAAAACTATCATAGTTCCATTCACGAGGCGAAGATCTCATTGGTCGCAGTTCGAAAAGGCTAGAAAGCCAAACGACCTCTCTTTAATCTATAATCTTTAAACCTTACTCCAATTTCATCCAAATGAGTTTCTTAAAAAAAATTATTGTTATATTTTTAATTGTTCCTTCTCCATGGCACGCTTTATTATTTATATGGCACACAGAGTGACCATTTTGTTCAAAGCAAGAAAAGTGTTTTTTAACCCTTCCCTAAATTATATTCTACTACAAAAAAATTTCAAATAGATTTTACTCAACAGCGGTGTATTCTGTAGATGTTCAAGAAGATCTGTAAAACGTGTAAAATTTTATACCAAAAAAAAATTTATAAATAAAGTTAATGGGTATTTTTGCCAATCAATTTTAACTCCTCTTTAATTAAAATTTTGATATTTTATTCTTTTTGTCTTATTAAAAATACAAAAATTGGGGATCGCTTAAAATTTAATCATTATATTTGAAATGACTAGGGAGGAAATAATAGTAGATAACACACCGAGGTGGAAAATGTTTCTTTTCTGTCGAGAGCTAATGCTCAAGACAGAAGAAAATTTCCACCGAGGTTTGTATACTATTTTATTCCCAATCATTCATTTTTGGCAAATAAACCAAAATTAATTTCTAAAATTTCACTCTGCGCCATCTACCGAGCGATTTTCATACTCACAGCAGGTTAAAAATGTGCCCATTCTTAACCTAGGGAGAGAAAGTAAGGTCAGGAATGGATTGTCAGAAATGATGAGGTTAGGAATGGACATATTACCTATATGATTGAGAATAAAATCATTTTTTTAGAGGCACCTTCAAGCTGCCTTAGAAGACACTTTAGAAATACTTTATACAAATTTTTGTCATCGTTTGATGGACTCTAGCTGCTTTTAAATTTTAAATACACATTTTAGATACATCACCTTGTAAGTTACAGCAAGACCATCGTTGTCAGACGAAAACCGCAACAAAAAAATGCAGGAAACAAACGTGAAGAATAAATGGCGTTATCAGTGATAACAATATGCTCCTCACACACATTAATGATAAGCTAGAGCTTTGATGACATACCTAAATTTAGAATGGCTATATTGGTGAAAAGTTGAAATGCAAACAAGTAATGCCATCATGAGACTGGAACAAGTGCTGTTAAATAGAAATGTTAACTTAGAAACCTTTCAAATGCGAACTCAACAAAATTTTATTAAACCTTCTAAATAGTGTTTGTCACCAAAAGGACGAATGAGTAGCAACTACATATTTTTTCATTTTGTGATTTACAAAGTGGGGGTTGAAATAATGGACAGAAAACGACATAAAGAAAAGTGAAGTATAGATACGTACATGTTAATTAACAAACTACATATAACTGTGGAATCTGAAACTTTGTCTATTCATCTTCTTGTGACTCCTGACTACAATAACAAAAAATATAAAATTCTAAAAATTTTCAAAAATATGCACAAATCTTAACAACAGTTTTAATAGTAACAAAATCTTTGTTTTAGTCTAAATAATAAGCCTTTGCCTCTTTTAAAAATTAAAATAATAAGAAATTTAGTGATTTCCTACTAAATACTTCCAAACTTTTAATTAATTTCCAAGTAGTTACGTACGTACCTAATTACCTAATTAAATTTGATTGCCAATCACCGAATTTTAATTTTGTGAATAGAACCTACCTGCTGTTCGGGTATATAACGTTACATTAATTTTCACGTATCAATATAGATAATGATAATGTTTAACATTGTCAACTAGTTGATAACATTCCACTATCACTTTTTAATTAGCCACGAAATTAGTGTTTGGTCTAGATAAATTCATACTGTACTCAAAAGGTTTTATACTCGCATAACCGTTCTTATCTCTGACGTTGATTAGTTGGTGTTTCTTAATATCAAACAAATTATGTTGCATGTTATGTTAAAACGTAGAATTCTCTTGAAGGAATGTGTGAGTATGACTTAGCATAAATCAGATATAGGTACTCAACTATTATAACTAATTTGTACTTATCGTTATTGTAGAAAAGGAACCGTGAAAGATGGGTAATATGGACATTAATTTATTGCTAAATCAAATGATTACGTGAAGTACTTTTACCAAAATGTAAGTATTAGCATTTTCTTTATATTAACAATTAAGCTGCAAACATATTGGACTCTAAACTTCAAACTTTTTGCTTGTCAAAAATCCACGTTAATTCTCTCGTTTGATACTCGTTTCGGCATAGATCTTCTGTTCCAGATATTTCTACAAATTTAATCGTGCCAAATGATTCTCTCAAGTTCATGAACAATGTTGGCAAACTTCCAGTCCTTCTTAATATTACCTTTTTGTATATCTTTTATTCTCCAGTTTAGCAAACAGTCTTGCTGCTAACATTTATTATCTCCATTTGTGTGAATGCGGCATACAATCTCTTCTATTGATTACTCTGTGAAAACCTCCTTCCCTCATACATCATTTATAATTTATCCCAGTCTCGGCGTACACTTCTTTTATTTCTGTACATTCACAGTCAGTTTCTTCTCCGACTTCTCATTTTTCTAGATAAATAGTTACATATACTACAATAAATCTTTCTTTATTCCTACACTTTCCTCTTGTTGTTCTCTCTTTCTTTGCATCTTTTCTGCTTGAATTTTTTTTTCAAGGGTTGGTGGTCTGATTCTTCTTGCTACCAACCTAAAGTTTTTATTTACGCATATTCTTTATCGCTTACCACACATAATCTATCACCTTGTTGTTTCTTGATGTTATGCGATTTCCTGCTCATCGTTACCCACCCTTCCTTGTCTTTTCAATTGCATTACATCCCCTTTTGCATTTTTATTGAAGACGCTCTATTTTTGTTTCTGCCTTAAAGTATTTCTTCATTCACATCTTTGCTGTTGGTCTGTTTCTCTTCGCCCCTTTCTGTCTGTTTTTACCTAATACATAATGCTATTTTACTCAATAATATTATTCCTCTTTATCTTCCCAATTTTATCTTTTACTCTTCTTATTTATTTCAATTAGTGTCGTCCCAATACAACATCTATTCCTTGCAGTCAACACATATCTATACCTGTACTGGTTCTCTTGTTTTTATTGCAATTTTCTTAAGTTTTATCACTTCCCGCATCTGCTGATAATTTTCGAACTTCACTACAATAATTTGTTTTTAATTTATATTAATTATTTCTTCTTCCTTCCTCTTTGGCAATTACTCCAATAATTTCTTCTTTATCTATTCTTTCGCTTTCTTTTACAAATTTTAGTTTTAACTTCAACTTTTCAACTTCAAGTTTAATAATTGACTTCTTGTCTCCTTCCTTTCTCTCTGTTTTATTATCTCTTTTAATCTTCTGTCCTTTAGGTCCAATTCAATCCTTTTCTCTTTTCATACATAATTTTTCAATGCTATTATCTTTGCTATCTTCTTTTATCTTTTTTAATGTTCTTCAATTCTTATCTCATATCTTGCACGTTCTTCCGATCTTTTTATTTGTCTTAATTTCCGCATCTCTCTGGTGTCAAGGTGAGTTCTTACAATCATCCCACCTTTCTTAAACTATTCAAAGCCTCTATAAAATTTCGGTCAATCTTTTTTCTTTTACTTTCCTTTGATGCCTTTCTATTTCTCTTTTTTCGCGCTTTATCTTAAATTTATTTGTTCATACTCTTTGTAGCTCCCGCAATGGCTAATTCTCCGATCAGTGACGATCACATTAACGTGGACCGCTGTCAAGAAGAAACTCTCAACAATAGTATAAAATCGGATAGTACCATGGAAGAGTCTATGCGTAAAAATTTTATTAGCGAAAGTGATCAATTCATGGAAATTGACGGCGAAGTGGTTCAAATGAGAAGAAAGGATGGACTTAATGATGGAATCAAAGATATTAAGAGGAGGAGTTTAAGAAGTTCAATACGAGAAAGTCTTAGATTAAGCCCTCTATTAAGGAGAACTCACAGTTATGAACCTCGAACAGGTAAGCTATCTGTAGAGCTGACTTTGATGCAGATTTTCTGGGTTGCTCTATTGGGTTTCATTTACTAGGGTAAAATCCATAGAGGACATACAGAATTTTCTCATCTTAACTTACAGTTTTTTTTTACTAAATTAGGGGATGAATAAGGTAAAACACCAAAAAATAAAACATCTACTGCTTAAGGAGAAGATAAAAGGGAAAAGTGCATAATATTATTTAGGGGTTTCACTCAGAGATGAATCATAAGCTTACATAATTGAAATTTGATTTTTAATGAGGCGAGTTGCAAATTTTGAATTTATTACATAATTACATTTTTTGCTACGAGCTTTTAACTACGTAATGGCAAAATTATAAATTGCGTCAATGCGATACTTATAATTAAAAATAGTTCTGGGACAACAAACTAAAAATATATATTTTTCTTAAAATAGCTGAGGCTATTCACTCAGAGTAAACTTCGTGCACAAGAACACTATGCAATAAAACCGTATTGCATAGAGACAAGAAGAAAGCTTTAATACTTCTTCTTAAACAGGTCAATTTAGACCAATGCAAATAAATCGAATTATCTTAACACAAAAACAGTTGCTTAAGCAGTAAAAAATTATTTTAATATTCGGACATTATGTTTATTTCAGCAAAATGTTAACTCATCTCGTTATATTGTACTTATTGTGGATCGCTTCTTGAGCGTTCATAAGCGTCTCCAGCTGCGCTGCAACTTCCATGAGTAGGAAAAGAAGAGGGGTTCTGGAACACTCCTTCCACCACTATTTTGCTCCTTGTTATATTATGTTGCGCAAACTTACGTTGAGCAAACTGTATAGGTAAGCAATGCAATATAACAAGGACAAAATAGTGGTGGAGGAAGTGTTCCAGAACCCCTCTTCTTTCCCTACTTACGCTATTATTCTAATCGATTAATTACACTATGTTAACGTAACCTATTTTATGCAAAAAAAAATTCTGATTATTATTAATAATTTTTTTACTTTTAGAACGTCCCAAAATTAAACCTGGCGGCTCTAAAACTATGAGATTCATTATGTCGGCTGTACCAAAATATTTATTGAGTCCTCCAATGGACGCACTTATGTAAGTATTAGTTTTAATTATACTTTTAAAGTGAATGAAAGTTAATAATAATTACCAAGTGCTTATCACAATTTGTGAGTTCACGTGTAATCAATATCAATTTTTCATCTGGCAGTTCAGCAGATAAGGAGCCTCCATGAATGATGGATGCTTATAAAAGCAATTATGCTAAATTTTATATTTCGTAAGATCGAATTTTAATTTTAGGCTAAATCGCGATGCTTATGAAAAATATTTTGTTAGAAAACATATAAAGTAGACATATACAATAAACAATTCAAATCGCAGTTATTTACTAGTCAACACTTCAGCTTGTTGTAAATCTACAAATGGATAAATATACAATTTTACCAAAAATATTAAACTTTACACCTGACGGTTTATTTTTTTTACTTATATCAAACTAGTTGTCATTGGAAATTCTACACATTCATGAAAGTAATAAATACCACGCAAAAAATTGATGCAATGTTGCGTTCTCTGTCGCACACATGGGCAGCTAAATACGCGAGGGTCCACTTTATAGTGTGACTTTTTTTTAATAATGATATTGTTAAGAACTTTCTATAATCTTAATAATAATATTCTTTGAATGGTTTCCAAATAAATTTGAATTTATTATAAATTAAGTAATTTTCAAATGATTGTGTTTTTAAAAGTGTTCAATCGATCAACTTAAAGATTCCTTTAGAGTAAGTAGGTACTAATAAAATAAAAATTCAATAAAATTGACTTTATCCTTGGAGATTTCTTTTACTTGCGACAGAATTGACTATCAGCCTTAAAGTTCACCATAATTCTGACAAGAATCGCAGTACTGATTAAATGTCATTCTTAAGATCAGTTATAATTAAACAAGTAAATTAATAAAAACATTATACTACCTTTAATAAGTAAGTATAACTTTTTTTTAAAATATTTTACCAGTAACAACATTAAGTTATATCCAACCGATCAGTTTCCTTTCTGTAAATGTGCTTATTCTCGATCTTATGCAGCTATAACCTGGTGCTAGATCGTGGGTGAAAGACCAGGTACAATCATACAAAATGTTGAAAGGATTCTAATTAGTGACGCAATGGTCAAATAAATTCAGAAAATTGATTACGTCAGAATAATTGTTGAGAGCTTATACCTAACCACGACTAAAGACATAGTAACTCGTTGTCTTCGGTAAATTCCTTTTGGTGTTCTGGAGGGTAAGGGTACTTAAATCAGGCGGCAGCGTAACTGCCGCGCGTCTTGATAGATCAAGGGCAAAGACAAACATATTAACTTGAGGTATGCAACGTAATTGTCTGGTGAGGCTTCTATTATTATTCTTCAATAAAACAATCACCGCTAATGACTGCCTCTAGCTTCTGTGTAACGTCCTTGCAATTAATTGAAAGTGACAGACATATTCATCTAAAGAAAAGAAGACGTCAGTTTTTCTTAATTAAGTCTATAAAGAAAGTTACAATTTTTATGTGTTTTTCCTTCTTTTAATATATTTACTACTTCGTAGTGCTTATCTCACGGTTTCTTGGATTTGTTCCAGCAACCAATCTGGACCACTTTGGAACGATTGCATAATGCGTTTACCCATCAAATTAATGACTGCACTTGTCAACGCAGGCAACATAACTAAGTAATTAAAAAGAGAGACACATTCCAGAACAGTTCCAATTGTTTATTACAACATACCTATACTATATATTTTAACAAATTTCATTTACGGATAAAAATATACATAATGGTAGAACATAGACGCCGTTTTAGAAATCTTACACCTGTCTGTCCTTTCTGGCTTAATGCCCAATTGGAATTCAAATTCCTTAGTGCAATTAATTTTTCTACTGCATAGCACAAAAGTTGTCATTATTTCCTTCTTTTCCTTTTCTTTAAAGTTCTCAATTCTGTTAATGTAATTGTAGATTTTCTGTAATAATTTAAGCGAATTACGAGCATTAATCTAGAACATAATACAATTTTTAAATTAGGTCAAGTCTAGTTGCAGTTGACATTAAAACTGCGGTCGTCGGTAGTTGGCACGTGTTTTCCAGGGGAGTCCTAAGACAGCATCAACTCCAAAACTACCGTGTGTTTTTGATCAATAATTACGAGCAGACGCAATCTGAAATAGCAGGGGCGTGCTTTACTGTAAAGAATTTATATCCAAAATGCGATAATAACCGTCGTGGAATTATACACACATTACTTAATAAGACAATATTAATCAGATACAACCACATTAACATGTCTGACACTCAAGCAAAAAGTAGTCAGATTAAGCAAAAACTATTCAATTGCTGCAAGATAGAATGCAATCATAACACGAAATATTTAGTGAATAAAATAATACGTGTTTTTTTATTGAGAAAACTGAAAAGATTTTCAACGAAACTCCTTTCTTGTAAGTGGCGGAAATTTGGCGACGCCGGCACTGAGTTGGCAAACCGAAAAGTCCGGGATCGGTCCGGGAGCAGATCGCATCGTTACACGCAATTCGGGTCTCGTTAACAGTGTATCAGCATGCGCTGCCTTACCAGAAGCCCAACAACCATCACATCTTCATTTCGTTGAAGCCAATTCGAATTCTTAATAATTCTTTAAAGTTCTTGTATTAAAACCCTTTTTGCCAGTGACTAACAGCAGTGCGCCAGGAGCTTTCGCCGGTTCTAGTAATCGATGAAAATTTCCACGGTTTATTTTCTTATACATATTGAAGGTAAGCCGTTTGGTGATTGTTTTGTTTATTTTCATTTAGTTACTTTATTACTTGATCTACCCCTCACGAAAGTCATTCTACTCATATTCAATGAATAATTGGAATTCAAATCGTATTCTCTAAACATTACATAAATTGTTAAGACAAGCATCCGATTTAAGCTTCTCACCCTTTAACCAGTACAATTATTCGAAACTACAATGAGGATTGGTCACGAATCACGATATCACTTGGATCTTTAGTGGTTAACCACGAATCTACAACCTAACCTTGAAAACTGACCCAGTCAATAGTAGGTATGATTAAGGGCGTATCTTTCATCCTTGCAGTCTTTGAAGAACCTGATGCCAAAGCAATTCTCTTCGAAAATTATTGGTCACATTCAGTATCATTATACACGAATGACAATTACAATGGTGAACAATTTAAGTACTTTTAATTTTTTGTTCCATTTCTTTTTTTAGCATTTTACAACAACTTGTTATACACAATTAAATCTATAATATTTTTGCTGCATCTCATAGGTATAATTCAAACTCAAGACTAATATATTTAAAACTTTCTTCTCTCATAATGAGGGCATAAAGTGCCACTTTATTACCGAGGAATAAAGTAAAAAAAAATGCCAATATAACAATAAGAAACTCGTTTCCATAATAACCGTCAGCCGACTTTATTTAGGTATCTGTCAATTATAACAATTATTTCTTCTCTAATTTATTATTATTATTAACTTAAACGGTTGGGAAGAAAGTTTTGTATGCATCTCTGGAATAAACATCGTTAATCCCTCGAATGAAAATGCCCTCGGCTTCGCCTCGTGCATTAGTTACATTCTCAGGATTAAAATCGGTGTTTATTCCCTTGATACATAAATAACTATTATGTACGGTAAAGTTTCAAAAGTAATGTCCACCTCACACTTTTAAAATTTAAGATTCTTCTTATGATGTACTAAATAAAGGAAACTTTATGCATCTGTTTCAATGTTATTAAACATTAGATTATATAATTATGGATTTGATAACTACTTTAACATTAATGGCTTATGGATAGATGCATCAAAGGATCTTGTCAGAAAGAATTTCTTGAGCAAGTTGCAATATTTATGATTATTTATGCTTTATTTTACAAACAAAAAAATATGACTAAAACTATATGTTGTCAATCCAGTCGCAGATACTTTTACCTTTACAACCATCATTAGCTTTCCTATATAATTCAATATTTAAAACAAGTGCTTTAGCTGATTTGGATCAATAAGCATGAAGTGGTGGAATAGTTATAACCTACCATTATCACCTGTTTAATTCCCATAGACTTATTTAATGATTTAGATTACGTTAAGAATGCATTATCATAAGTAACTTAAGGTTCTGTTAATTTAAGCAAATTTCAGCCTTTTGATCTTGGTTTTAAAAAATATTACATTATTTTCTGTTTATAAATAGCCCTCAATATTCAACAAAAAATATTCTTAATTATTTGTGGTAGAAAATTATTTAAAATTATAATGATCATTAATCACGGTATCCGCACCTCGCTCTACTCGGCGCTTAAATAAATAATCGACATAATAGACACTTTCAAAAAAGATTAAAGATTATACAAGATTCACTAGCCGCTTTATAAACTTTGGCTATAAAAAGTAGATTTAATTTTATAAAAATATGTTTATATAAAGATAGGTCCTATCTTTTTTTAGTAAGACGTTTTTAAAATAATCGTCTCTTTGAACATTAAAAAGTTTTCATAATTTAAGAAAATTAAAAACATTTACGCCCGTTTGGACCAGTAGGTAATAATGTTTAAGTTTAACAAACTGTCATTTAAATCGAATCGTCAGTTAGGCTAGTATAGCACTGTAAGGTTAAACGAGAGTTAACTGTCAGTTAAGCGGTGGTGCAACAGGGTTTGTAAATTAACTGTAGGTTAAATTTAAATCGCAAAGTTAAAATTTTAACTGCAGCTGGTGCAAACGATTGTTACTGTAACAAGCAGAAAGCAAAGTTTAGGCTACAGTCATGTTCAGTTGCACGAAACTTAACGGTTGTTTAATTCTTCGTTAACAAAGCATTCAAATTTTACTAATTATTTTTACTATTCCTCTTAAGAGGAACGTTTCCGTCTATCACATGTGGTTTTTTCTCACTGTATGCATGTTGACGTGCCGAGATTAGTTCTCTCATTTTAGATCACTGCATAAAAGGAAATGGAATGAATCAAGTGCAAGTAAATGATCCAGTTAATTTAATGGAGTGACGTCGCGGGCATGCATTGAGTACGCAGCTGGTCCACAGTGATACGCTCCGCCTTAATCCAGGGTTGGCTTGACACCAGGTTGCTATTTTACACGTCGTTACTTCATACTGAATAAACGTATTAATACAGGCCTGGTTTTCGCGCGCCAGTATGATGACTCAAGACAATATTCATAATGTTTGACGCGAGATCATTTTCAATATTCTGCAGAGTAATTGCACTACACTATTTCGCGCAGCCGTAAAGTGAGGCAGATGGGTATAACCCATTTTATGAGTGTCGAACAGAGAACGACAATAAGCACCAAATTCGTATTTTCAAATTTGCAAAAGCAACACGCATATTTTGAGTAATATAATTAGCCTTCAGTTTAGAATATTCAATAACGAATGGGGGATGATGAGGTTTACAGCAAACTAAAGTCAAATTGGACTATTTATTTAATGTTAAAGTAAACATTGGTATTTTATTCATATTAACGTGCATGTTAACGTTCTTCAAAGCATCATCCCCCGGAGTCTCTATCGTGACGTATCAGATCTTAAAAACAAAAGTTAAATATTTTTTACCAGTACGGAGCGATTTTGGAAATACGAAATGCATTTTCTCTCTTTTCAATACGTGCCCCTGCTAATACAAAAACTCACGTCAATGCATTTTGCTGACGTTCTACAATCACAGATGATAAAGCGGAGACGTTCCTCTTAAATGAATTAAAGGGTTGCAACGTTAATGTACCTACATCAAATTCCTATTAAATGTAACAAATAAATGTTAGTTATAATTATTAGTTAATTCTTCTAAATACATAATTGATAACGACAAACTCTCTTACATGCGTAGCAAAATTTAACTGATAATAGTTAAATTTTGCTATGCTAAATTAAGGCTATTACGTTTTTCAACTTAAAAACTTTAAAAGCGCTACGTTTATGTGAACACATCTTCATGAATCTAAATCTAATTTTGATAGCCAGAAATTGTAAAAAAGCTAAAGGTTCACTCAGTATATAACATTTCAATACAGACAACTTCAAAAAATAAGGGTTTTGATAAAGATATAACGACTAATTTTAATTTGTAAATCACTTTTTTAAGTTATTTATTAGATTTTTAAGAATTAGCTTTTGAATAGTCCTTTATTTGTATTTTCCTAGAACTCAGCAATAATTGTAAAAATGGGTTTTATAGTACATATGTCATAAAATAATTTCAATAAATTTCAGAAAAATCAGGTGCAGTTGGAATAAGCATAAAAATCTGTGTTAAATTTATAAAGTATAGGTAATAAAAGTGCATACCTACAGATAAAAAAATTCTAAATATCGTTATAAGATTTTGATGTCTATCTCTGCTTTACTTAAGTTTTAAATATCGTTACTTTTATCAATTTCAGGTGAGAAACGCGCTGTCTTCAAATTAATGGACAATGTTGGTCTCGCCAAAATTTCGAAGAACAACAGATGAATCAAAGTGTCTAAACTAGGCCAAAGATTTTTTAAAATTCTGCATTAATATTTCACTAATTTGCCTTTAAATTGTGTCTGAACTTTTCTAGGAGAACAATTATCTGAAACCTCAAAAAACAATTTTTTGACATAATTGTATGTACTTATTTCAAAATAAAAAATTCAAAAAAAACAGGGCTGTTAATATAAGTCTAATGTAGTATACAGAGTGTTCCAAAAAGAGGGCAATATTGTACCGACGGCTTCTACAATAAAAAACATAAAGAAAGTCGTCTTTAAACATAGGGTTAAAGATTTTTCCTAAGAGAACTAGAGCCCTCTAAAGGTAAACCTCTGTTAGTGGTTTGCAGTAAATATCTTCAAAGGTAAAATAATGATAATGATAGGTAATAATGATGAATAATGAAAACAATGAAATTTTGCCCAACCATAACTATTTTTGTATGTAACAATAATAAATGTCATTTCATTCGCAATACCTGACGTGTAAATCTTTAAATCGATTTGGCTAAGAAACGGTGTACCCTATCGGTATTCAACAAGGGTACAGTCAGTTTCAAAAGTAATGTCCACTCGTTAAACTTTAAACTCGTTTATTTTCCACATAAAACCAACACAGACGTTTAAATTTATATTTATGTTAAAGATATGAAATAATGGAACAGATGCATTGGGTTTCCTTTAGTTAGTAGATCATCTGTAGAAGAAATTTAAATTTTAAAAGTGTGAGATGGACATTACTTTTAAAACTGACTGTACCTTTCTTATGTAGAAAACTCTAGATATTTAAAATCTCACAGTTAGAAATTGAAAATGGTACATACAGAAAAGTTAAGGCTATATTCACTTAGAAGGCTCTGCGCTTGAGACACCCCTGTATACATTTTTTGAATTATTTTTATTTCGACTGGTTACATACGAAAATAGTAATGGTTGTGAAAAATTTTATTATTTTAACTTGAATAGTTTTGAAGATATTCACTGCAAACCACTAACAAAAGTTTACCTTTAGAGAGCTCTAGTTTTTTCAGGAAGAACTTTTTGTCTTATGTTTATAGACAACTTTCTTAATTTTTTTTAATTGTAGAAGCCGCTAGCAAAGTATTGCACACTTTTTTCGGAACAACCTGTATCTATACCATTGAGTTTCTAAGTTGGTCATTAACGATTTAAGGTTTTAGTTTGAATGATGTCGAAACGTCCCAAAGAAAATATTTATATAAAATTTAGCACTAATTGTGAGTAAAGAAATATTTTGAAAAATTCCCAGAATTGTCGTGTGAGGTTTTCTTCAGAGGAAGCGACAATGTGACAAAAAGTTATTTCCAGAAGAAAATGTGTTGAACACATCTAATTTAAATTTCTAGGAAAGTTTAGTAATAAGAATCAGGAACTAGATTTTTGGGTTATGAGTTTTAAAAAATAATTTCCTGTTCGTTCAGTGAATAGACAGGAATAGCATTTTGTTAGGAAACTAAAAGAATGGCGTAAAATAACTACTCTACCACCTACGCTTCTCAGAAATATTATTAGTTAATGGATACTAGACACTTTAAATTCATAAAAATAGTTTCCAGAAAACATTAAAACTCATAGGATGCATGCAAGTATGTATACTTTTATTCATAAAATGTGGTAATTAATGTAGTAATTAATACCGCTCCCGTTCACATTCAGGTATGGTTCCCACACATTTTACAAAATTTTAAATATTTTTTTTTATTTTATAGCAAACTTATAAGTGATAAGTATATATTATTACCCTTTCTAAAATTATTATTTTTCTACCGATTTGCATGGTAAAGCAACATTTTTGTAGCGTAATCATAGAGCATTTTTGTAGTCATGAAGCATTTATAATGTATATTCACATTTAATTGAGCAGATATTAATATGACAAAATTATTGTATGGAATATGCCAATAACACCTACAATGTGGGAGTGATTAATAATACAACACATTGTAACATTGCGAAAGCTTACTCGTTGTTGTAGCAGGTTTAGAGGCCAATGTCTACCAACCAGAAAGCAGCTAACAACAAAGCTTCAAAACCTTTAATAGAACAAATAGCTGAGGTAGCAACTTTTTCGAAAGAAGCTTGTAGATATTGTGTTTATCTGATATTTTTCTCAATCAATAAGAAAGAAGTAGAAACAAGTTATTCTTTTGTTACACTGCGTCAATATTTGCTCTAGTTCGCAATTGATACGCTTCGAATCCCATAGCAGGGATATAGGGTGTCCCGAAAAAAGTATGCAATGCTTTGCTGGCGACTGCAATAAAAAACATAAAGAAAGTTGTCTATAAACATAGGGCTAAAAATTATTCTTAAGGGAACTAGAGCCTTCTAAATGTAAAACTCTGTTAGTGGTTTGCAGTGAATATCTTCAAAGCCAATCAAGGTAATACAATACAATACAATACAATACAATACAATACTGTCAGTGACTTATAATACGGGTAGTTTGAAGTTATATTAATATAAGATAATCAGCCAATATTCTTTTGGTTACTAATTAATGTAGTGGTTGTAAGCTAATCAATAATTATTGTAGTGTGGATTGATTATCTTGCAACCTTGCAACCCTTAAAAAAAGCACATACATAAATTGTAAAATAAAAAAGTGGGCATTAAAGTTATTTAATAGAAATCTATGAGGATATGAGATCGGATGTGGAAATGGGACGGAAACTTTTAACAATCAAGTATATTAGTGAGCACTCAAACGATATTGCATTGTGAAATACTGCGACATTATTACTAAGAGGAAAATAGTTTACAACATTTAGTTTACTTCCAAAAACCTAATCAATATTGGAGCTTTTTTTTGACGGCCAATCGAACCATGCACGTAAAAAATTGTGTATTTTTATTTAAAATAAGAAAGTTGGTATTGACTTTTGGCGCAGCCTGTATTAGAGCTGGGACCAAGTTTCAAATTTTTCAGCCATCTGCAAGTTGAAAAACTTAATGCATTGCCTACGTAAATTACCCTGTAAAATCTACAGTAAGTTTAAATAAAATAAATAACAATTTTGTTTCAAGGTTGGTTTCCCAAATTTTTAGAACCAACTTGAACGTTTCACTCTTATTTTAGTAAAAAAAAGTTTAAAACCAACTATTAATTATTGATTCACTAATAATTGGCTAATTGTGTCTAACGCCCAATTTCTTAAACACGAAAGATAAATGTTATTATAAAGGACTTACGTGACCAATTTGAATATAAAGACCCCGTTCAATCAAACTAATGATAACTCAAAACTGGATAACTTTTCATTCCAGATACCCATCAGCATGAATATTTCATTTAAATCAAACTTAAATTAAAAAAAGATTAATTATATTATCGAACACCCTGTATAGTAACCTAATACTAGTTAAGATGATTCCTCAACAAAGAAATTGCTAGAACTCCAAATTGCCCCATTATTTCATTATGAAAGGCATGCGCCTTCGCGATCAGCGATTCTCCGACAGAAGCTTCTTGCTTCGAGTGCACGGGTGTCGTTATAAATATAACTTCAAAACATTTCTTAGGCAAGAAATAAACGAAAAATGCGGTAAATTGAGTTAAAAGTCCGACCATCAAAGCAATCGAATTAACGTTAGTAGAGGTGCATCTGAATGGACTATTCTTAACAGCAGATATAGTCAGAACATTAATCGCGTCAAATCATCCTTTTAAATTCAGAACCAATATGTATAAGTTCTAAAATAACTCAAGTTTTAACGACCGGAGATGGAATTGAACGAGTATCACTGCGACATCCCCGACGGAAATTACACCTACTTGGTTCTTAAAAGGTTTGAGGGGTAAGATTAGTGTTAATATTAACGTTAGTGGTGCAGTCTACAGCTTAACAAATAAATTGGCCTTTTGTTTTCAGATTTGCCATAAAATGACGAAACCGTAGTCCGTGATACATGCCGTACAGGTATCACATTGTATTAATGTGATTTGTAGATGTAATTGTAGAAAATTAGAGTCTATTTTTAATTTTTAAAAATCACCTTCTATGCCGACTTGAAATCAAAAGTTTTCTACAATTGCATCAAAAGGCTTGACGAAAGTTAGATTGTTGTAAATTTTTGTCTTCTTGAATGTTAATAATTTACAATAATTTTAACGTACCTAACCATTGCACAATTTTACGTTTGCACGTTGTGTGACACAGAATGCCTGCATGTCTTCTCTTGCTAATAAAAAAGGTTAAACAAATTCCGCTATTCAAGAATTTAATTTAAATATTGATAAATAAATATTAATTCAATTAATTACAACTTATTGATTGTGCTGCATTACTGTTTTCCTGTTTGTCATTTCGGTGTTTTATTGATGAAGTGACCCAATCTCCTTATCAGCCTAGCATTGTTGGATGTTTGATATTTAGATATATTCATAATAACATGGCAAGAAATCAATAACTTTTCTTTGTTAATGTACTTTTGAATATTCAAGACATTAAATCCGAAATAAATTATTCACAACAATTTCAATAAATGAGGTTCGCTAAGTTTCTTTTATTTCTCGATAAATCGGTTTGGCTAATCTTAATTACTAAAAATATATTGAAATAACCTAGACACTCCTAAAATAGGCTTAAATAACCTTTTTTAAACGAGGTAAACAAAGTTGTTAACTGTGAATAAATTTAGAAAGATAACTTTGGCTGCAATTGCAAGAAATGAACTACTCGTCAATTTTTCTTGCATTTTTAGAGAGTTTAAGAAGGTCAAAGATTTATACATACATAGTGTGCAATACTTTAATAGGCATTTCCGGTTAATTTTTTTTTTAATCCAATTCGTTTCTTTAGCAAAAATAAAGTGACCCGTATTTTTTTTTCCTACAATGTTTCAGCCATTATCTATTTTTAAAACAATCACAAAATTGAACAATAATGCAATAGAGTTTAAATGCCAGTCAAATCCCGCGCTACATGACGTCAGAAACCGCACGACCAATGAACAGCCGAGATTACTCGATGACAGCGTCGCGCGTCGCACCGTTAACAGCTGAGCTGCTGTCGACGTACGTCCTGTCACTTGTCGCTAAAGAAAAAGAAAGAACGACTGTTCCAACGATGTCGCGTTTTCTTGTTTCGCAACGCAGAAAGAAACAATGGTTACACCCATCGGGCAACAACGCCGATTGGTGACAAGGGTTTAGACGTCACACCAATTAAACAGCGCCTTTGAGTCGCCAAGATTTCAGTCGTTTAAATTTGCTATGATATTTTTACTACATTATTCTTATTGTTTTGCAACTAGAAATTTTTTAAAAAGTCTACCCTTACTCAAGCATTCATATTTTTTACACATCTAACCATTCCGTACTCAAATAGTAAAAGTAAAAACTACTGTAAAGGCCTATTACAGATTTTATGATAAAGAAAGACAAAGGGGGTCTATAAACGTAGGGCGAAAAATAATTCCTAAGAAAGCTACACCCCTCTAAACTCGGGGCATAGTGTAATGAACTAGATATTCTTTAAATAGACTTTTAAATAATATTTTATAAACAAGTTAAACAAAGTTGTTAAATGTGAATAAATTTAGATAAATAAGTTTGGCTACAACTGCAAGAAATGAACCACTCGTCAACTTTCCTTGCATTTTTGAAAGTTTAGGAAGTTTAAAGGTTTATACATACAGAATGTCCCGAAAAAAGTGTGCAATACTGTACTTACATCATCTATGATAAAGAAAGAAAAAGAGGGTCTGAAAATAGGACAAAAATAATTCCTAAACAGTCCCCCAAATTAATTCACGACAGCAGTTGCAAGTGCTAAAATAAAGACTTTTGTCTAAAACCATCTATGGTAAACTAATTAAGTACCTAAAAAGCTTCTTGCTTCTAATAATTTTAACTATAAAATTTTTCTTGTACATACAATCCGTTTTGTTTTGAGACTTTTCCGCAATTGTTTTTTGTTATTTTTAGGCAACCCCCGGCGCCGCTGTTAGTGGCAGATCCACCAAGTAGCGATGATGGAACAGATCTGGAAGAGGTAAAGCTGCCCACTGACCCCGCGCTCCTCAATAATGGGTAAGTAAAAAAAACACGATGTATATATTTTCCGATGGAGCAAGATTTTGCAATTAATTCTTTTAATTGATAGTAGTGACGTATCAATTAATCGTCGACTTGTCGAATTAACCAACGTATTTACCTACTTATATAGGATATTTTAACGAGAACCGCCCGTATTTCCAATGGAGTTAAAAATTTAATTTGGCAGAAATAAACTCTAATTAATGCACTACAAGATGACATTATCGTTTTTTTCTGTTTTTAAATGGTGTGAGTTTTTACTTTCGATCGCGATTTTATATCGAAATATTCACTTCATCTCTTTGATTTTCTTCAAGTTTATGATCACGACCTCCAAGATTGATAACGAGTAATTGAAATATTTTTATATCAAACCGTTATTGAATTACATAGATTTTTAAATTTTAGCACTGAAGGGATTTTTGATTGAGAGCTTTGTGGCCGTTTACCTAGTCCATTTGCGGCTAACCACATAATGGTCCCTGTACTGTAAAGATCCTTGAGTAGGTATTGCTATTAAGTCATAAATAACCAAATCGTTTAAGCGTCATTGTCCTGAAATTTAACTGTTTCAATAAAGCAGTTGTGTCATAAATTTGTCAAAATCCCACAAAGTTCTGAAAAACACAATTATTGATACTTCAACTACAAATTTCAAATTTTTAACAACAGGAACGAATACCTGGCGCCATTATGAAGATAATAATAATAAAAAAATATATTGAAAATTTCTAAAAAAGAATTTTAAAGCATCCCGACGGCGCATAGAATTAATTATGAACCAAACAATGACGCCACATTGTAGCCCATTAATTAAAGTTTATTTTTGCCAAATTTCAAATTTCTAACTCCACTGGAAATACGCAATTAGGCACAGACTCGTTGAAATACTCTGTATTTTTTTATTCTTGTTACTGCTCTAGTCACCGGTCACAAAAACGTTGCTTTCATAAATGTAACTAAAGAGGAAGAGAATTAGTAGCAATCAACCGCTATTATCACACGTTGTGTTACGTAATACGTAACAAACACAGTGAAATGACTCGTTTAACATTACGCATGTTATTTATGTTTACATGAACGTATGATTAGGTACTGTTTTTTTTTTACAAATGATTACGATTTTTTATAATGAAATAATTTAATCACATGCACGGGGCAAACTCGGTTCATGAATTGTCTCAACTCAACTGATACAGGACCACTACGCAACGTTATAATGTAATGGAGAAATATTTAAACAAGAAATTATAATTTGCGGTAATCAAAGTTCAAATAAGTTTAGATCTTCTGACAGTTGAGTTTCCAACGCTTTGCTTAAGTAGTGTAATTGCTTAATTTACTAGGAGCAAATCGCTGCTAATTTTTCTATTTCATTACTTCGGAAAAAAATGGGGGAAAAGTGCAATAGGAAAATCGAAAACAGAGTGTCAAATATGATACTAAGACGTTCCAGTCTCCCTGTGCAAAAAGTGCTGTTGATCGGAAAAAAGTACGGTAGAAGTCTCAGTACACCATGGTAAGTTATTTTCAAAAGGATATTTGATAGAATACCATTCCTACAAGATACCTGCAAATAAATATATGCTAGTAGAAATACACATGTGTAAGCGACGTTATATACATAGGTAAATATTACCTATTACCTATCAAATCAAAATTTAATCCTTTATAGGTCAAAAGAGTAGCGTTTAAAAATATCATCATAAAGTTTTGTTTGGAGTACACAAATAGGTTCGGATTGCTCTTAGTACATTTAGTTTGTAGTTGTTATTTCATGACAAAGACATGCTTGAAAAATAAAAAAGAACATACATTCTAAAACCTAAAATTAAAAAAACTGTGTAGCATAACAAACAAATCAAAATAGAAGCTCTGAAATGAAAAAAACCTTCTTTCGCTTTATTCATCCCCGGGCTATTTGCTGTGGAATTTTTACAAAACACAGCCCCACATTCCATCTTTCATTAGGAGATCATTATTTTTCTCTTTGGTTCTGGTGCTTCAATATGCACATTTTCTATTGTCCTTTTTTCAATTTTTTTAATACCTATACAGGGTCTCCCAGAGAGAGCCGCCGGCGCTCAAAAACGTAGGTATTTTTAATGAAGTTAAAAATTTAATATGTTGCAGAAATAAACGTAAATAATCAAGTTTAAACGTAAATTAGTGCAATTATTAAGGTTTATGTTCGATGACAGCTGCTGAGATGCAATTAAGCTTTCGATATTAATTTTATCTCTAGCGTCTACAATTAATGTCCTGTTCTCTCAAGATACTTATTTATAGTGATACTCCGCTTATTTACCAAAGAGTCTTCAACGTAGCATCCACTTACGGTATCTGTAAATAGCTTCATCGTTGACTTTATCAACGGCCTTCTATCTGCCTGCAACTATTTTTTGGTGCGCAAACCCACCGGGTGTCCCAACACTGAAGTTCATCCCCAAAATAAACATTAATTTTAATGATAAAAATTGTATACATATGTATATATGTATGTATAACATATAGTGGAATACAAAATGGCATTTTTTACATATAGCAGATAAGCTGAAATTTAAAAAAAAAACTACCCTTTTTTAAAGGGGTCGTTTGGCTTCCTAGACTTTCTAAACTGTCACCAACAAGGTTCTTTGTTTAACTTCTGTTAACTACCCTTAAATTACAACTAATTTGTTCCTAACTTCATTGAGTAGAATTGTACGGCCGCCTAATTTTTTTGAAAAAAAATTTTGCATTTATTAGAAACACTTAGAAGGCGCTTCAGATTTTGTATCGCAAGAATAATTACAATCAACGATATTATTGATTCTGTCGTTTCTCACATTATAATTACACGTCATAAAACACATTTCTGTAACTAAGAATGGAAATGATCTGGCAATAGAATTTTTATTAGTAATTTTATATGTATACTAATCATACACAAAGTTAATGTCAAACAAATTATATAGTTGTTATTTAATATTATGTAATAGGTTTATTATTGATTTGATAATAAATGTTCAATGTGGCCATCATCTTCGTTCCTGCAGAAATCAATTCGGCGCAAAATATACTTTTCTCACAATGTCTTCATTTTAGAACAAAATAGTTTAAATAAAATTCTGAATCTGAATCTTACCTCATAATTAATCAGGTATTAGGTATATTACTATAGTGCTCCTCGTTTTAGTTCTTTATTTTCTTTATTTACAGATTATTTAACCGGCCTTGTTAAAATTAACGCTGGCCTTAAAGTGCCGTCAAACGGCTTCCTGTTAAAGTGCCGTTAATCCATATGACGGCACTTCAGTGCGTTAGGGCAAGGAAAAAGATTAGAAAAGTTCTTTTTAAGTAGTAATTTTTAATCGTGCTTGTAAAAAAAAATTACAGGGCCCTGAACTGATCTTGCGTAGAACTTTTTTTTCGCAAAAAAAGCATTGTTTCCCAGAGAAATTGAATCTGGGGGATCTCCATTCGCACGCAACCTCGTTTCCACGGCTCTATCAAGCTCGCTAGTCGTTGTGTGTTCGATCTTTGTATTCTCGTCTTTCTTTGATGACATCACTTGCGTGTTGCGCGCGCATTAACAGGAAGTCGTTTGACGGCACTTTATACAGTGTAAAATTAAACTTAATAAATTCTTGATAAGTAACGCTGACAGGATTCAAGACATTTCACTAAATTAATTTTTTTTTTCGAAATTTTGGGAATTCCTACAAGTATTTTTCCACAATCCCCTACAAAAGTGTTCATATATTGATTCAATATAGAACTAGAAGGAACGAAAACTTACAATTTCATACGTGTGCATTATTTGCAAAAAGTCTCTGCAACATCGATAGCACACTTCTGACAAGTTGTTCGTGACTGGTCACGCTATAGAAGTTTTAAAGACAAGAAAGTAAGTTTAAATGTTATTTTATTGACAGGTTTGAACATTAATAGCTAGATCGGAAAAATCAAATAATTAATAAAATAATAGGTACATCTACTTTAGTTCGAACGTCTGAATAATAAATTTTTTGAAAATGATATCACTTGAACCATTTTTTTGTTGTAAACTTTTCAAGAAAATTAAATTTATTTTGCATTAATCTATCAATCTAACTGTAAACAAATATAAAAAAAATATTTAATAATATTAATTCATGTTATAAACTGATAGCCCACATTTGGCGATTTAGTTTATGTTTGTATTCATTAATAAGATAGGACTGCATGATTTGACCACAATAAACAAGTTTATCTCATCTGTTCTCAATAATTGAAGGTAAAGACAACTTATAATAGTAATACTAGAGATTAGCTTCCACTATGGCCTCCGCCAGTATGCTGAAGCATTTTATGGCATAAAGAAGTGAGTAACGGGGTTTGAATCTTGCATTCTGATGCTAAAGAAGACAATTAATATCTACAAAAAAAATTTTGATCATGTAATTTTAAACTTAGTAGTAGTTCTAAAAAGTATTTTAACACGATTGGAACAAAAAAAAACTTGAAATAGTTTTTATCTAAAGACGATCGGAGTTTACACTTTAGTATTTAGTGATTGCAACAAAGCTGAAAACGGTTGAACAATTTTAAAACTACTAATTCAAGAAGTTGTTAGGTTACTAATAAAGTTTTTACGTAGTTGGAGATGTTATATCAATAAATAAATCTAAATAAATGGGAATAATGTTTCTTTGACCGATTCAAGAAAGAGATAAGAAGAATGTAAAAAAACAACAATAGAGTTGAAGTTATTGGAAGTTAGGTATAGATAATGCTTAAGCAACTTATCCTAAAATAGAATTTTTTTTCGAATAGTGTCAAAAAAATTAGTAGGTGTAATTTGAAGAAAATAATTTTTTTGATAATTTTTCAACTATTTTCTTTAAAAAAAAATTGTTGGATAAGTTTATACCTATAACATAAATAGTTAAAATTCAGAATTAGAAAACCAATCAAAATCATTTAAAAAAAGTATATTTTTATTTAAAATAAGAATATTGGTACCGACTTTTAGCTCACCCTGTAAATATTTTAAATACATAGAACGAGCATAACTGATTATGATCGCGTATCAAAATTCAAACTTCTAATCCAACTACAATTTGAAAAACTTCTAATTACGTCCCATACAGGGTATTTTACTAACAATATCATTACCGTAACTTTTGGCGACACTGCAACTCTTGCAAACCATAAAAATTAAAAACAAATATTTTACATACCACATTGTGAAGGGACACCTGGCCTGCTGTATCATTAAATAAATAGCGAAAAGTTACCTCGGGCAGAACTCAAATAGTTTGAAATGCACCTGGATCGCCGATTACCGTATTTACAAAACACAAGTAAAGTCGCGGGTCATGACAATGATTTCATTGATAAAACACCAGTTTCATAACTTTTCATCAAAAAAATTTTTTTATTTATACAGGGTGTCCCAAAAGTCAACGTCAACCCGTGGAGGGCTGATAGACCAGTGTAGGGATCCTGGAAAAAGCGATTGCGATCGAGTCGATATCTTTACGATTTCGGTCGCTTTGGAGGGAAGGGGTTTAGGGGAAGATCTTTTCAAAAATGCGAAACCAATCACTTTTCAGCAATTTGTTAAGGTGAAAAGACTGAATTTTCAAACTACCTAACCTAAGTATCGTGAACGTAAACCTCGTGGACCACAAGTCTTATTTTTTCGAATGCATTTTTAAAACGTATTAATTAGCTCGAGTGGAACATGCATGAGAATAAAATTTCCGGAAATAATCAACGCACTAGGGATATTATAAGTGAAAATCGCAACGACAGAGACATTGGTCCATTATATCATTATGATGTCATTATTAATAGATAAATGATTTTGATTGGCTGAAATAATTTCCACTTATTAATTTCATGCAAGGTGCAAAAATTTCCAGGAAATTTTTACATTGTCATAGAAACGACATCGAATTCTATTTTTCTATTGGCTACTTTTCGGTGTCTTGCGATTTTCATCAAAATGGATACCAACGATACATGATAAGTAGTACATGTGCAAACATTCGGAAAAATTGATCATAAGAGTCAAGAGTTATGACAATTTTCAAGAACTCTTCCTCCGTTATCAACCGTTTTCGAGAACAAGTTTATTAAGAAAAGCCGTTTAATTTTTTGATTTTATATCCGCCTCTCAAGTTTGTAACAGTTATTCCGGGACACTCTGTATACAAAAATTGAGATATGCATATGGATTCAAACTTGCGTTTCAATCTGACAGAGTTAGAATATAAGCTACTGTATATTATGAATCCAACAAATTATTAAAAATGTAACAAAATTTGTGGAGGATATTATTTTGGTATAGAAACATACTTTATGGTACGATTGTACCTAGGACTTTTGTTTACAGATATTTTTTCTGAATGTAATTACAAATGTCCAAGTTGACTGGGATATAACGTTTATTCAAGGAAATAATTAAAATGTTTGTCGACATTATGATTTTGTACAATTTGCAAGCACGTTTTGAAGAAAAAATTCAAATAATCTAGAGATCATTTAAAAGTGGTTTCGGAAATGAAAATTGTTATTTTTTACCTACAAAAGTAATAATATTGGTACATATTATGAACAACAAGATAAAGATTATTTAAAAACCCCTTGTTAATCTCCAAATAACGATAAATATGCAATATCCGAAGAATCGCTTTTAAAGCAGCATCTTTGGAGTTGTAGAAACGGTTTCTACCAAGAACAGGTAAACTTGGATGCCGGAGGCTATAACCCTTCCACTTGTACCTGAAAATATTTGAAAATCCAGCCCCTAAGCCGTCATCTACCAATGCCATTGATAGGGATGCACCTTCGGCACACCAAAAAATGCGATAACCTCTCGGAACTCTCTGTTTAACCGATTGCGACTCGGTTGATATCTATCCAAAGCAACCGTTTTCGGTTGCTTAGAAGCGACTCGGTCGCAATCGCTTTTTCCAGGATCCGGCTACAGAATATCATAATATGACCTTAGTAAAAAGTTATTAGTTTTCGAGATATTGGGACTTTTTTTAAATAAATTATGTAACAGTCAAAAATGTTTTTTCTTTCCCAAAGGTCTGGCACTAGTAATGTTTCTTTGTCTTTTGATCGATAACAGGGCTATTCAGAGTTACGTAACAACATTTAGAATATTATAATATGAAAATTTGGAATTGTGGCACTCTAAAAACCGATTTAAAGTGTCGATTTTCACGAAATTTATAAAAGTCCTAATATCTCGAAAACTAATAACTTTTTAGTAAACTCATATTATGATATTCTGGTCAGTAATGAGGTGGTTTATCAGCCCTCCACGGGATAACGTTGAGTTTTGGGACAGCCTCTATATAAAATTATTATAGAGGGTCATAACTTGAAAACTAAATGGCAGAGTTTTTTAAACAACTTTTCAGCATTATACTACAATTCTAGACAACGTACCTTCAAGGTAGTGCGAACCTTTTGGGACAGCCTTTATATTTACCAAAAAATGACCAGCCTTGTGTTAACACGTTTTATTCAGTATGAAGTAACAACGTGTGAAACAGTAGACTGCTGAATACGATACTGGATTAAGGCGGAGCGTACCACTGTGAACCAGCTGCGTACTCAATGCATGCGCGCGACGTCATTCCATTAAATTAACTGGGTTATTTACTTGCACTTGACTTTATATTGTTATCTTTCCATTTTCTTTTATGAAGTGATCTAAAAAGAAAGAATTAATCTCTGCACGTCAAAATGCATACAGTGAGAAAAAAACGCATTTAATAGCGGAGACGTTCACCTTAATTAGAAAATAAAAAACTAATTTTGAATTAACGAACAGAAACTAGCGCAAATGTACATCCAAGTACCGGATAAATGTTGAAGGTTTATTCAACCTTGTAATAGCCTTATGCGAATAAAGGTTCCTACTTGCAAAAATATTTTTAAAAAGTGGTCTTGGCCTATTTTATAATAAGTAACTTTCTTGGCGACCGTGCTAGATCAAGTTTTGTGGGCCGATTGTAAGGTGTCACAAAGGTGTATGACCCTACCTTACGGTTTTTCTTGACAGACTAACGAATAAATTTGACCAACCGGTCCCAAAACTTGTTTGTCTCACTATTAATGCAAGTCCAGGAGTTTGAAAAATTTAACTGAACTGAACCGCTAATTATTATAATTTCGCAAATGGATTTTTGAGTAAAACTCAAACCTTTCACGATCAACACATTATTATCTACCTATTTGAAAAAGTGATAGGGGGAAACATGTGTAGCCGTGGAAAAATTGAAGGCACTAAATCTAAAGTCAAACAATAATTTTATAAATATTTTGTTATTTTAAAAATTTTGGCAAGAAGTCAAAAGTACAAAATTTTAAAATAAAAAAATTTCTTTATTATTATTATTTATTGTCAGCAAATTTATGTTTGTAATATTATGTTACTATTTATGCATATTTGGTTTAATTTTTTTTTAAGATTTTCTCTTTTTTTTAATTTTGAGTCAGAACATTACGGGTGTAGTTCATTGGTATTTTCGTACTTTTTTCAACTTTGAAATTATGTGGCAAAATTTTAGGCCCTCCAGCTCCAGGTGTCTCCACCTTTTCCCTATTTTTGTACTCGTCGCTGTACAATAACAGGATTGCAGGAATCGTTACACTGGCGAGCGGAGTCAGCTGTTCCTCTCGTTGGCGGTTGCCATGGCCGGTCCGCCGACGAAGAGGGGGCCCCCGGCTGAACACGCTGAACAGTTCTCAAACTGTCAAGTGTCAGTTGTCCGTGCGACCCGGTAAAGCGTGATTGCAACGTACAGTGCGGCCATGTACACGTGTACAAACAAACGTCAATAATCTCGTCGTCGTTGTCTAACTAAGCCGGTAACCATGCACTCTAAATTATCGCCTTTTTGTGATTGATCCCGGCCAACTCTTTTTTTAATCTAATCGTATCAAACGAAGCTTTGCGCTTTGTGTATCCAGGAAGGAAGTTGGAGGTTTTTTCGCAAACAGGAAGAATTGCTTCAGGTCGAATTATCCACAGTAGGATGGATTCTTTAACAACAAAATTGCTTAGGGTTTCATTTTTATATAGTTCCGGTATATAGAAATTAGAATCGGCTTCTCGACCTAAATATATTTTTTAATCAACGTGAGGTATTATTGATTGCATGGAAAAGCAGTTGATAATACATGGCTTTAATGTAAAAGGTGAGTTTTTTTTCAAAAAATAAACGTTAAGTTAAGCACAGAAATTGAAGTTTGTGTGAAATTGCTGCTTTAAACATTAAACACATATAAGTTAAAAAAAAATTAATATGTAAATATATTTAGAAGAGAACAATTTGTCTTAAGAACTATTTAACTACTTTAACTACTGCAAAATAAGGTTGAACTATTGAACTAAGATTAATTTTTGAGATAAATATTAAAGTTTGGAATTGTTACATAACACATAATGCCATCTTTTTTGATACTGCAAACACGTCTTCTCGATACTTTTGGCTGTTTTAAATTTTTCTTGTATAAATTACACCACCATCTTCCACTACCTTGAGGAATGTGAAAAAAAATATTTCTTTCATTGATTTAATGCAAAAATGATGAGTAACTAGGGAGTAATTGAATTTTTTGTACAACTCAAAAATTAACAACATAATTTTCGGAGAGTTTGTTAAGTCATTTTCCCAGGGTGGCTATACGAACTGTCAACACAATAGTAACAGGCTACTGCACCCCACCTCAGTGTCCTACCATTGTCCTACTTTCTATTTAAGTCTATTTTGTGGAAGACCAGTCTATAAACTTTGAGATAATTAAATTACTGCATTGTATGTACTCATTATACAGGGTGCTACAATCGTACTTCTTGATAAATCAATTTTTATATTGAACCTCTAGTCCGACCTCTAGTACATACATACCTCTAGTAGATAGACCTCTAGTAAATATGGCAGTAAATTATTTCTAATATGTATATTTTAAATATCCTGTAGATATACAGGGTGTCAACATCATTTAAACTCAAATTTTAAATCGTTAATGACCAGCTTAAAAACTCCATACTATAGATACAGGATGTCCCGAAAAAAGTGTGCAATACTTTGCTGGCGGCTTCTAGAATTAAAAACATGAAGAAAGTTGACTATAAACATAAGACTTAAAATTCTTTCTAAGGAAACTAGAGCTTTCTAAAGGTAAACCTCTGTTAGTGGTTTGCAGTGAATATCTTCAAAACCAGTCAAGTTAAAATAAAAAAAAATTTGCACAACCATTACTATTTTTGTATGTAACCAGTAGAAATAAAAATAATTCAAAAAATGTATGCTAAGTGAAAATAGCCCTAACTTTTCTGTATGCACCAATTCCAATTTTTAACCCTGAGATTTTAAATATCTAGAGTTTTCTACATAAGAAAGTTATACCCTTGCGAATAAAATGACATTTATTATTGTTACATACAAACATAGTAATGGTTGGACAAAATTTTATTATTTTTATTATTCATCATTATCATTATTTTACCTTTGAATATATTCACTGCAAACCACTAACAGAAGTTTACACCTTTAGAGGGCTCTAGTTCCCTTGGGAAGAATTTTTAGGTTCATGTTTATAGACAACTTTCTTTATGTTTTTTATTGTAGAAGCCGCCGGTAAAATATTGCACACTTTTTTCGGGACACCCTGTATAACAAATAAATTACAGTAACGAAAATTGTGTAAAATAAAAAATACTAAGCGCATTTTTTTTATAAAACCATAATATTATTACTTACTATGTTTGCTTGTTAATCAATTACGTGCAAATATGCGCATTGTTAGTGAGTCACAGTTCACAAAATATCAAATTTTCCAGTGTACCTACTATAAATGAAGATAAAAAAAATCTAATTTACTAAATGACATTTTGATACTTTCTATCGTGGCTGGAAACACAATAATGATTAAGGGAAAAAATATTTAGGTTTACATTGTCTGTATAGGTAGGTGATATAGATTGAGTAGTAGTAGTAAGCCATTAAAGAAATTGCTAATGCTATAAGTTAAAACGAATTCAACTGTACATTGTATGCGTGTATTTTCTAATAGGAAGTGATGGTTGAGATGTGAACAGCAATAAGCGAGGAAAGAAGTAAACAAGCGTAAAAGAAAGTTTATTATGCTACATTTCCAATTACTTATTGATGTACAATGGCAAACAGATAAAAATTTACGAGTCTTGAAGTAAATTTTAATGAAAATGGCATCGTTTAGATTTTAGACTGACGAAAACTGCTTTCAAATGAAAGCACAATTTGTTTTTGAGAAAAAGTTTATAACACTATTTGGTGAGGTTAGGCCGGTCCCAAAAGGACTGGTTTGAATTAGCACTTAATTTTACTCACCAATGACTCCTCAGATATGAGTTTCGATGTTTCGTGTTTCATTTACATTAGGGTAATATTACCGTCGTAAACAGTTATCTGTTCGCTACTGTACATAAATACGTACTTACATAAGAAAAATTGAACAGTATCAAAATAATGGGCAAAAATAATTTTAAAATGTTGAAATACAACACCCTGTATTTCAGTAAGGATGCACATTTTATGTAGCTGTTTTAGGTTGAATCTTCATATCTTGTTTCAAGGCTTCTCCAGTTATGTACAATTATTATTGAAACACCCTCTATATAGGTATTAACGTAAGGGAGCGGTCCTCTTTATGAAAGCTTCCAATTTTACATTAATATAGATTCTTAAATAATTGTTAATTATTGCGAATTGTCTCTTCTAAAGACCATAAATTTAATTTGCAACAAAAATTATTGTTAAACTCGACGCAAGTAATTAATTAAAGGCAGTACTTTGATAGTTCGATTCTGCTTAAATTGCAAGGGTTTTAATATATTAACGTAATAATTATTGGAGTCAGAAATCTGTTTTACATATTTACGAAAATTAATCTTTAATAGATGATAATATTAGCCTGTGTAGAATGGAAATATATTTCAACATTATCTTCTTTTAAACTCGAGTTATCTTTTGCATTAATATTATATTTATGTTATGGTTCAATATGATAACCTCATATTTAAAATATGACAAATGTGACATCATAAAACTATTACACGTATGCACACTATATCTGAATCAGTAATTATTATTTATGAAATTAATGAAAAAAATTACTCGCACACAACACACTGAAGCGACAGCAACGACTTTTAAATTGCGTTAACGGTTTTTAATGTCTACAGGGTGTTTTCTAAAAAACTCTGTTATTTATAATCTGATTTGAATAGACAAAAAACTTTACGAAATTATTTTTTAAGAACTACAAATGGGCTTTAATTGTAACGCAATGCTTTAACGTCAAACGATGCTTAACTTTCTTTTTTAAATAGAAACGTATTTTTTAATACGTGCTTTGGTCAATCAGATGTCCAAAATAATAAAAAAAAACGTTTAAGAACAATTGAATGCAAACAAAAATATGTTACATACTTGCGCTAGTTACTAAGAAATTTACGATTTATTTCTAAAGTTTATGTGAAAATGTCCCACCCGGCTACGCAAACTTTAAGGCTGGCCTTAAAGTGCCGTCAAACGGCTTTCTGTTAAAGTGCCGTTAATTCATATGACGGCACTTCAGTGTTTTAAGACAAGGAAAAAGATTAGAAAAGTTCATTTTAATTAGTAATTTATAATCGTGCTGCGCGCATTAACGGCATCTTAATGGGAAGCTGTTGGACGGCACTTTAGTGAAACTTTAATTCCAGAGCCTACTGTGGAGAATCAGAAGAATTAATGAAACGAAACGATTTAAACATCCATGTGTGATACATTGCTGTAAAGAGGAACAAAAATGCTTTCTGAATTCAGTAATAAGCTTATCGCGACTCATAAGAAAAATCAAAGTTTGTATTATTTACTCAAGAATTTAAAGGCGTAAAAAAATTTGAAGTTCATATGCTTGAGTTGCTCTTGAAAAATGTGCAATTTCTATATAATATCAAGTAAGCCGTGACAAGTATGTCAAATGTTATTTTTTTATTAAAATATGTCCTAGCTGGGGTGACTTTTTTGTAATTTTATCAAAGTTACCACTTTTCAAAGAAATGAGATCCTCAAGCTTAACATTCTTATTACATTTAATTACATGAACAAGACAACAGTGATTAATATGCAAGTTGTTTCTAATAACAGAGTTACCTTATGTTTCACTCTTTATGTATGTCATATTCAATATCATCGGTATTTATCTGAATTAGCTTACTAAAATTTTTAGTACAGACGAAGAAAATTTTTTTTATGTCACGCTGTGTTCTTCGAACATTTTTTACAAATTACTATTTCTGTCTTAAAATTTTGATTAAATATTAACAAGTTTTTTGCTTTTGTTAATTATTTTTTTTTTAGAAGAATACTTTTATCTGAATTGTAATACACATTCAGATAAGCAAAAATGCTTTGGGTTAAAAGGGTGCTTCTCCTTGAATATCGAGTAAATAACTGAGATACGACATTTCAAATAACTAACTAGAGCAACTAACTGGAGCGTAAATCAGTATTTTTTTTATTTCGTTTTTTCAAATACATTCCGAGATGTGCTTACGTTAAATTTGTTTTCAGTTTATTTCACTTCATAGTAACACCTGCCAAAAATTAAAACAGAGTTCGCACTTTGATCGTTCCTCAATATTTACAGCCTCCAAGCTTAAATAAATTTCATTATTATAACTTCTTTTCGAGGATTGCTATCCATCCATGTAACTTCGCTTCTTTGCTATCAGCGATGATGACGATAAAGGACGCAGCCAAATTACAGATCACGAATTAATTCAAACTAGGAATTTAATACTTCTTGTTCTTGACCACTTGTCTTGTCTGAATTGAAATGAAGACCATTGAAACTGGAAACATTTACAACCCACTGTATGGGAATTGATCAGGTTTTCAGTTCGTTAAGAGTTCGCATTTTATTTTTATATCTGTTCGCCGAAAGTACTGAAAGCCAATGAACGTCGTCTGACCCTGTCATCCTATTTAGGAAGTGATGAAAACAGACTACGATAATAAAGACTATCGAGAGTTTGTCGACCCATCCTTTATCTGAATTCGCTAGGATTTTGGCGCCGATAAGGTTCAACGCTCTAACACTAATGTGAAGTTAATCGGACACTTGCATTTATTAACATTAACATTTATTAATATTGTATTTGTTAACATTTTGCCTCAATTCTTATTTTCGATACCACGGAAATAAAATTGGATTTCATAACGTCTATTGGTGATCATTACATAATATTTATGTTATAATTAAAAATAAAATATAAGGTGATCGTATTCCTACAAGGGATAATGTTTTGGGACACCTTGTATATCTCTCTGATTATTGAGTGAATTCTTACTTTACATCACATGTAGCAATAACATTTCAAACGAACGTTTATTTCTTCTATAAGTATAGTTGTTACTTAACTTATCAAACCACATTTTATCATAATTAGCAAGTCAATCTACTTACATTTTAATGTTATTTACGTCAATACTTATCTATTTGTAGTTTTTTAACTAGAATAAATTTGGTATAATTATGTAATTTCAAGATATAAGCTATCAAATAGTTCGTCATTGGCACAATTTTCACATGCTGTTTTTTTCTTTATTTTATTTCTTTATTTTATTTCTTTATTTATTGCTTTAGTTGTTTGTGAAAATAAACCTGACGTTCTCAATCCAGCACTGGGATCCCCGACAAAGCGTTTCGATCGCGTCGCTTCCAAAGCGACCGAAAAGCTTCAATGTCGACCGAGTCGACTTACATTTCTATCGGTTAAACAGAGAGTTCCGTGAGGCTATCGCTTTTTTGGTCGGTTTAGAAGCGACGCGGTCGAAACGTTTTGTCGGGGATCTCAGTGCAGTCTTGAACAGAACAGTTCGTAAAACATGACTATCGATAAATATCTAGCTATAGAATATGAAACTCAACACTACTTTCATCAAACTTAATGTTCTTTATTTTTTTTACCCCATTCTTCTGATATACCTACATATTGTTTCTCTTTAAGGCTTGGATTTAGAAGACAAGGATTAAGATAGCGCACCCATGTTATTCCATGATTCCGTCGAGTCAGGCTTCAAAATTAAAGCTAATTTTTAGGATTTTGTTTGATTTTTAGATTCTATAATCATCAGCCTCGGAGGTGCTTTATTTTTGAAGCCGATCGGTCAGGTACCTTTAAAAATAATATCATTTGAATTTGATCTTCGATTTATCACCAAATACAAACGACTATTTTTAATGGTATTTGACCGATCGACTTTAAAAATTAATCACTTCCGAGGCTGATGTTTACAGATTCTAAAAATCGAACAAAATCCTAAAAATTCACTTTAAATTTGGAGCCTGACTCGACGCAACCATGAACTGACATGGGTATACCGCCTATTGGGAGGGACAAGGACGCGCTATCTTCATCTTTTTCCCTTAAATGCAAGCTTTAATTTATTCTGGTCCACAATAATACATTATAACTTTTATAATAATTCTTGGTATGATCATAGATTTAATTTTGTTGTTGTTATAGTAGGATTTTTCTAAAAACTCCACGATTTCATAAAACTGTCAGAATGACGGCTACAATTGTATCGACTGTCTTTCTTACTTACAGAGAACGACAAGTTTATCCGAATTATTCTCGACGCGGTATCCTTCAGTAGATTTAAACGCGTGGTCGACCGGTACGCCTTTGTTGGTGTCTCATTCTTATTCACTGAAGCGAGCAAGACGACACTATAAGCATCACCCCTTCTCGTTTATTTTAGTGAATTAGAATGGGACGTCAACGTAGGTGCAATTAAGGGGGATGCAGCTTTGGTGTATCTAAGTCTATACCAACTGAACCACACCACTTTAAGAATAATTTAGATCACCTTCTCGTTCTCTGCGAGCAATACATAAAGACAGCTGATAATACGGTTGGTGGAGTTCGTAACAGTTTTATGCGATCGTGGAGTTGTTAGAAAAATCCAACTATATCTACGTTTAAATTCTGAACGAGCAAGTAAATTCTGTTTTGGTCTCAAAAGTTGCACCTTTTGCCTTGCACAGAATTGCGCAGAAAATTATATAAAGACAATCAAGAAGTCAAATTCAACCAAACAGCGACCCCAAAAACTTGCGAACAAACAAAAATATGTTTGCCAACTTTATGGAGTTGTATCAGCGAACCTAATTTGACTAAATGTGTTCAAGGGTCAAAATAAGTAAAAGGGAACAAATACAGGGTGTAACCGAAATAAGTACATTAATTTTAACCAGGGACAGAACTCATCAAAACAATTTTTTTTCTATGTACCATTTTTTCGAAATCGAATTTTTTAAAATCTTTTTCCCCCCTACAAATTGACGAGCCTCTTATGAAATGCTGCAACCAAGAACAATAATAATACAATTAATTCATAAGGTAATCTTGTTGACTAGGTAACGTTGCTTCTAGTGGCGTGTAAGAAAATTGTGTGAAATTTTAAAATAATTTTAACACAAAAACTAAAACGTTTTTTAAAAAAGTTTATTAAGAAAAGTTTTTCGTCTTGAAGAGTTCTATTATTTATTTATATTTAGTGTTTCTCAAAAAAACTATATGTGCGTCAAATAATTATTCTATTACTCCAAAAATGAAATATGCTTGCGCATCTCTCTTTGCCGCTTGCGTTTCCAAACAAGAGGCACGCGAAAAAAATTTGTACAGGGTCAGTTCAGGGCCCTGTAATTTTTTTTTAAAAGCACGATTAGAAATTATCACTAAAAGAAGTTTTACGTTTTACATAATGCAAGCCAATTACAGCAAAGCATTTACATATTACGGAAATCAATATCTTTTTTTGTGCAAACCACTTCTATTTTTACTCTTATTTTCCTTGCCCTAGCACATCTACATCTATAATTTTGCATAAAATTATTTACCATTTGCACAACATTTTATTGCTTGTGTATTTTTGATCAACAAATAGTATTTTTAACTGCTAAATAATATAAGACACTGTCGAAAATTAAATATCTTGGTATTATGTTGGAATTAAATACGGAATAAAATTTGGTGAACATTTAGTATTTATGGTCAACAAAAGTTATTTTGGTGAACAAAATATATAAGACGCCAGCATTATGTCAATATTTGGTTGTCGCTTTAAGATTATGTATTTTCTTAATTTTGGTGAGCATTTAGTATTTTTGGGAAATGAAAGTATTTTTTTTATATGAACATATTGGGTAAATTTGGTAGACTGTTAAATACGACCCTAAGTAAAATGCGCAATTTCACAAACAATTTCTGTGTTTAAATATAAGACTGTTATTTCCAAAAAAAGCTTCTGCGAGTACCTATCAAACTTGATCCTCCACTGATCGTGTCGTTATCTTCCTCTATCAAAATAGCTCCATCCAGATGCGGGAATGGCAGTAATTTGCGATCGCTCCTCCAATCGCGGAAATACCACAGCGTGACGTGCATGACCGAATCGGCAATGTTGTGTTTCGTGCAAGGATTCGACGGTCAGGATAATGCCCCGCCGATCAGGGATAACGGTGGAGAGGGCGTTAAGGAGCCGCGACTGCGAACTGTTACGAATCGATTTTTAAGGAAATCCCGGTGAGTAGTACAGAATCCTGAAATCGTCTGCATACGCTCATTTTTCTGGATACACCGTCCGTCTTTTTTCGTAAAAGCAGCGTTGTAAGTACTTACTTCGGTTCGGTAGTATTTACATAACGGAATTAAGTTGGGTCGGAAATAGATCCTTATTTTGAAACGGTTTCGAAGAACTAGCTCGGGATGCTTGCGCAGCTGGGCGACTGGAGCCGCAGAAAGACAATCACCTGAAATTGTGCCAATTTCAAATGTGCTATTTGCTAACAGAGGACAGCGGCGGTATTGTTGAGTTGTTTCGGACATTAATTTGCCTTACTGGGGGTCAATTACATAAATCCAGTTGCACAATTTACGCAACTAGGTATTAAGAGTCGTTTTTACTTTCCCTTGGAAAACTGGAACTCGCGACTGCTAAATAGATACCTACCTACTAATGGTTTTAAACGTTTCTAAAATGTGGTTTTGGAAATTGGTCGAGATGGGCATTGCAACAATCACAATGGAAAAAAGTCTCTTCTTCGTGGGTCCTTGAGCGATGATTGTCCTTGTAAAATGTAAAAATATTATAAAACAAGTACTTATTGGTTTACTTTCAATTATTTTTTAAATAATTTTTGTCAAATTAACGTTTTTAATTTAAGTCATCCTTCTACCTATTACACTCTTTCACAGTTTCTTCCTATCGTTTTCAGCAGGTATCTCTGAGCTTGAGACAGAGAAACTAGGACATGGAAAGAGAGAAAAACTCAAGAAGTTATGTTGACCAAAAAGATTTGTTATTTAAAATTGAGTCATATTTAATAGTCTACCAAATTTACCCAATATTTTTATACAAAAAAATACTTTCATTTCTCAAAAATACTAAATTCTCACCAAAATTAAGAAAATACATAATCTTAAAGCGACAACCAAATATTGACATAATGCTGGCCTATTATATAATTTTGTTCGCCAAAATAACTTTTGTTGACCATAAATACTAAATGTTCACCAAATTTTATTCCGCATTTAATTCTAACATAATACCCAGATATTTAATTTTCGACAGTGTTTTATATTATTTAGCAGTTAAAAATACTATTTGTTGATCAAAAATACACAAGCAATAAAATGTTGTGCAAATGGTAAATAATTTTATGCAAAATTATAGATGTAGATGTGCTAGGGCAAGAAAAATAAGAGTAAAAATAGAAGTGGTTTGCACAAAAAAAGATATTGATTTCCGTAATATATAAATGCTTTGCTGTAATTGGCTTGCATTATGTAAAACATAAAACTTTTTTTAAAGGCAATTTCTAATCGTGCTTTTAAAAAAAAATTACAGGACCCTGAACTGAGCTTGTACAAAACTTTTTTCGTGTGCCTCTTGTCTGGAAGCGCAAGCGGCAAGGAGAGATGCGCGAGCATATTTCATTTTTGGAGTAATAGAATAATTATTTAACGTACAAATAGTTTTTTTGAGAAACATTAAATATAAATGGATAGCGCGAATATTAATGATGTACAGCACGGACGCGTAACTTGAGGGTTCTAAATTTGGTGAACATTTAGTAAAATTGATAAACATATAGAATTTAAAATGTAAGCAATGGTAAAACAATACGCAGCATAGTTATTTTAGTGGTGATGTTCTCATTTTCTGATGTATGTATAATGATTTGGGTTTCATTTAGATTTTTTGATGCTCATTAAATTTTCTGGTGAACAGTGCAAGGCATGTATGGTTTAATTAGGTGTACATTATATTTGTTTCCTTTAAAATTGTCAATCACTCTTCAAAGATACACGTAACAGGGTGTTTGGTAATTGTTTACAATGTCAACTCTTCGCTTTTTGTGCTGTTTTTTTGGAAACCATCGTAAAACATCATTATAATGCCATTTTGAGCAATGAAATGTTGTGCAAATGATAAATAATTTTATGCAAAATTTATAGGGAAAAAAAGAGATGGGCTAGGGTAATACATGGTGACGAATGCGTTGGTGTAATTAGTTTTTGGAAAATCGAAGAGTGGGTAAAGTAAACAATGACCGGGTGTTTTTCAGCACATGCAGGGTACCACCAGTACGTCATCTTCGGTCCCTAGGTTTTTCCAAACAGCCACCCTAGCTTTAGAAAAAACTTTGTCGATATGAGCGTTGCAGCTTATTTTACTGTCTGGGATAACTCCGAGGTATTTCACCTCTGTGACAAACCTTAGTGTTTCTGCATTTAGTCATGGAGCTGTTAAATTAAGCTTTCATCTCGTGAATGGATCAATGATGGTTTTGCTTGGGTTGACACTTAGTTCTTGCACCAATTTTTAATCACACTTCAAGCATTCTGCATTTGAATGAAAACAACGCCTTCATGTTTACCTTTTACTAAAACCACAATGTCATAGGCGTATCCCTGAACATCGTAGCTTAATTTTGTTAGTCTCACCAGAGGGTGTCCACGACCACTGACCACTGATCCACTTAATTGTGGATAGCTCTACTCCTCGCCGTTCGGGTGCTCTTCTTATTGACGTAAAAGAGGTGTTATATGTCTATAAGTAATCCGAGAGTTATTTCTTTTTCCATTAGTCTTTTGTCCACCTCTTTCGCCAGATGGTGAAGAGCGTCCACTGTAGATTCTATTCACTGTAGATTTCTTTCCTGTATAAACCGGAAGTGGAAAAAAAATATTATATTTTTCTTTGGGTAGCCCATTATCATTGATGTTGAAGGGATTAAGAATAATTTTCATATTTTGATCTCGATTCCAGTTATACGCTGGGGCGTTTATTAACGATCGCATGGTATATAGGTTATCTGTGAAGTGCAAGTTGCATAAGAAAGACCTTGTTTTTATTACATGATAGCACTGAAGGTCCAACGACGTCATTCTTCTCATAATAATAACACAGAAAACACAGTAAGATATTTTGTTTTGGATAATTACGTCTAACTACTGTAGGTCATGACAATCTTTCTTCTTGTCGCTCAGAAACAGCAAGAATGCGGTCATCCAAATCGTTCATTGACGTTTCACCACCACATTCAACCCTTCCGGTAAATTCTTGTGTTTTCGGATAGAACCACTAACTTCACGTGTAGCCATTATTTTATTATTAACTACTTAAGTGAAGTGCCACCTCGGTCTGCAAAACTTCACACTTGATGCTAGAAGTTGCATTTTAGGAACATGAGAAGTAAATAAGATATAAATTAGATTTGACTCTATTCTGCCAATGGGGTACTTGCCTAAAAAAAAATTTGCACTTTTTATTCTGCATGCATGCAAATAACTAAAAGACGCTTAAATATTCTTTTCCCCATTTTTTTTATTTCGTATAAATATTTTGCAATTTTTGTTTTTGATGACGCATTGATCCTCCGTATTCAAGACTCACACCTATATTGAATGGACTCTTTTTTTTGGCTACTATGCTGCGCTGCTACCAGAGTGCGCGTCATGTGTACAATCTTCATTGGCATTCGATCTATAAATAGAACGCAAGCAATCTGAGTAAGGCGCCATCATACGATTTCTTTTAGAACTACGCCGTGCAGGGGACGGCTACGGCACAAATCTCCCACCCCAAAAATTAAAAAATTGATTCTGGGCGTAACATTAACCCTAGAACCAAATAAAAAAATACGGGTCTAATAAAATCGCCTATATTTTTTGAATATTATATTTTCCAAACATGAGGCAAGTACCCAATTGTCTAAGCGAGAACTGGCCATAACCATAAGGTGATTTGAAGAATGTCTCAAAAAACTGGCAAGGACATTGGGTCGAAATTTAGATGAGATTTCTTGTGGTAGTCCACTAGTGTAGTCAGTAAACACTTCTCGTCACAGCTTCTTGTCTTGGCTGGAGAATATTTAGTCATGTTTTATTAAAAACTCTTCTAATAATATTTTTTAAGTTACCTACTAAAAACGGTTTCAGGAAATTGTTCCATTAACTTTCATCACATCAAGTTTGGTTATACCTAGTTAATCTATTTATAATTGTTTATTTACAATATTATATACAGCTACACGTGTAACGGTAGGTATGTAGTAGTTCATCATAAGTTGGAAATAAAACAGTAATACAGTTCAAGTTCGCCGTGGCATTTCGTTCGAACTGGGGTCAGCAATTTTCATACTTTTGTCATTTTAATAAGAGCACATTACCACAAACAAAAGAGAAAGTAAAGTACAATAACACACGGCGCTGAGAGTGTGGGAGTCGAGGATGATGGCCTCTCAATTTAAATAAATATCTGAATACACGTTGGCATTGTGGCTAATCCGAATTAACAATCCGTCAATATTCCGCAAAGTCTCCTCCAATAAATCATTAATTAAAATTTACCTCAACAAGGACATTATATTGGCCCCTAATCGATTTGTCGGTTGACAAAACGTTGTTCAATTAGGGTCAATCCAATTATTGTTATTGAATGCGCAGGGACAGGCAATAATAAACTAAAAATTTGCTTATCTGCTCGCTTCTTTAGCAGCACGTTGTTAATCCTGACCACAAATGCATTCGTGATGGCAATGGCAAAACCAGTACAAATAACGTCACATCCTCCAGATGATTTCAATTAATTCGTTCCAATGAACTGTACTTGTAAATAGTCTGGTTGGGGATTCTAAGAGCATCTTCCACAAGATGCGGAGTAGGCAAATTTTTTTTTCCTCATTGGTGTAGGCATATGCCACTCTTCTATTCTTAACCGGTGATGACTTAAAGTAAATCCTCTGCTTCTGTTTACTGGAAGCGGGAATAACGCCACTAACCCCGTAAAAATAAATAATAAAGGAAAATTACAAAATTATGACAAATCTTCGCATCTGAGAACCTTTGGCTTTTGTCCAAAATTTGACGTTTTATCTAAGTCCCGCCGCTTCAACCAGTTAGTAGTAGAAATTTCGGTGTCGATCGCCAGCGTTCGAAACTTTTGACCTCATTGCAAAATTTTCAGCTAAACTGGAACTAATTCGGGTTTTCGGTGGTAAATCTTCGGCCACAACTAAACCATCTGTGACGCCAACAATAACAAAACAGTAAGTTTATGAATGAAAACGTTATTGTTACGTGCGATCACGCTAACGGCACCCACGTGTGTTAACAACTTTACATTGACGACAAAAAAAAAATAAAAATTATTAATTTAGATTCCGCGATTTAAGTCGAAACAGTTTTAACCAAGGAGAAGGCCGTTTTAGAGGTTGCCGGTATTTTTCCCTAAATTTGAATATTGCCGGGCAGTAGCGGGTGATAACATCGATTTTCATTATCAATGCTACGTTTCTTGTTGCAACGAAGCGTGTAATGAATAATTTAACTGGAGTGTATGTGAATATGATTCACGGCATGGTTGGAAATATTTGTAACGGTATAGCTTGGATTTTTCTTTTAACTTTTTCTTCATTATTTATAGAAACTATCCGTTATTCTTATTTGTTCACCAGGAGATGACGGCATTGTCGTCATTGGGATTTTGTCGTTTGATAACGTCACTACCTGGCACATGCCAATTAAAGTTGTTCTACCTTGCGCACAAGTCAAGGACGATTTGTGAAGATCAAAATATGAAAATAAAACACATATTAAAATCCTTGTAAACAAATACTGGTTTTCTAGAATTTCTTCCCGTGTTGATAAATATGTACCTACATAATTTTTGTGCAAATTTGTTCCTTGATGAATGGACCACACACTTATTTGCAAGTTGTATGTACATTGACTAAAGATAAATTTCACCTTTCAATCTTTGGCACAGACTGTAAATAATAATTAGTTTACTATTACGTAGGATTTCTAGATTTTACCTTCGCATAAAATTACAGGCATGTGCATAACAATATTGCTGTTTTCTAATACATGTACGAAGATGTGATTCATGAAAATTTTGCAATTTAAGAAAGTAAATTTCTCCTTCCTCTTTAAATAGCGCGATGTCCAAATCTTGTGTTTTCCAAAATATTGGAAACATTTATCGTCATCTTTGCGAAATAGCTTTAGCCATCATTCCCACACAAGAAAATGCAATTTTTTAAAACCGACTGTTTACATAGACAACCTGGCACCAGAAAACGGCTAAATTTCGTTTGCTTGCATTTCTCTATCCTGAATCATTGTATAGAACTCATACAAAAATAGACTTTTCTAAAATCCATAATATAATAATATAGTTATACTGTTGTTAAGCTTGTGTTAGTTGAAAAAAATAATTTTTAATTTGGATCAGTATTGAAATATGTACATGTTTTTCTAAAGCCTCAAAAAGAAAGTGTCTTTTCTCTCTTAGTTGCTTTAAGTCTCTTTATCTAGATATCTACAATAGCAGTTGTTGCATAAATAGCTATTACATGATTTACGTCGAAAACTCTGAATTTCGAAAAGCAAATAAAATATTTCATGACCAAGCTGCCCGAAGGTTCAAGCTACTTGGTCACCTTCGAAAAATTCAATGACAACATTATAAATGATTTGGTTACCACAAATATTTATGGCAAGCCGTGTTACTATTTATTCTCTATAAGTATCAATGTATCATTTTAATTTCATTATATTCTTGTATGCCACTCGCGATAATAATAATCACCTTATTTCCCTTGAGAAAAATACAATTTCCATTCCAAATTAAAACTTAAATACATACATATATAGTTATGTTATCTGTACACACTTGAAGAAAGAAAGTAAAGGATAATACGTACCAACATCTAAAATGAATAAAAATATATACCTACAGTTTGATCTCTGGATTGTTGGGGTCACTCTGTAATTCATCCACATGGTGTATTTATTAACTTTTATAATTGCTTTCCAAGTTACTCTGGGATGTCCAAATAGTCCCGGATTACGGCAGATTAGGTTCACTATTACATATTATAATGATCAAAACGAAAATAGTTATTTATGTACCAAGGGCATTATGTAGATGTTTATGCTCTCCGAGGGCCTCTGACCCGAGGCTTTTAAAGTTACCCGAGGGGTATAAATTGTGATGCATATAAAATTTTATGTTTTACTAATTTGTTTTGTAAAATTACGTATTTTTTTATTTTTGTAAATAAAGTGGTTTAATGTCAAAATGAATGACAAAAAGCTCGAAAAAGCTCGTTCTGTATCTTAATAGTTTATGTCCCATGGGCATTATGAATAGCTTAATGTATCTTGTATCCAAGGCATTTTAAACAATAATGAATAGTAAAATAAAAAGAATTATAAAGATATTTTAGATAAAGAAATTTGAATTTTATTTATGCTTCAGAAATGGTATTTTTATTTTGTGTAAATAATTTGTAATGTTAAGATCTAATAATTCAGTACAAAAGTGACTTACTATGCAAAAGTTTCATGGTAATTAGAGACTGCAAAAGAGGATTTCTGAATGAGTTGATCGTAAACCATTTATACCATATCCAAATTTGATACTTAATGAGTACAACAGTATGGGTAAATTTTTTTTGCAGTTGATAAAATATTAAATTTAATGGCAAATTGTAAATAGGTACTGTATATTATCAGTGCAAAACTATCGGATTTTTTTCATAATTCTTGTTTTCTGCCGCTGAATTTAATAGACATTAGTATCTAAATTTACCAAATTTGATTATATTTGATTTTAGAACTTAAATGTAAAGAACTGATTTTAATTTTATTTTTAAGTCAAAATAAAGAACAAAGTAGAGATTGTTATGAACGACAGTGGCTAGTATCGTTGCCTCGATCGTTGCATATCTTTATATTTCGAATTAGATTTTATTGGGTGGTATTTAACAGTCTATCAAATTTACTCAATATTATCATACAACAAAATACTTTTATTTCCCAAAAATACTAAATGCTCACCAAAATTAAGAAAATACATAATCTTAAAGCGACAACCAAATATTGACATAATGCTGGCCTCTTATATATTTTGTTCGCCAAAATAACTTTTGTTGACCATAAATACTAAATGTTCACCAAATTTTATTCCGCATTTAATTCTAACATAATACCCAGAAATTTAATTTTTGACAGTGTCTTATATTATTTAGCAGTTAAAAATACTATTTGTTGATCAAAATACACAAGCAATAAAATGTTGTGCAAATGGTAAATAATTTTATGCAAAATTATAGATGTAGATGTGCTAGGGCAAGGAAAATAAGAGTAAAAATAAAAGTGGTTTGCACAAAAAAAGATATTGATTTCCGTAATATATAAATGCTTTGCTGCAATTGGCTTTTTGAAAATTCAGAAGTCGGTAAAGTAAACAAGGACCGCATGATGTAAAACGTCAAACTTCTTTTAATAGTAATTTCTAATTGAGCTTTAAAAAAAAAATTAGGTCATTTTCAAAAAACTAATTACACCAACGCATTCGTCACCATGTATACATTACGAAAATCAATATCTTTTCTTGTGCAAACTACTTTTATTTTTACTCATTTTTCTTGCCCTAGCACATCTTTTTTTTCCTATAAATTTTGCATAAAATTATTTATCATTTGCACAACATTTCATTGCTCAAAATGGCATTCTAATGATTTTTTACGATGGTTTCCAAAAAAAAACAGCACAAAAAGCGAAGAGTGGAAATTGTAAATAATTACCAAAAATTACAGGGCCCTAAACTGACCTTGTATGTACATACAAAACTTTTTTTGCGTGCCTCTTGTCTGGAAGCGCAAGCGGCAAGGAGCGATGCGCAAGCATATTAGTAATAGAATAATTATTTGACGCACAAGTAGTTTTTTTGAAAAACACTAAATATAAATGGATAGCGCGAATATTTATTATGTACAGCACGGACGCGTAACTTGAGCGTTCTAAATTTGGTGAACATTTAGTAAAATTGATAGACATATAGAATTTAAAATATAAGCAATGGTAAAACAATAAGCAGCATAGTTATTTTAGTGGTGGTGTTCTCATTTTCTGAAGTATAATAATTTGGGTTTCATTTAGATTTTTTGATGCTCATTAAATTTTCTGGTGGAAAGTGCCAGGGATGTATGGTTTAATTTGGTGTACATTATATTTGCTGCCGATTTTATTTACTTCTAAGTTAATATTGGTCGATTTTTTAATTTAGGCAGCCCCTAATATATCTTTCTTTATTATAAGAAAAATTGTTAAAAATGTTACTATTTCCACATACAGGTGTATGCTTCGAAATACACATCATTAGCTAATGGTTCATTAACGGTTAATTAACTTTTTTCTAATTTTTCTACTACTTTGATTGGCTATAATTCATTGTTGCAATTCGTAAGATATTTGACAGGCATTAACATCGCAACCTTTCATATTTCTAAAAATCCGTGGATAACCCTACGAAAAAATTTCAACAATTGATTTTTTAGTAAAGATTAAGCTACATTGTTAAGTAAATAAGTAAGTATGTAGGTATCTATTTAATAAATAAATAAACAAGTTTAACTGTAGACGTTGGAAGTAACTATATCAATAGATTTGCGTCTTTTGTGTCGACTTTGTAGATTCGTAGTCTTCACTTCTTCACTGTAACTAAAACTATTTCGTTAGTTTTATTTCCAAAAAACTCCGTTGCCTTAAACTAATTATTAATTATCACCCCAAGGCTACTATAATCCTCTTCCTCTATTAATGGGATTTTGAGAGCACATGGTATTAATATACTGATTACTAAAACATTCCATGTGAATGAACTCTGATAACCATCAGTGTTTAATGTCATAGATTTCTTTGTCTCACCCTGTAAATATATTAACTTTCAAAGTCGTCTTTAACTATCTACTAATATATAAAAATCGATCTGAATTTTTAACTAAATTATATTTTTAATTAAAGAAAAGCTCTATGTTGTTGACTTTAATTTATAATAATAGGTTGACTGGCTAAAAACAGTTATGTAAGTACATACTAATCATTTACATACATCTAAAAGGACGTTGCATTAATATAAAGATTAGAAACATTCCATATGAATGATCTCTGATAATCTTCTATTTTGAGTGCCATTAAAGGCTTAAATTTTAGTAGCTGAGTAAGTGAAATTAATCCATAAGGGATATGTTACATGTGCCAAAATATATTTACAGTTGAAAGTGACTAATCGACTGATGTGCAAAATTCATAAATAAAACTAAGTTAATTGAAATTGAAATTTGTACATTATAAAAAAAAAAACAAATAATAGGTGTACACGTAATTTAGAAAAAAATTGCAATAATTTAAACAACTTCTAAACAACTTTAAATGAAGCTATTTAGAACGTATTTAAAGTTGTTTAGAACCTGTGTAAACTTGTTTAGAACATGAAAAATAGTAAGTTGAGCAAAATTGAGTAGGTAGGCAACGCAATATAACAACAGTGGTGGGAGGAGGAGTGGGCATGAACCCCTCATCTTACCCTACTAATAGCATTTCGAACTAAAAGTCAAACTATTAGAGAGCATGAAATATTTGGATTATGTTTCAGTTTCAAACTCTTTGAGGTTTCGGTTGTTATCTTGCCACCTTCATTAGTAAAGGAAATAAAGAAAAATCTACGAAATACCTCATTGTTAATTATAAACTGTTTCGCAAATTTATGTAGATATCCATATAACACATTAATTAGATCACTTCAGATCATGGGTCGAAATTTGAGCTGAAACATGAATTCAATCAAACGTTTTCTAACAAAACTCCAAACCAAGAGTTAAATTAAACCTAATGTGACTTTGAACTGACCAGGAAGACAGTACAATATATTAGCGAGCATATGGTTAATAACAGAAGCACTGGCGTAGCGTGCAGCTCGATGTTATATGATTCGTTGAACTTTTGAACAGTTTCAATTTATTGTGTGGTCGGGTATAACCGTAATTTCCAACATGGAAAACCCGCAAGCACCATGTCCCAATTAATTCCATAACTCCTCGATCGCTTACGTTGTGTAGATCGTTCCAGTAACTCTCACGTCAGCCCGCATTATTCAATAAGAAGTCGAAGGCCGATTGTATTAATATTGCTCGACATAGTCGACAATAGCGATCTAGGCCAAAGCTTTTCCAAAATATGGAAACAGCCATTTTCAACCACCAATTTACAAATGTGACCTGGTACGTCACAAAGACCGATGAGTAGTAACTGTAGACGTTCAATAGACCCTTATTTTAATCTCGAATAATACTTAAGTCGTTATTGATTTTATCGCAACTATATGATGAGAATGCTTCCAGGTGTTCTACGCTGTAGATCCGTGAACACTTGTTACTTGCCAATTATGCTGTTTGAATTATTGAACAACTTTCTTTACACTATCGGACGTGTGGAATCAAGAACAATTCCCCCAAATATTTCTAAAACAAAGAAATAGGAACTGACCACGTCTTAAATTGTTTGTCAACACTAATATTAATTATCGGTAATTTCCTAAACTTACTTGGCCTCTTTAGGTACCAAGATCGGTATTGACTTTCTGTTTGGTTCCAGGTCATCTGGAAACTTTGGGAGCGCGGGGGCCCGTTCGGCTCCCGGCACGCCGCAAGGACTTTTGGGCACTTCCCCTGGAGGACTTACAGAGCCGCCGTTATCTCAGCCCTGTAGTCCAGGATGCACGTCTCCTTCCATACCACGCAGCCCTAGCCATTCTTTGTTCACCAAATGCGATAAGTAAGTGTTGAATGTCAAGGTTGTCACGTTGACCTACATGAAACAATTTTGAGGTCATCCTGAACTATTGACACAGGTAAAACCAAGAAAGATGTAGTTGGAAGCAAAAAGTTTTTGCCTAAAACAATAATAATAAAAGTACCTACAACAGGTGTGTTAGATATAGATATGATCGGTAGGTATATGACACTGTCTTATCGGAGGAAACAGGTGTGCAATTTGTTTATAGATGTTGAATTATGCAACTTTGGGTGAAAGGTTTAGTTACATGTCCAGATTCCTATTTCTAGTTTTGTTTTTGCTCAGTAAAGAGATTAACGCGAACTGACACTCGTAACAGTCAGCACTAATGCAATTAAACATTAAATAATTTTTTTTGTAAATTATTGATTGTAAATTATAACAAATACGTTAGATAAGCGTTATCTCCTCCGGCGGGTCCACAAAGTATCGTGGTGCTCGCGTATAATCCCATTCCACGTTTTCAAAGCGTCTCCGCTATTAGTTCGTTCTCGTCTGCGAAACGGTCTGTTAGCTATAGTTTCCGTTTTCCGTTAATAAACGGACCTTAAACCGTTGTACTTGTGGTAATTTTACTGGTTCGCGAAACTTTTCAACAGTGTCTGATGGACAATTTGAATATGCAGTCGTTGATTTTGTTGTTGTTGGTGGTGTGTTATGTTATCTAAAAGGAGCAAAAAGAAATTAAGAAAATATCTTTTGAAAATTATCAAAATGGTCAGCAACAATGAAGAAACTGATACGGAAAGTGGCGATTCTTTTGATGGCAGCGAATCGGAAACGTAAGAATTTGGTCAACAATTTTCGCTGTTGTTACGCGGTTGTCGTCACTGATTTGCATAATTGAAAAAAGCTGTTTTTGAAATCTAATCATCATTGCAACATTACGTGTTCAGTTTAACGTTTTAATCCTGGGAAGTACTCAGGTGGAAATTGATTTTTTTGCATCACGGTGCACGCGTATGGCTATTTATTATCCGTGATGAGGGTTTATTAACTTTTTTCTTTTCAAAAGGTGCAATTGCAGTACAATTCCAGGGAAAGTTGTCATTTGTATGTAGATGTAATAAAATTAGATCGTTCTCATGTTGTTAAAAATTACTCCTTCCATCATTTTAATTGAGGCATCATTATCTTAATTGGCTAAATAACTAATCATTATTTCTGTGTAAAATTTAAATCAACAGTTAGATAAATGCCTTCTAAAAGACTTTGAAAATTTGAATTTTTGTTTAAATGGCTGGCCTTAGATTAGATTAGCTTTCAACGGGTAGTTAAGCTTCTTAGCCTCTCCGAACTGCGAGCAGTAAGATCTTTTGTTCAAACCCTGTTTCTAACTATTTTCCTTAAAGCATAACCCTTTGGCAAAGTTTACAATGTCTTTTAGATATTTTTCTTCACTTGGTCAGGCGATAAATTCACGCTTTCAAAGTGAGTGGTCTATGGCTTGTTAGGGCGGCAAAGTAACATAATATGTGTTCTAAAGTTTCCTCTTCCGATCTACATAGTCTGCATATCTTACTGTCTGTCTTTCCCAGTTTCCTGAGATGTTATCTTAGCGGGCAGTGTCCAGTTTGTTTTTTGTCAGTTCGAGAAGTCTTATGACATTCTTAGTCTATAAACTTCTTCGCCTGTCTTTGTGCTGGAAGTTGCTTCCAGATGCTATTTTAGCATTCCTTTTCCATCTATGGATTTCAGCTCTTCAGCCCCCAGAACGGTTCTGGTTCTATAGGTGAAGCCTCCATGCCCCAGGTCATCGGCTGTTGCATTTCCCTCAATACCTTGGTACCCAGGCACCCACATAAGGGTGAGTCTGTTACTTCTCGCCAGTTTCCTGGCACTCTTTTGCACAAAAATTTGTGAGAAGCATTTCGGCTTGCATAACTGTAGAACCATTGTCTAGGGAAACCATAGTGTCCCTATACATAGACCTGCATATTCCTATACATATGTCTGACCTATAAGAGAACTTCAATTTCCAGATGTATTAAAGAGATCCTATGCCTACCAAGTCCTTCCAAATTATCAGCATCTTGAACAGTGGTACTGTAGATAAAGTTCGGAATAAGCATTCGTCACATAAATACTTTAACATATCAGGGAATTGGTATTGTACAGTTATTACAATTATTGATCTGATTAATGTCAGGTGCAGTTGAAAACACACTTCATCATTTTTATCTTATACCTATATCTTCTAATATTTGCATTTCTAGTTTTGATTTTTTACTGATCTCTGAATATTGTCTCAGGGTACCCAGATGAGTAGTTTATTACTATACATATTTTCCTTACGTTCTTTCATATATCATACTTTTGTTGGGATATTTTCTTTCTTACTACCATTTTCACTTCCTAAACCCCAATGTTACACTCTTGTTCTTTGTAAGCTGTTTCTTCTTTCTGGTATTTTCTCTTTTACTTCACTTGTGTTACTATTTTTATTTTATGGTTTTGCATGTTTTATTCATCTCTGGGCATGCCGTCCTCTTCGTCTACGTTCCGGCGGCATCCATTCCAGTACCCTTCTGGGCCATCTCTCTTCGCTCATCCCCTTAACATGTCCAAACCAAGTTAACTGCCTTTTTTCAATTTCTTCGTGTATGTGGCTTTCCATTTTCATTTCCGCTCGGATATCGTTATTTCTGACCCTTTCCAACTTCGATCGTCAACAGCTTCTTCTCAAGAAGTCCATTTCCGTTGCCATTAGTTCACTCCTTTTGGCTTTAGTAACGTCCTACACTTTCGATCTATAGAGAGTAACACTTTGAACCAGACTTTTGTATATGTGTTTCTTTGTGGCCTTCTTAATCTTCTTACTCCATAGAAGAGAATTAAGTGTTCTGGTGACTCCTCTTCCCTTGTTGATTGGCATGTGCAGGACCTAAAACCGTATCATCAACCAGATCCTGATCAGGCTTTTGTTTGCTCTCTTGGTTAGGGCTTGAGAATACACCAAGACCTTACTTCTGAGTTGGAGGTAGAAGTCCTCCAACCAGCCACTAGGTGCCAACAATTTCCATCTCTTCTAGGACACCACAACTTTCTAAGGAGTTCTTTTCGTTATTAGTTTCTTATAATTTCTGGGGTTGATAGATGTGAGCACTACATTCTACACATGATGGAAATGCGGTTTTTAATGGCGCCTCCATTTTCCCTGAATTAGGTGACAACGTCATATGCTTATAAGTCTACGTGCCAATTTTCCACATGTTCATCAGCTAATCCATTAGGCAACTTGAACAAACAAATAACGCAGTTGTGAGCGTTATCGCAAATAGCACTTGTAGAAGTGAAAAGCGGAGATAATTCGAATCAATAACACCGGCTGTAATAATTTAATTATTTTGTTTAAAAATAATTTTTTTTTTTTGTTGCAGGGCATCTCTGAAACATCTGTCCACGTCAACTCCAGCTATGACGGCACAAGCTCAGCTCACTGAGCCTCCTAGTCCTAAAACGACCAAGGAGGCTAAAGTGCCCACAATGTCCAAAGCTAGACAGAAAAAGTTCAACAGACACTTCCCCTCGGTGGACGACGAAAAAGTGCTCAACTGTCAGTACCTGCTATTAACCAATTGAAAAAAAAAAATTCAATGCTTTGTTGTTTTTGCAGATTATTCTTGTGCTCTCATCGGCGACATTTTGCTACAAGGGCATCTTTACATTACCAAAAACTATTTCGCGTTCTATTCCAACGTGTTTGGATACGTCACAAAGTTGTTAATACCAATGTTGTCGGTGGAAAAAATTACGAAAGAAAAGACCGCAAGAATAATTCCTAACGCTGTTGGCATAGCGACTAGTGAAGACAAACACGTTTTTGGCAGCTTGATGTCACGTGACAACACCTATCGGTATATGGTTAAAGTTTGGGAAGTGGCACAGAATGCCTCTTTGTTGGTGGTTGAACCTGAAATTGTGGTAAGATTTTCAAAATTTCAACAAATTCCTTTTTGATTGTATGGAATTACAGGAGCCAGTTCCGGTTTCCGAAAGTGATAGCTCAGAAACTCGAGAAGGTGAGAGTGGTCGAGAATCTCCCGCACCCATTCCAAATAGATTAGCTCAAGTGAAGATTCCCACCAAGGAGAGCATCTTGCATAAAGAAGGTATTGGTTGTGTTTTGTAAAATTTATCGTAGTGACATAATGGGTTTTGTTTTAGGGATAACTGACAAGCAACACTCTCTAGAAATGGTAACCGCTCTGAAACAGGGCATATCCAAGTTCGCCAGCCTACCAAGACAAAGCCTAATTTTATTCGCCACCACTTTATTGTTAATATTACTTTTCTTATCGGCAGCGGTGTTGCTCTATCGTATTAGCAAGATACAGAACAAGTATTCCTACACTCTGCAGGTAATTCAGTTTAGCGCACTAGAATAGATGAAATAGAAGCACTAGGGTTAGGAGACTCGTCGGGGTTTTTCCTCAATTGAATATCAAATTCCAGATTGATAGAAATGATTGTTTGCAAGATCTGTCGCTTTCTACAGTTGTTAGCCTTCTCTATGCCAACTTTTGGTAGTTCTGGTTTAGTGATTTGCATCATTTTACTCTACTTCTAATAATTATATAAATTAGGCTAGAAGGCCATTATCAGCAGGAAAAAGTTTGTGGATTTATGATGATAATCTTGGTAATTTTTGCCAAAATTCTACTACATGTAACTTAGTGTAGAAATATTTGTAACTTAATTAAATTAATAATGTTCTGCCTGTATCTGGCAAGTGACTCTTTGAAAATTTAAATTTATATTTCATCAAGATCGAAGATTTAGAACATACGAAATTTCAATAATTTCTCTTCAAACATTTTGATGGCAAAAGATCTTGCAGTACTAAGAAAAATAAGAAAAATTAATTAAAAAAACTCAAAATCTAAGCTATAAATTTATACTTTTTCAGATTGAATTACTAACTAAAATTACCTTTAATAAAGTCTGTCTAGATCACTTAAGTAAGAGGCAGTTTCAGGATTACATAGAAGTTTTTAGTATTCTTTTCAATATTTCAAAATTGTCATAAATCCCCGAAAGTAGGGAAAGAAGAAGGGTTCTAGATCACTCCTCCTCTTCCCAACATTATTGTATTGTATATTGCGCTGTCTGTCTGTTCAGTTTGCTGTCAACTTACTATTTTTCTGCTTCTAATAGAAGCTGTTAGAAGTTGTTTAGAAGCTGCTGGAAGACGTTTAAAACAATAGAAACTGTTTAAAGCTGACTAGAAGCTGTTAGAAGTTGTTTAGAAGCGATTGGAAGTTGTTTAAAACAAGGAAAAAAATAGCTTCTAAACAACTTCTAACAGCTTTTAATATAAGCTGTTAGAAACTGTTTAAAGTTGTTTAGAAGCTGTTAGATGTTGTTTAACAACTTTTATTGTTCTATTGTTTTAAACAACTTTCAACAGCTTCTAAACAACTTCTAACAGCTTCTAATCAGCTTTAAACAGCTTCTATTAAAAGCGGTTTAGAAGCTGTTTGAAGTTGTTTAAAACAATAGGACAATAGAAGCTGTTTAAAGCTGATTAGAAGCTGTTAGACGTTGTTTAAAAACGGTTGAAAGTGGTTTAAAACAAGAAGAAAAATAGCTTCTAAACAACTTCTAACAGCTTCTAATATAAGCAGTTAGAAGCTGCTTACAGTTGTTTAGGAGTTGTTTAGAAGCTATTTTTCTCCTTACTTCCAACAGCTTCTAAACAACTTCTAACAACTCTAATCAGCTTCAAACAGCTTCTATTAAAAGCGGTTTAGAAGCTGTTGGAAGTTATTTAAAACAATAGAACAATAGAAGCTGTTTAAAGCTGTTTAGAAGCTGTTAGAAGTTGTTTAAAAGCTGTTGGAAGTTGTTTAAAACAATAGAACAATAGATTCTGTTTAAAGCTGATTAGAAGTTGTTTATAAGTTGTTGGAAGTTGTTTAAAACAAGGTTTCTATACAACTTCTAACAGCTTCTAATATCAGCTGTTAGAAGCTGCTTACAGTTGTTTAGAAGTTGTTTAGAAGCCTTGTTTTAAACAACTTCAAACAGTTTATAAACAACTTCTAACAGCTTCTAGTCAGCTTTAAACAGCTTCTAACAGCTTCTATAGGAAGCTGTTAGATGTTGTTTAGAAGCTATTTTTCTCCTTGTTTGAAACAACTTCCAACAGCTTCTAAACAACTTCCAACAGCTTCTAAACAACTTCTAACAGCTCTAATCAGCTTCAAACAGCTTCTATTAAAAGCGGTTTAGAAGCTGTTGAAAGTTGTTTAAAACAATAGAACAATAGAAGTTGTTTAAAGCTGTTTAGAAGCTGTTTAGAAGCTGTTAGAAGTTGTTTAGAAGCTGTTGGAAGTTGTTTAAAACAATAGAACAATAGATTCAATTTAAAGCTGGTTAGAAGTTGTTTATAAGCTGTTGGAAGTTGTTTAAAACAGGGTTTCTAAACAACTTCTAACAGCTTATAAATAGCTTCTAATAGAAGCTGTTAGAAGCTGTTTAAAGCTAATTAGAAGCTGAACTTCCAACAGCTTCTACAACTTCTAACAGCTTTTAATCAGCTTTAAACAGCTTCTAAGAGCTTCTATTAGAAGTTGTTTAGAACAAGAAGAAAAATAGTAAGTTGACAGCAAACTGAGTAGGCAGGCAACGCAATATACAATAGTGTTGAGAAGAGGAGGAGTGATCTAGAACCCCTCTTCTTTCCCTACTCGTGAGTACTGAGTACAATAATTTAATTTAGCTACTTAATTTAAAAAAGTTATAATAATGTTGATCCGACTATAATAAATAGTTTATATTCTTAAAACAAAAATTTGTAAGCTTACCACAGTTTCGGATATTTCCAGAAACTTTTCACACTATTCAATCTGGTAGAATTAATTTGTTTATACTATCAAAAAGCTCCAAGATTTCTGACTTTTTTTAAAAAACCCACCATAAACTTTCAATCAATTATTTCTTGGAGTAAGAACGAACAAGAAATTTATAGCTTAGTTTACTTACCACGAAGTTTATCGCAACGTTAACAACAGTGTATAAAATCCAATCGACAGTTTGAAACTTATATCATTTTTTATTGCTTTGTTAGTCGTAGTAACCCTTTCCAGAATTTTTCCATAATAATTTTAGAAATTGATTCTATAAAGATTTGTGAACCTTTCAGGAAACTTGACAATTGGAATGTTTCTTGGATTTGATAAAAGTAATTATACGATATTCTCAGCAACAGGAAATTATTTTGAACCTATTGTTGCAGGATACAATGATTTCCGAGAACGAGGACATCTACAACAACTTATTGCAGTGGCAGACTCATCTACATTCGAAATCAGCAGGAGCTGTACACAGCTTTTTAGACACAAATTTAGATCAAATCGCCAAGGTGAGCAATGTCGAATCTATTCGAAATATCGACTTAATTCGGTCTATTTCAGGTGAGACAATCTCTGGAAGCGCTGTCGTCGCTACTCATGCCAAATAACCGACACCATCAAGACACCAATGCTGGAGACAGCAGTAGTTAGCGTAATGATCGAGCAGTGATGGTGTGCAATTAAATTCAATGATTCCTCATGTGAAACCAAAAGTATCAAAGTAATTTTAGGCGTGTACCTATAAGGACGTGATCAGTATTCATCTGTTTTTAGATCTAGCAATACGTTGTTATTGCCCACATTAGTACGTACACTTGTACTAAACCACTCCATAATTTTTGCCAAAAAATTGCCATAACTTTCAAACCCAAAAAATGTATACTTAGGTAGCACATTTTTATCGTTTCAAGCTCAATTAGTCACTAAACAGTAGCTTGGGTGATGATGACTGAAGGATATGTGAGGTTTCCTTGCGCTGCAGTGCAGCAGCCGACGTGAAGATTAATGAGTTGAGATAAGTACAAATTAATTTATTCGTTTTATTCCATTTTATTGAACAATTAGATTTTATCGTTGTTTTAATGGTTGCATTTAATTTAAATGTTAAAAGTAGCAATAATATTGCAATTTCTGGGTATGGGACCTTGAGGATTACAGAACTGGCGGTGATTGAAATTTTGGATAAAAACTGGGGATTTTATTCGCCGTGCAAGTTACGGCTGTTAAGCAAATTGTTGAAATTCAAATTTTATCTTAATTATGTACAGTTGTACAATTTTGTAGGTAGTTTTGTATAGAAGTGTATATTTTCGTTTTAAATTTGGATGTACCTACACTAATGTAATTGGTGTTGATTTACCTAAATGCAATTAGATTTAACATTCGTGATAACTGAACCGGTTGGTTATCCCTTTTTATTGTTTTTTATTATTTAAAAAACTGTTGTTAACATAGAAATATACCTGTGATATCTTATTTGTTTTTGCTTTTTCCAATAAATAGTGTTACAACGACTAAGGAGCTTCATTTTCCCTTTAACCAGCCTCTCACTGTTAGCCTCATCAGGAAGTCGTCCACGACTATACCGACCACGACAAAAGCAATAGAATTCTAGCCCTTCATCGTGGCAACAACTAGGTCCTCCCCACCTTATGACTCGGTCTTTTAGCATTCCTTCTATTCATTTAACTGTGAATGGCTCCACACCTCGCCGTTCACCTGTTCCTTTTATTGACTTAAAAGAGGTGTTATCAAAAGTTCTGTAAATAGTCAAAAAGCTATTTCTTTTCCCTTGCGTCCTTTATCCACTGATGTAGATTTACTTGGTTGATAGGTTTCCTGTGAAGTGGTGGATTTCGTTATCAATAATCTCCTCCATTGCCTTTAGGAGAAGAGAAATTGGATTTGGCTTTTTCAAGAAGCAGTTTGCGCGTTTTTGTTACAAAATCGCATTTATATGTATAGGTGGATTGAGTGCCTCTGTTTATAATGTCCAAATAATTAGAGCAAACATATTCAAGAAAGTACGTACAGACGAGTTCAAAAATAATGTCTACCTGTTAAACTTAAAAATTCGTTTATTTTCCACATAAAATCAACACAGACATTAAAATTTATATTCGTGCTAAGCATATGAAATAACGGAACAGACGCATTGGGCCTCTGATGAAGAGTTGCATCGAATGGGTCAGAAGCAATACAGAAAATATTTGAAAGATATTTCGGACAGCATTTCGTCTCAATTATTTCAAAATTTTTATTCTTGCAGTAATTTTAGTAAAATTTTGCTGTTTCGGTAGCTTTAGCAGTAAAGTTGTTTTCAAAGTTGAAAATAATCAAAAACTTTCTTAGAAACACAATGGGTGAAATGAGGTTGTTTGCTTATCTATTATTTCTATAATAAAAATAAAATTGTCCAAAAAATAAATGTTTCTAATTTCTAATTATTCTAATGGTGAATTTATTTTGTTTTATCATTTTTTCTCTTTTCTTGTACCTTTTTAAATGTAAGAAACGGCAATCTATAAGTAGGTACTTAGTTACGGCTAATGGCTTCAAAAAATGTAATTCTTAATGGGTCGTATTTAACAGTCTACCAAATTTACCCAATATTTTCATACAAAAAAATACTTTCATTTCCCAAAAATACTAAATGCTCACCAAAATTAAGAAAATACATAATCATAAAGCGACAACCAAATATTGACATAATGCTGGCCTCTTATATATTTTGTTCGTCAAAATAACTTTTGTTGACCATAAATACTAAATGTTCACCAAATTTTATTCCGCATTTAATTCTAACATAATACCGAGATATTTTTTTTTCGACAGTGTCTTATATTATTTAGCAGTTAAAAATACTATTTGTTGATCAAAAATACACAAGCAAGGAAATGTTGTGCAAATGGTAAATAATTTTATGCAAAATTATAGATGTAGATGTGCTAGGGCAAGGAAAATATAAGTAAAAATAGAAGTGGTTTGCACAAAAAAATATATTGATTTCCGTATATAAATGCTTTGCTGTAATTGGCTTGCATTATGTAAAACGTAAAACTTCTTTTAGTGGTAATTTCTAATCGTGCTTTTTAAAAAAAATTACAGGACCCTGAACTGACCTTGTACGAAACTTTTTTCGCGTGCCTCTTGTCTGGAAGCGCAAGCGGCAAGGAGAGATGCGCGAGCATATTTCATTTTTGGAGTAATAGAATAATTATTTGACGCACAAATAGCTTTTTTGAGAAACACTAAATATAAATGGATAGCGCGAATATTTATTATGTACAGCACGGACGCGTAACTTGAGCGTTTTAAATTTGGTGAACATTTAGTAAAATTGATAAGACATATAGAATTTAAAATGTAAGCAATGGTAAAACAATACGCAGCATAGTTATTTTAGTGGTGATGTTCTCATTTTCTGATGTATAATAATTTGGGTTTCATTTAGATTTTTTGATGCTCATTAAATTTTCTGATGGACAGTGCAAGGGATGTATAGTTTAATTTGGTGTACATTATATTTGTTCCCATTCTTAATTTAAAAAAAAGCTTGTGCTTTGAAAGAACAATTTTAGCTTCCCCTTATAGGTATGTATAGTGAAGAATTGAAACGACTCACCGCGAATCTTCAATCGACTGCAGAAGTAAAGGGGTTATGCTCACCATCCATCCTTCTCCTTCGCCATTGTAGTTGGGACTTACTGAAATCCACATTTGAGTTAATTTCAATCCTCAATTCTTTGAAAAAAATTAGATAATAAAACTCAGACTTAATAAATAAATATATTACCCTTAGTGGCAACACCTGTCGCAGTCGTCTATCATTAGTCACTTCGCTACACAGCACTCTTACTACACTACAATTTTTTTCTACAAAATAGAAATTTTTTTTCTGAATTCAACGATGATGCCTGGTTATACCTACCTACTGTGAAGACCGGCCCTGACACCCGGACTGGCACGAACTTCACTCGATAATGTTGTTACGTATTAGTTCCTTAAAAAAATATAAACACTTTTTTTATAATTTAGTGATAAGGATTTACGGTTATAAAAGTTACATAATTAGGTAGTTCGATCTCTGCGTCGCGTACTTGAGCATCTTTGCTCTATTGTTGCAGGAATAAAGAACTAGCAATGTAGTAAGAGTGCTGTGTAGTGAAGTGACTAATGGTAGACGACTGCGACAAATGTTGCCACTAAGGGTAATATATTTATTTATCAAGGGTGGGTTTATTAACTTCGCTGTAACTTTAACGTCCACGTAAGTTCCAAGACAATCATTGTTGAAACAATTTTCTCTTAGCTAATTATCATACCTGTAACCGAGAAGTGAATAAACCCACCTCTAAGTCTCTAAGTTTTATTATTCAATTTATTTAAAAAATTGAGGATTGAAACTAACTTGTCTAATGTTGATTGCAGTAAGTCCCAACTACAATGGCGAAGAAGAAGGATGGGTGGTGAGCATAACACCCCTTACTTCTGCAATCGATTGAAGATTCGCGGTGAGTCGTTTCAATTCTTCACTGTACCTACCTATAAGGTGCAGCTAACATTAGTCTTTGACAGCACAAGCTTTCCTTTTAATTAAGAATTCTATTTTTCAAAGCCATTAGGCGTATATAAGTATCTACTTATAGATTGCCGTTTCTTACATTATTTCCAATAATAAAATAATACTTATGGTACACCTACTCTATATATATTAATAAGTAAATCATGCAATGCCACTATGGAAGAACTTTGAATGATTAAGTTTTTCATCATTTGTTACTGATTTGTGTTTCTTTGTTAATGGTTAAGAAAATATAGGGCAAATATTATTAGTTAAGTAGCAACAAATTTTTATGCAATAAATTTCAAATGTTTCAAAATTGACCCAAATGACAATCAAAAAATGATCAAGATACAAACATAAAGTAAACTCACTAAAAAAATCAGGCTATTTTGATAGACAAAACATCTGGAGCACTTAGGTATTACAATTTTACCTGTTAGTTATTTTCAAAATAATCTAATTTTTTAGGATTATCATTGAATTTTGTAATTATTGGTCAATAAATCGAAAATGGTTACAAATAGCCATAGAAGTAAACATATAAGAAAAATATTCGTTTTTAATTTTTACATCATATCGTTAAAAATACCTATACAGGGTGTTCTATTTGAAAAAAATAAGAAAACTAAATTCAAAAAGTTCAAACTAAAAAATTAAGTTTAGTCACCCTGTATATATTTTCAAAAGTAAAAACGATTCAAAGACATCTCACAGATATTTCCTAACTAGTACTTACATATTTTTTTATTAAAACTCGTAATTGTGACTGTAGTGATTTTTTTAACATGCATCTGCAAATGCCATTATTTGAACAAAAAAATCGCTACATTCAAATGACTTGGAAATAGTCAGCAATAATATTGGAGTAAAAAGAGTCTAGGAAAAAATTCCGAAAAATCTTCTTTTACACACAACATTCCATTAAAAAAATGTCACTTGCCCCTGTATAATCGTCTTGGTTCAGCATGTATGTTAAAAAAAAAACGGTTATAGATTTTTTTTCTAGTTTATTTGTGTTTTTAAATCAAATTTCTAGCTATCATAGAACTCGAGCTATCGAAGTCGGAGGCACAATTGCCCCATCCTGTATCATAAAACTGATAACAATTTTATTTTAAAAAGGAAGCACTTAAAAAAATTTGTGGGTAGGGTCCAGATTCACTGAAGAACACATTATGTCTGCATTGTTACGCCACTGCTCTATTATAATTATAAAATACAATCAAATTATTATTATTAAATCAAGGAATGGTTTAATGATTTTCTTTCGCACAAATCTCGTAACGACAAAATGAAAAAAATTTAAACATATCTTAAACATGATTGTCTAGTGTCTAGTGTTTAAGCTAGTTTTTGGATGTAAAAAACTATTTTGAGAAAAGTAAGGCGTAAATATGCAAGAACCAAAATTAGAAAATTTTCATGCAGTAACCATTGAAGCAAACTAGATATCTGAAGCACTTTTCCTATCTTTTCTCTTCTGTGTAGTATTTTTCCATTTTTTTCATCATGTCCGAGGGACAATTTGTATGGACAATTTTACCGCAAAGTTGCCTTGTTTTGAGCCTTTTGAACAGCCACCTTAAAATCGTAAGAAAGGGCAACCATTTAAAAAATAAATAGTAATATTTTAGCAACTATTTGGTATAAGACAGATAAGATATCTTACGTAAAAATAAAAATTATTTAATTAAAAACATTTTTATTAAACATACCTACTAAATTATTTAATTCTGTAAAATAGCACTCTTCTGTTTTAATATGCTCTCATGTTCCTGCATTATATTAGTACACTGTTGCATGTTTTGTAAAATGTTTTCTAATGTCCAATGCTTCTTGAGTAGGGCATTATCCAAGGTAAAGTAACTATGCCTAATACACTGTATCTGCGTACAATGCGCTGTTGAATGTAGTTTCATCCCAATTTCCTGAATTAAGCCCTTCAAATATGTTTCATATTCATTGATACATTGTATTTCTGAAAGTGTTGAATAGTCACATTTTAGCTATATTAACCATTATAAATACCAATCATGAAATCCGGAGGTTCAAATGAAATACATTTAATTCCGTATAGAATGGGAGTTTTAGAATTGCTGGGCCGAACAAGACCTTGTGACGCCAAATCATAGGCAGTTTGTGATTGGAGATCGACCCCACATAACCTAAAATTAACAACGATTAAAAAAAATAACTAACAAATATTTGTTAATACTTAAACATCGCTTTTTGATGTGACGCCTGCATTATCGCCAATAAACCTTCCATATTGAAAGCTTTTACATGTTTCCACGTCGATCGTTCTATAACTTTATCTCCAATAAAACCACCTTCAGTGTTCTGCCCTAATCGACCCCCAACTCGGTAAGTCCTTGACGGTCGATTTTCCCTGATATATTTCGCTGTTTTTGTTCCATCCCTTAACCCCAGTACTAATATATATATAACATCACTAAATATAAAAAAAATTTCTTTCCATTCAATCAAACTTACACAGAACGCCGCTAGTATTTTTTCCTAGATAGTTCGCCCAACTACACTTCATATCTTTGTGCTGGTAACGGGGACCAACAACTAAAGGGTGATCGGCCAGGTTGGGTTTAACTGAAACGGTGAGTTCCTGGGACGGATCTCCTTCGATGCTCACGTAATCAATGGGCGGACGACAGTCCATTTCGTTCAACTCTATAATTTTGAATAAAAACTGTTAATCGTCGTCAATTTCAAGAGAGACGTACCTGAACAAATCGCATTGATTACGTTACTTCGTACACGGTCACAAGATTCGCCGGCGGTTTTGTAAACACATATCACTGATTTTAGATTGTCCCAAATTATTCTAGCGTCTCTTGTAAACATTTTTTTGAGTTAAGTAATGTTTATTTAAAAAGAAAACGCCACCAATCTTTTCAACAAAGTGTAAGAATTTGTTAGGTTAGGTTATTTCGATTTTGACGTTTGACGTTTCTGCTTGTTTTAGTTCACGTTCTCATTTCTCATAAATCCTAAAAGTCATAATGGCTAGCGAAATTGATTTGACTGAAAAAATATTGATATTAATACAAATTTTATTTACATTTTGATTAAGTAAAAGTACATTTTATACAATTTTACAATAATTAATCATCAATAACTAAAAAAGATAACATTTTTGCAAAAAAATTACTATATTACTTTTATTATTATTACTAAGTACTTACGTAGAAGAACTAATCTAGAGTGCTTAACTAAAATACAAATAATGTTAAGAAAGTTATTTATTTATAAAGTAGTTATACCTACATAATACAGGTGTCCCAAAAAAAGCTTGAAATACTTTGCGGACGGCTTCTACAATTAAAAACGTGAAGAAAGTTGTCTATAAACATAAGACAAAAATTTCTTCTTAAGGAAACTAAGCTTTCTAAAGATAAACCTCTGTTAGTGGCTTGCAGTGAATATCTTCAAAATCAGTCAAGTTAAAATAATAAAATTATGCACAAACATTACAATTTTTGTATGTAACTAGTAGGAACAAAAATCATTCAAAAAATGTAAACAGGGGTGTCTCAAGCGCAGATCCTGCTAAGTAAAAATATCCCCAACTTTTCTGTATGTACATTTTCAATTTTTAACTCTGAGATATTAAATATCAAGGAGTTTTCTACCCTTGTTGCATACGGATAGGATACACTATTTCTTGGCCAAATCGAATTAAAGATTTTGTTACACAGCAGGTATTGCCAATGAAATGACATTTATTATTGTTACATATAAAAATAGTAATGGTTGGGAAAAAATTCATTATTTTTATTATTCATCATTATTACCTATCATTATCATTATTTTACCTTGATTAGCTTTGAAGATATTCACTGCAAACCACTAACAGAGATTTATTCCTCTAGAAAGCTTAGTTTTCTTAAAAAGAATTTTTAACCCTATGTTTATCGACAACTTTCTTTATGTTTTTTATTGTAGAAGTCGTCGGTAAAATATTGCACACTTTTTTGGGACAGCCTGTATAAAAAACTGTTGTAAATTTGGAAAGTTTAGCTAAAGATATTTCTTCATAAATTCACTTTTGCTAAAAGTAACAATTTTTTTGTGTCTACCTTCATCAGTGAAACAATAATTATTCGTGCTCGAAAAAAAATTCATGTAACACACAATGATTTACCCAAATACAGGATGTTTTATTAATAAACAATTGTACATAAGCTAACTGGAAAATCCTTGAAACAAGATATAACCTAAAACAGCTAGATAAAATATGCCTCCTTACTGAGATAAAGGGTTTTAAAATTATTTTTGCCAATTATTTTTGATATTGTTCAATATTTCTTTATCATATTGGGTAGAAAGTTTTAGTTCTGCGGGACATGTTGAACTACGGTAAAATACAGTTTCTCGCTATTACCAAAAGCGTACAGCAGGGAGATAGAAATAGTTTCCCCTTAAAATTCTACGCCACTGGTTGAATAGATTTTTTTACCATGATTTTTCAGTTTTTAGACATTTTTTATGAAAATAATGCACTTTTACTTCACAACTATAAAGTAATTAGTGTTTGAGGTAAGAGTTAAAGTTAAAGATAGAGGCGTACAATATTCCGATTTTAATGTTTAATTTATTGCTCATATTATATTCGTAGTTTAATGTGTCCTGCAGGCTGCACCCTGTATCTGAATAAGAAGACACATTTTATCTAACTGTTTTAGGTTAAGATGGCCGTTTGAAAAACTCAAAAAAAACATTTCTGTCGAATTTTACGGTAATTTTGTTCGTACAAATTGGTTATCCTAGATGTAATAAAGAAAATGTAAATATACTACAAGAAAGAGAAAAAGTGGGAAAAATGCTTCAGATGGCTTGGTTCAACATTCTCTTTATGGTTACTGCGTACAAAAATTCCCAAAAATGACCAAATTTTCCTGTTACATTTTTACGCCATATTTTCCACAATTTATTTTTTTTCGCCCAAAAACTAGTTTAATCACTAGACAATCATGTTTATAATTTATTTTCAAAATATTTTTGATTTTAATGGAGTCGTTATTGAGATTTGTTCGAAATAAAATCATTGAAAAATTTCTTAATTTAACAATATTGAAGCAAATTATCTAAAGCATTTTTTCTTCTTGGTGTATTTTTATATTTTCTTTATCACAGCCAATTTGTATGAACAAAATCTTTGCAAAATTACCTCGTAACAAACTTTTCAAAGAACCACCTTATACCTTCACATCTTATTGCAAGGATTCTCCAGTTAGCTTACGTACAATTTTAATAAAGCACCCTGTATATGCGGTGACTCAAATCTCAGAAATCTCAAAATCAATATTTAAAAAGGTTTTCCATCTTTTCTAGTGAAGAGGAGAGGAGGTGATGAACATATGAACATAACCGGAATCGGAATTAAATCTTTCACTCCCTATAACTCTCTCATTGTATAACCAAACTGCTTGTAATATTAGAAAACACTTTTTTTTACAGCAATACGTGTGCCATTAGGAAAACATTTTAATTACTTGCAGTTACTTACCAAAAAGTGGACTTATAAAATCAGGATTTGTTTAAAAGGCATGATTAAAAAGCATTATTCTATGATATGTTTGATATAATACTAATTAGCAACGGAGCAAGATGTCTATTCATATTGACATAATAATAAAGTGATTGGACATAGAAAAATACAATTTTTTCTGAAACTATGTATTGAGGTTTAGAAAAATAATTTTTTTCTAATAATAATTTTTGAAAATATTGGTTAATGATGCAAGAAACAAAATAAAACTAAAACGCTTAAGTAGTGTAGGTAGCAATTTTAAACCACGTTAGGTATTACATTTAATGACGTGCAGAAGGATTTTGGGTTAGTGCACTATTGTTATCGACTATGTACATGATGTATGTAAAAATTTCAATTACCTAAGTTTTAAGGCTACAGGGTGTCTCATCTGCAGTACATAATTTAGTATTCATGGGTTCAGGCACATCAATATTAGTTGTACCTTTTAGGTATATTCGTAACTAAGTATAAAAGGAGCAGAAGTCAGTAACTAGTGAGAATTACATAATTATAGTGAAACTAAAACAAAGTAAATAACTCATACATAATAATTATATAAAAATTTGGGTTTTTTGGAAAAACAGTTTCTTTCTTTAGAACTTAAAAAACTAATTTTAGATCTTTTCATTCAAACACAAAAAGAAAACAGAGATTGGTTTTTCATAAAAAATCCTAAAGCTAATCACAAATATTAATAACAAGCTGAAAATAATATTGAGAAGCAATAAAAGGTAGAACAAGCATTAATTGACTTTTGTATTTAATGCCAGGCCAGTTATTATGAAAAAAGCGGTTCATCACGCCATTAAACTGATAAAAAATAACAATTGTGTTAGACTGGATAAAATATTCACAGAGCTTTTGAAATTGATGGATAATAGTAAAGTTAACGTCGTCACGCAACCATTTAACACCATTTTATAGTTTCATCACATTAGCTAAAGTCGACAGGCCTCTCTCGCCAAAAACCAAACACAAGAACATTGAACTTCTAGTTTTGTAAGCTATAAACAAAACCTCTTGTCAAAAATTATCTATGGCTATCAAAAGTACCAAGAATCCAGATAAACAGCACATTTGGTTTCAGAAATAATTACAATAATGCCTAACTGTCAACATTAACTTATGCTTTTATTCCTTCTGATGACTTCAGGAAGGTCAGTACTACGATGTAAAAGGGCATGAAAAACTTCTGTCAATCCTTAAACTTCGAAACCTGAATTTTAGAAATATTCTCATTTTTGGAATATTTTGAATAATTGCAAATTAGACGAGATGTTTGCCAAAGCTGGATATACAAAGTATTTCATAATTGAATCTTAATATTGAAGGGAGTTAATCTGTGTTTGATTTTAAGACAAAAAGTTTCTATAAACCCGTTTTTATCTTTTTTTTGATATACGGGTATACGGGGCAGTAATTTTTTTTAATTTTTTTCGTTTTTTAAATTAACTCCGAAACTTTATTAGATATTTTTATTAGGTTTGGTGGGTGGAAACTACAAGTGTACACATCTTTTGTGAAACTCTCACAACAATTATTTAGAAAAAAAGATGACATCTCTAACGAGCAACTTATGAGAAGTTTCTAGAACACACAATGTCGCGCACGTAATAAATTGTCAATTTTTGTAGCTACTACATTGAATGAATGCGATATTATTATTGGCAAATTTTTACATAATAGCAACAGACTAAAAATATAGAGAAGGCTGACTCATAAAACTTTCAAGAAATACCTACATGAAAATTTGCAGAAATATAGTGTGTAGTTAGTTATTGAACAATCTGGCTTTATACAGGGTGTGCAATATTTTACCGACGGCTTTTACAATAAAAAACATAAAGAAAGTTGTCTATAAACATAGGGCTAAAAATTCTTTCTATGGAAACTAGAGCTCTCTAAAGTTAGTGGTTTGCAGTGAATATCTTCAAAGCCAATCAAGGTAAAATAATCTTAATGATAGATAATAATGATGAATAATAAATAATGAAAATAATGAAATTTTGTCCAACCATTACTATTTTTGTATGTAACAATAATAAATGTTATTTCATTCGCAAGACCTGCTGTGTAACAAAATCTTTAAATCAATTTGGTGTACTCTATCGGTATTCAACAAGGGTACCTTTCTTTATGTAGAAAACTATAGATATATAAAATCTCAGGGTTAAAAATTCAAAATGGTACATATACAGAAAAGTTAGGGCCATTTTCACTTAGCAGGCTCTGCGCTTCAGACACTCCTGTATACATTTTTTGAATTATTTTTATTTCTACTAGTTACATACAAAAAATGGTAATAGTTGTGCAAAACTTTATAATTTTAACATGACTGGTTTTGAAGATATTCACTGCAAACCACTAACAGAGGTTTACTTTTAGAGAGCTCTAGTTTTCTTAAGAAGAATTTTTTGTCTTATGTTTATAGACAACTTTCTTTATGATTTAATTGTAGAAGCCGCCAGCAAAGTATTGCACGCTTTTTTCGGAACACCCTGTATAATATCTACTATGAGTGAGCAATAGCCAGGAAGTATAATTTGCGCTATTGCTTCTCATTATTGTTCACATGTACCTACTTCACGTTCTTGATGTGATACACTTTGTTTATTAGATAATACAGTTAACTACTTTAATCAAAAAGTTTGTTTTTTTCAATGCCGCATATCTAACCAACAGTACATATAAGTTCGAAGGCCACCTCAAAGTAATGAGATGAGACACCCTGATTTATACACATATAATTTTAGGTGACGTGTTGTCGGTTTTAGTCCATAACATAGTTACATAGGTAGCAACAATTGGTTAAATAGAGATGGTCGTTTGATACATTTTGTTATCTACAAGATTGATGAAGTTAGTTTTGGATTTGCCGAAATTTGCTAATTAAACAAAAAACATGAATTACAATCCCAATTCCGCACCTTCTTACTGCTTACAATGAATAAAATTCTTTGTTAACTCACTTCTTCAGTGCATAGCGGAAAATCGCTTAGAGAGAAGTTCCTAGCGATAAGTCGAAGATTTAAAAAAAATTCTATAAAGTTAGGTACTTAGTTATTTCTATGTAGTTATACCTATAGCTTTAGTATCCTGTCAAGCATTGCGTGCACATGAAAGGACTTTGCATCAGATGGATGAAAGATAGGAAGTTTCCGTTTCAAGTTATGTACAAGCAATCCCGACTTCGATTCCAGTCTTTTAGAAGCGTTTGTGGACGAGGTTTAACAACTTGACTTACATTCAACAGATCAGGGTCAATGAGATAGAAAAATACATTTAGACCCTTTTATACACATTGTACACACGAATTTATGGCCATGCATGATCACCTACAACATTGCGGAAATGACCTAAACCGTAAAATAATTACCCAGCACTCAATCTGTTAGGACGTTCGTCTAGTTCTCAAACAACATAAAGCCCTATGTAAACTGAACCCTTTGTCTCTGCACTGTCGGCTCAGGTCCGTCGACATTGTTTTCTTATCTCTATCATCAACAACACACTCATCAGATTTCACTGCGACGATTTTATCGTAGTCTGGCTTACTTTTAAGGGTAGCAGCCGTCATTTTTTTCGGGGGTGTCGTTTCGGCCGAAGTTACGGCCACTTCCGGTCTATCCCTGTTGATTTCCACTACAACTTCCGCCCGATCTCACGTCCCGTCTTTCACCGGATTCACAACAATTTCTGGCGTTTTCGTCAAATCCAATTCCATTTTCGGTTTTGATACGCGCGTTAAAGTTTCGGAATGTTCGAAATCGGTACAGGTGTGCATTAGGGTGAAAGGCAATTTGAGTGAAACCTCGCCACCCATCACGCTAACGAGAAGTTTGATCTTGACGTAATAGGAGACGTAGATAGCGAAGACGTTACGTTCGTCGGGGTTGTTGCCGGAGCACGTAACGGTGGAGGCGAGACTGGTGCCGGATTTGGTGTAGGAGTCTTCTAGAGCTATCCAGTTCTTTGTTGAGCTTTTGATGGGAAGAAGAGTGAAGGTGTGCTCGTATGCGTTGTTGCTGGTGATTGGACAGTTTTCTTTGGAGTTGATCATAGCGACGACGTTTTTAAATTTGCCGTTGGAGAACATGCAGACGTCGACGTGTTGGACGATAAAGACCTAGAAAAAAAATTGTTGTTGTTTTAGCAGAGAAATAACAGTAAAAGGACGCGGGTTGCCAAGAAATAAGTTTTCTTTTGGTAGATATCCGGTCGCGTAAATGATGCGAGTAGCGTGATTGATTTTATAGTCAAGCATTCCATCTACCGCTATAATAAGAAGCACCAAGTTTAGCGAAAGAGAAATCGACTAATGGAATTATTTCACGAAAGCTTTAGAGAGTCGAGAAATTACAATATTGGATCGTAGTACTTAAATAAATATAGTTGTCAAAATTGTTCTGAAACGAGAATGAACTGATATAGTAGCAGGTCTCCTAGATTCTATGCAGGGTCTTTCTGAGACAACCTTTTCCCGCGTAAATTTTCGCTTTTGATAGAAAAATTTACTTTATTCCTATGATTTTCTTCAAGCTCATGATCACGACCTCCAAAATTGATAACGAGTAATTGGAATATTTTTACGTCAAAGGCGTTTTACCTAACAACTTTATTTTTTGTTTACTGAGTGCCTTTGTGGCTACCTATCATTTATGTTTTTTGCTTTCACTAGAGCTTTCAATCAATAATCGTAGCGTCATTGTCACGAAATTTGGCTGCTTCTCTTGTCATAAATCCCTCAAAATGTCCAGGGACTCCTTAAAATTACAATTAAAGACATTAAAACTAAAATTTTCAAAATTTTGTCATCACAAATGTATGGCAAGCCGTTTTGCTATTTATTCTTTATAAGTATCTATGTGTCATTTTAATTCCATCTTATTTTCATTTCACTTGCGATAATTAAAATTACGCTATTTTCCTTAAGGAAAATACAATTTCCATTCTAAATTAAAAATTAAATACATATTTTTATTTTAAATTAAAAGTTAAATACATAAGACCCATTGCTCCCTTTGAAAAATTTTGATATTTTCCTTAACAGAAATACAATTATCCTTAAGGAAAAATGAATTTAACTTTTAAATTAACACGAAAATGATTTTATAAATTAATGTTTCGGTACCGATGTAAATTTTTATTTCAATTTGGAACTAATGGCAAATTATGAACACTTGTGAAATAAAAAAGAAAATGAATTTAGATTTTAAATTAAAATTTTAATACGCAAGTTATTTGAAAACAGGGTTTAACTATTTTCGGTTGTTATTTACAATTTTAATTCAGTTTACCTTAAGGAAAATTGATTTTATTTTTTAAATTAAAAGTTGAATGCATTTAGACATTTCAATTTGATTTGCTTATTCGGCTGCTTACATTTTTATGGAAAAAATGTCTGCTTTAAAAACGTGGTTTTGTCGTGTCAATTTCCATTGCACATGAATTTCTATAGCATTGAAGATCTTCTTGCGGTGTTTTTATTCGAATTCGTTGTGTATTTTTCTTGCAATTGAATTTCAACGTCAGTTGAATTTGTCATGACATAGATGTATTTTTATTTTAAATTAAAATTTTAATTCGTTTGCTATTTCGCTTAAATGTGAATTTCTATGGCATTTGATGTCTTCTTGTAGTATTTCTATTACCATTCATTATGAATTTCGTTTGTAATTGAATTTCCATTCCACACGAATTTCCATTCAACACGACGTTCTCGTTGCAAGTCATATTGAATTGAAATTCCCGAGCGCCACCTATGTTCCAGTAGGTATATATTTACCCACCGAGCAAACAAACGAAAAACCATCACTCACTACCGTGGCAATCACAACAACGCTTTGTCAAAATTTGGCGCCAACTGAGCAAATTATTATTATACCTACTGGAACATAGGTGGCGCTCGGGAATTTCAATTCAATATGACTTGCAACGAGAACGTCGTGTTGAATGGAAATTCGTGTGGAATGGAAATTCAATTACAAACGAAATTCATAACGAATGGTAATAGAAGTACTACAAGAAGACATTAAATGCCATAGAAATTCACATGCAAACGAATTAAAATTTTAATTTAAAATAAAAATACATCTATGTCATGACAAATTCAAATGACATTGAAATTCAATTGCAAGAAAAATACACAACGAATTTGAATAAAAACACCGCAAGAAGATCTTCAATGCCATAGAAATTCATGTGCAATGGAAATTGACATGACAAAAAAATTGAAATCTCCCAAAAATATTCGTACGATATAAATACAATGTGAAAAGAGAATTCTCAAACTGGTAACAAATTATTTAACTTTTAATTTAAAATAAAAATATGTATTTAATTTTTAATTTAGAATGAAAATTGTATTTTCCTTAAGGAAAATAGCGTAATTTTAATTATCGCAAGTGGCATGGGAATATAATGGAATTAAAATGACACATTGATACCTATAGAGAATAAATAGCAAAACGGCTTGCCATACAAATGTGTACTTGATGATATTACGAACGCAATAATAAAGAAAAAAATGAAAATTTTTGACCAAAGGAAAAAAAATGAAAATTTCTGACCAAAACACTTTATAGCGTCCCGACGGCTTATAAAATTAATTACAATGCAGGTAATGACGCCATATTGTAGCGGATTGATTAAAGTTTTCAATTTGTAACTCTATTAGAAATAATTTTTTAAGCGCTTTTAGTAAAAATTAATAAATTTACTAAATTATTGATAAACAAAGAGTCCCAACAAAAAGTCGCGAAGAATGGAAGGAAGAAATAAAAATGGCTCGGCTTAGATATTCGTTTGTTTCGAATACATTGTGGCGACGCATGTCTCACTATACTGAATGCTATCAATGGAAGTATAAATAATATAATAATGTTATCAAGCAAATTTAGTTGGGCTAAAGATCATGCACGTTCAACTAAAACTCAAAACTTCAAAAGAATTGTTTTTTTTAAAATTCCACGACGAGTGTCGACTTTCTAAAATTTGCCTTCGATAGAAAAAAATGCATTTGATTTTATTCATGTCCTATTTTAGTTTTATTTCGAAAAAGCTTTAAACAAATAAAAATGCTTGTTGATATAAATTCTTCCTTGGCAGAAAAACCAACATGTTTGTTTCCTCTGAGATAACTGTTTGTTTAGAGTCACACTGAAGACAATAAACCCTTTCAGTCATCTTGTCCCTCCCCAGGTACAATACAACTAAACATGCTTTTATGGCAAAAATTTTATATTTGTGGACCTCAAGACGCTTTGTCCCGTTGGAGGTACTTCTTTAGGATCTATGCGCAACGGCGACATCTCATGACCCAAGTTTGAGGCATTTGGTAAGATTCATTATAGTGATCTGTAATGGGAGTATTGTGACAGGTGTTTTTGCGTATTATTCAAGTCTTTCCTTTTGTGGGTATTTCTTAGTAAATAGTGCGATAAACGTTTCTAACAGTAAGTATAAAGTTTATTTTACGTAATCATAAGAGACTTCAACCCATACTTTTCTATTATTATTACTAATTATTATGTCAAAATAGGTGTCCCTTGAGCGGTACAATGAGACTGCGCGTAAAAAAATTAATTTTTTTTACTATTGGTTTAGAAGTAGCAAAATTTATATAATTTCCAATTTTTGAGTCAATTTTTAATTTATTTATACTTTGAGGCTTGCGGAAAAGTAGCAGTATCTAAATAGTAACGGTTTTTTGTTATTTTTAAACATGGCCAAAAGATATTTGAGAGACGAAGAACTATTGGAACTTATAAATCGTGATGATATATGCAATTTTGAAATATTATTAGACGACGAAGAAGCTGATGGATGGGAAGATGATAAAGAGGAGGCAGTTAGTGAATCAAATACAAGGAAAAAAATCCGCGCGTGAGGAGGGCATCATTCCGAAAAAAGTGGATGAAACCGTTGAGATTCAAGATGAAGAAAACTTAGTGAATGGAGTTGAAGAAGAAAATTTAGGCCAACAGTTCCAAAATTTTTGTTAAAATAAATAATAATAATAAATAATGTTAGTTGTTGTACTTTTAACTTCTGTATAATAAACACTCCATAGGTCGCTATAAAATAATTTAAAGCGTCAAGTTGCTTTGTCCCTTTTGCGGGACATTTTGAAACTCAAAAACCAAAAAGGCCTTAGTGATTCTAACCTGCCTAAAAATCATTAAAAAAAATCAAGTAACCGTCAATCAAAATTTTATAATTTTCTTTGAATTATTTTAAGTAAGTGACTGAAAGGGTTTTAAACTTCTACTATAGTCAACAGTAAGTAAACTAAAAATAAAATAATGTAACGGATGTTTTACAGCTGTCGCCGCCTCTCCGTCCCCAATCCCTATCCTGTCCTGTTGAACACCTCGTCTTTCTCCAAGGTTCTCGCAGCCATCGCTATCACTTTATTTACGTCATTCCTCCAACTTCTTCGCAGCCGTCCCCTTCGTCTACGTTCTGGCGGCATCCATTCCAGTACCTTTCTAGGCCATCTCTCTTCATTAACATGTCCAAACCAAGTCAACTACTTTCTTTTTCAATTTCTTCGTGTATGTGGCTTTCCATTTTCATCTCCGCTTGGATATTGCTATATCTGACCCTTTCCAACTTTGATCGTCGACAGCTTCTTCTTAAGAAGTCCATTTCTGTTGCCATTAGTTCACTCTTTTTGGCTTTAGTAACGTGCCACACTTTGGATCCATAGAGAGTAACACTTTGAACCAGACTTTTGAATATGTGTTTTTTTATGGCTTTCTTAATGTTTTTATTCCATAGAAGAAAATTCATTATTTTGGTGACTCCTCTTCCCTTGTTAATTCTTGCCTGCATTTCGTCTTCGCTGTTTCCTTTCTTATTGAAGAGTATACCGATATATTTACTTTGCTCAACCCCTTTTATTTTGTCAGTTTACTTGGTCGTTCCCCACTTTATTAGGTATTCGCATTTAAATAAATTCATTTGGAGACCGACTCCTTCGTATTTTGCTTTTAATTTTTCAATTATGTAACTGAGATCGTCTTCATCCTCAGCAATAACGATCTGATCGTCTGCAAAGAATAGTGTAAACAGTGTATTATCCCCCACTTTTAACCCCATGTTTTTGCATTTTTTTACTCATGTCACCAAAGCTCTATCCAAATAGATCTTAAAAAGAGTAAAAGATAAGCAACAGCCTTATCGCAATCCTTTTGTTGCTTCAAATGAGGTGGTAACCCTGTTGCCCATTTTGATTCTCCCAGAGTTTTGCTGATAATATCTCTGAGTAGCATGCATCAAAGTTGGGTTTATTTTTAAATTCTCCATTTCCTTCCATAGTTTTGAGATCGGCACGCCATCGTAAGCTTTTTCAAGATCTATTAATGCTACGTGGGTCTCTCTGTTATGTTGTACTCTCTTTTCTAGGGCTATTTTAAGGATAAAGGCATTATCCACAGTCGATCGTCCTTGCCCGGAAGTCTGCCTGTTCCTCTGGTTGCTTATCTTTGATTTCCCTTCCACTAGAATTTTTAGTACTCTGGAGTATATTCCACTTATATTTGGTATTACCGCAATGTCTGTAGTTTCTCGGATCTGTTCTTGGATCTTTCTTATGTATAGGAGAGATGTAAGACTGTCCCCATTCTTCGGGAATGCTTTCTCCATTCAAACATCTTACAAAAAGCTTTTGAATCATTTCTAAGAGTTTCAATGGTCCATACCAAAGTAACTCGGGCTGTATTCCTCCCGGGCCTGGAGACTTCTTCAATTTTGTTCCTTTCACTACTTCTTTCACTTGGGTTCAGACTTAGATCAATTTTTTCTTTGGCTTCTATGAGCTAGCTCTATGCCAAAAAGTTTGCTCTTGTTTCTGTTATAAGATCTTTAAAGTGTCGTATTCATTGTGGGTCTTCTATATTATTTAATATATTGTCCGTTTTCCCCGTTGTTCTTATTGATTTCATCGTCTTCCAAGCTTCAGATCTCCTAGCACCTTCTATTTGGTTGTCTATGTATCAACATTTTTCCTGCCAAAAATCGTTTTTCTTTTTTGTTACCTCACTTTTAACCTGCCTATTTGTCGCTCTGTACTCCGCTCTAGTTTTGCTATTATAATTTTGCAGTAATCTTTGATGGAATCTCTTCTTTTGCTCAATTTTTTTCTCGATTTTTCTGTCCCACCAGTATGACTTACCCATCTTCCGATCTTCCACTCCCAGCGCTTCCTCCGCTGCTGCCCTAATACACGATTATTTATGTTCGTATTTTTCTTCAGTAAATCTTTTGGTTCTAATTAGTTTTTGTTCTAATCTCCAAGAGTATAGTAAGCGAGTGCTCTCACTATCCAGGCTGTCCAAATTATATCTGACGTTGTTGATCTTGATCTTGTCATCTCCTGTTTCTTTCGCAAACGGTATGTAGACTTTAGCAACCACTAAACAGTGATCAGATCCACAGTCTGCTCCTCTATTAACTTTTATATCTTGCCACCTCATGCCTATTAGTCTTTTGCTTGATTATAATGTAGTCTGCAAAACTAAAAATAAAGGATAAAATAATAAACCTTTGAAAACTCCTGTATCCAAATTAGAGTAGGAGTAGGAAGTTAGGATTTTCTTAAATGTCAGGGTAAATCCGTTGCACAAGAAAGCCTCTTGTGCTCATTAGTTGCGTGGCACGTTCTACTACAATATAAACATTTAAACTGCATAATACAATTGTTTATATTGTACCCAATCTATTTGAAAAAGGGTTGTATTTAACAGTCTACCAAATTTACCCAATATTTTCATACAAAAAAATACTTTCATTTCCCAAAAACGCTAATTGCTCACCAAAATTAAGAAAATACATAATCTTAAAGCGACAACCAAATATTGACATAATGCTGGCCTCTTATATATTTTGTTCGCCAAAATAACTTTTGTTGACAATAAATACTAAATGTTCACCAAATTTTATTCCGCATTTAATTCTAACATAATACCCAAATATTTAATTTTTGACAGTGTCTTATATTATTTAGCAGTTAAAAATACTATTTGTTGATCAAAAATACACAAGCAATAAAATGTTGTGCAAATGGTAAATAATTTTTATGCAAAATTATAGATGTAGATCTGCTAAGGGCAAGAAAAATAAGAGTAAAAATAGAAGTGGTTTGCACAAAAAAAGATATTGATTTCCGTAATATATAAATGCTTTGCTGTAATTGACTTGCATTATGTAAAACGTAAAACTTCTTTTAGTGGTAATTTCGAATCGTGCTTTAAAAAAAAATTTACAAGGTCCTGAACTGACCTTGTACAAAACTTTTTTCGCGTGCCTCTTGTCTGGAAGCGCAAGCGGCAAGGAGAGATGCGCGAGCATTTTTAATTTTTGGAGTAATAGAATAATTATTTGACGCACAAGTAGTTTTTTTGAGAAACACTAAATATAAATGGATAGCGTGAATATGTATTATGTACAGCACGGACGCGAAACTTGAGCGTTCTTAATTTGGTGAACATTTAGTAAAATTGATGGACATATAGAATTTAAAATGTAAGCAATGGTAAAACAATACGCAGCATAGTTATTTTAGTGGTGCTGTTCTCATCTTCTGAAGTATAATAATTTGGGTTCCATTAAGATTTCTTGATGCTCATTAAATTTTCTGGTGGACAGTGCCGGGGATGTATGGTTTAATTTGGAGTACATTATATTTTTGCTCCCTTTGAAAAATAGCAACAATTATTAAATCCTAATTATCTGCATTATGCGAGGGCGGTTAGAATTGACGTCTCGTATTTTCCTTGCAAATTGAAAAACTTTTAAGTGTTTTCTATAAATTAGAGTTTTAATCAATTCTGAGTCGGAAATATGAACGGCAAGCATTGAATTACCTCCACGAAGGGATTCGTGGCAAAGTTTGGGAAATAAAAAAGTGGCAAGCTAATTCGCAGTTCAATCGTGAACTTTGTTGTTCCCAAAGACCTCTAAGTCCCAAGCCGGAGATCAATATTATTTAATCAATTAGTCAGAGCGAGAAAAGTTTTTCAAAGCCATCATAGAGTCGTACCTCGTCATTTTATTGTTAATCAATAGGGCGGGTGGCGTGGCTTGTTGTTATTTACTCGGGTCAAAAAACGAACAACAAAACCCAACTGTTATCAGGTATCGGCAGAATTATTGGCGTTTACCACTTTTTCCACAACTAGGAAACTTCCCGCTTGTCACTTGAACTCACCCTGTTTTCATGACGGCAATCATACTTTTGCAGTTTTGCACTCTACCACTAGGTACTTAAAAGCGCCCTCGATTGTTGCTCTTAAATTAAAAGCTTAGTCGTGTATGGTCGAGGCAATCCACGATTTATGTGCACAATAGTGGAGATCGTGAAAAAAATTTTTTTTTCCGTCAATAAAATATTCTTCAAATTGGACCTTCCCAAAGAAATCGCGATCGTCCCTGATTAAGAATCGTCAACATTGACGTTTCCTTTTAAGTTCCATCACGAATGCGCTCGAAGAATCCGGCAAAGAAACGTCCGTTAATCTTAGGATTACCTATTTTGAAGGGTTGTCGGTTTTCGTCCTGAAATTGTCGGAAGTTACATTACTCACCTTTATTCGGCGTACAGTCTTATTACTGTTGTTCTTTATTTGAACGAAGACGTGGATTTCCTCGCCGTGCGAATAAATGGCTTTGTCTAAAGAGGCAAGTAAATGCACTTTGCCCTCGCTAAGGAGAAACGGCTTCTCGACGGTGGCGCAAGGCGCCGGGACGCCGGCCAAATACGCGGCCAAACTTGGCCTCTTGCCGCCACACAGAGACCTGAACTGACCCAGGAGTCGGCGCTGCAACAAAGAATTATTACTTATTATCTTTTTCCATAAATTTTACACAATTTACTGAAATTACTATTAAGACGAACCGTGCTTTCCGAACATTGCTAAATAATTCATGAAACTTTATACTCTATAGTAACTCGAAGTAAAATAACGACATTTGGGTAGTTCTGCAAATAAATAAATAAATTCTACAAGTTATTATTTTCGTATTTCCTCCCTTTTGGCTTGAGGCTAGTGAGTCAACTGCAAGTAGCTCATGTTATAAAATAACTGTTTACGTTCTAACATTGAACATCGGCTTTTTATTTTTATTTCACTCAAGTTAAGAAGTGATGTCTGTAGTAGAGCATAAGTTATTGATGAAGACGAGCTAGTTGTTTGTCACATAAATTTTAAATGTCCGCGCAATGATCAAAACGTATCGATTATGCTTGGCACTTGGAATTCTTCTTGCTCACAACATACGGCCGACTTTAATACGGTAAGGTTATCTTCAACCAAATTTACTAATTTGAAAATTGGGAAAAAATTAATTATATTTTAATAAATTGACTGTTGCAAAACGACAGAAATATTTCTTTCTTTCAACACTTGACAAGATGTTATCAAAGCTTGTAAGTTATAAAATAAAAATTGCTAAATGAAAAAAAAATTTTCCTTTTAGTTTAAAGACTTTCGCGGTCGTTGTTTAATACAATACAGACTTAGAAAACTCGAACTTGGGTATCTGTGCTTGTGGATCAAATAATTTTCTTTTGTCTGAGATAAGAAAGATTCTTCTTGTGTCCTATGTACATTCGCGAGCAATGTTTAACGTACGACTCGTGAAGCAAAATCGGCGATTTTGAAGTTGTTTAAATCGGGCTCTTTCCATCTTACACTGGGAAGAAACGCCGTGCCTTAAACATTGCTTGTGAGTGTACATCTCGTATGGTGGCTCCCTCTATTTAAACTCCTAGATAACAGCCGTTGCAAAAGTGATTTGCCAAAGCTACGGCTTCCACCCAAAAAGTTTTTGGACGTTGTGCTTCAAACAACATGCACCTCGTAACTTCAACCAAAGTTCAATTTTTTATTTCACTCACCATTTTATTGAGGAGTGTAAGGCACAGTGAGTCTTCTTTTAATACCACAATGGTCTAAGAAATTATTGCAATTTTCTTTGCTGCTGTTTTGCTTTATCTTTTTTCTTTAATATCAAACATCGGAATCTGGATGAAATTGTTATAGTTTTATGTTTGATAAAGTAAAACTAAAACCAAAAGATATAATCACAAGAAATGACAGTCAATTATCTCATGCGACCAGATCTAAAATTGCGATGCAAATCCCGTTTCACTTTAGATATTTATCTACTGGGGTCTGCCTGCCGCTAATTACACGTTCATCAGCAACTTCCGCGATCCATTCATTTCCATCAAGAACCGTTCCGCGTTTTATAATTATAACGAACCTGGCCCATTAATTCAATTTTTGGAACCGCTATAATGAAATTATTAAAGATTTACACCTCGTCTCATACTAAGCAAACTGAAAATTAAGAGGGGTCGATAACGAGGTCAAAGTAGCAACTAGATCTAGCTCTAAACAGCTTCTAAACAGTTTCTAAACAGCTTCTGACAGCTTCTGGTTTGCTGTCAACTTACTATATTTACATTGCGCTAAAATCTGTTGAAAAGCAGTTTAGAAGTTGTTTAGAGCTGTCAGAAGCTGTTGAGAAGCTGCTTAAAGCTGTCAGAAGCTATTTAAAAACTGTTTAGAAGCGGTTTATAAGCTGTTTCGAACTGTATATACAAGGAGAAAAATAGTGGTGGGGAAGTGTGCCAGAACCCCCTACCATTACTCTTTATATTAAATAGATGAAAGTCACATGAAATATTATGCTCCGAAACCCGGAAATGAGATAAAGACCGAAAATGTTTTAGTAGGTCCGTCTTTCCAGGTTAACCAAAATACAAATAAAGAAACTAATTCGGACAATTTCTTCTCCAATACACTGCTCCTGTAATATTTATAGTCCTCGGACACTAGAAACAACAAAAAAATGGACTAACGTCGAGCGTTAGGCAAAAAACATTGCGTTAGAATCTGTTTAGAAGTTGTTTTGAGCTGTCAGAAGCTGTTTAAAAACCGTTTAGAAGCTGTTTGAAGCTGTTTAAAGCTGTTAGAAGCTGTTTAGAGCTGTCAGAAGCTGTTTAGAGCTATTAGAAGCTCTTTGGAAGCTGTTTAAAGACTGTTTAGAAGCTGTTTAGAGCTGTCAGAAGCTGTATAAAAACTGTTCAGAAGCTGTTAGAAGCTGTTTAGAGCTGTCAGAAGCCATTTAGAAGCTGCTGAGAGCTGTCAGAAGCCGTTTAGAGCTGCCAGAAGCTGTATAAAAACTGTTTAGAAGCTGTTTAGAGCTGTCAGAAGCTGTTTAGAGCTGTCAGAAGCTGTTTCAAAACTGTTTAAAAGGTGTTTACAGCTGTTAGAAGCTGTTTAGAGCTGCCAAAAGCTGTTTAGAGTTGTCAGAAGCTGTTCAGAGCTGTTAGAAGCTGTGTAGAGCTGTCAGAAGCTGTTTAAAGCTGTCAGAAGCTGCTTAAAGACTGTTTAGAGCTGTCAAAAGCTGTTTAGAGCTGTCAAAAGCCGTTTAGAAGCTGCTTAGAGCTGTCAGAAGCCGTTTAGAGCTGTCAGAAGCTGTATAAAAACTGTTTAGAAGCTGTTTAGAGCTGTCAGAAGCTGTTTAGAGCTGTCAGAAGCTGTTTCAAAACTGTTTAAAAGGTGTTTACAGCTGTTAGAAGCTGTTTAGAGCTGCCAAAAGCTGTTTAGAGTTGTCAGAAGCTGTTCAGAGCTGTTAGAAGCTGTGTAGAGCTGTCAGAAGCTGTTTAAAGCTGTCAGAAGCTGCTTAAAGACTGTTTAGAGCTGTCAAAAGCTGTTTAGAGCTGTCAGAAGCCGTTTAGAAGCTGCTTAGAGCTGTCAGAAGCCGTTTAGAGCTGTCAGAAGCTGTATAAAAACTGTTTAGAAGCTGTTTAGAGCTGTCAGAAGCTGTTTAGAGCTGTCAGAAGCTGTTTAAAAACTGTTTAAAAGGTGTTTACAGCTGTTAGAAGCTGTTTAGAGTTGTCAGAAGCTGTTCAGAGCTGTTAGAAGCTGTTTAGAGCTGTCAAAAACTGTTTAGAGCTGTCAGAAGCTGCTTAAAGACTGTTTATAGCTGTCAAAAGCTGTTTAGAGCTGTCTGTATAAAAACTGTTCAGAAGCTGTTAGAAGCTGTTTAGAGCTGTCAGAAGCCGTTTAGAAGCTGCTTAGAGCTGTCAGAAGCCGTTTAGAGCTGTCAGAAGCTGTATAAAAACTGTTTAGAAGCTGTTTAGAGCTGTCAGAAGCAGTTTAGAGCTGTCAGAAGCTGTTTCAAAACTGTTTAAAAGGTGTTTACAGCTGTTAGAAGCTGTTTAGAGCTGCCAAAAGCTGTTTAGAGTTGTCAGAAGCTGTTCAGAGCTGTTAGAAGCTGTGTAGAGCTGTCAGAAGCTGTTTAGAGCTGTCAGAAGCTGCTTAAAGACTGTTTAGAGCTGTCAGAAGCCGTTTAGAAGCTGCTTAGAGCTGTCAGAAGCCGTTTAGAGCTGTCAGAAGCTGTATAAAAACTGTTTAGAAGCTGTTTAGAGCTGTCAGAAGCTGTTTAGAGCTCTCAGAAGCTGTTTAAAAACTGTTTAAAACGTGTTTACAGCTGTTAGAAGCTGTTTAGAGTTGTCAGAAGCTGTTCAGAGCTGTTAGAAGCTGTTTAGAGCTGTCAGAAGCTGTTTAGAGCTGTCAGAAGCTGCTTAAAGACTGTTTATAGCTGTCAAAAGCTGTTTAGAGCTGTCAGAAGCTGTATAAAAACTGTTCAGAAGCTGTTAGAAGCTGTTTAGAGCTGTCAGAAGCCGTTTAGAAGCTGCTTAGAGCTGTCAGAAGCTGTTTAGAGCTGTCAGAAGCTGTATAAAAACTGTTTAGAAGCTGTTTAGAGCTGTCAGAAGCAGTTTAGAGCTGTCAGAAGCTGTTTCAAAACTGTTTAAAAGGTGTTTACAGCTGTTAGAAGCTGTTTAGAGCTGCCAGAAGCTGTTTAGAGTTGTCAGAAGCTGTTCAGAGCTGTTAGAAGCTGTGTAGAGCTGTCAGAAGCTGTTTAGAGCTGTCAGAAGCTGCTTAAAGACTGTTTAGAGCTGTCAAAAGCTGTTTAGAAGCTGTTTAGAGCTGTCAGAAGCTGTATAAAAACTTTTCAGAAGCTGTTAGAAGCTGCTTAGAGCTGTCAGAAGCCGTTTAGAGCTGTCAAAAGCTGTATAAAAACTGTTTAAAAGCTGTTTAGAGCTGTCAGAAGCTGTTTAAAAACGGTTTAAAAGGTGTTTACAGCTGTTAAAAGCTGTTTAGAGCTGTCAGAAGCTGTTTAGAGTTGTCAGAAGCTGTTCAGAGCTGTTAGAAGCTGTTTATAAACTGTTTAGAGCTGTCAGAAGCTGTTTAGAGCTACCAGAAGCTGCTTAAAGACTGTTTAGAGCTGTCAGAAGCTGTTTAGAGCTGCCACAAGCTGTTTAGGGCTGTTAGAAGCTATTTAGAGCTGCTAAAAACTGTTTAGAAGCTGTTTTGCGCTGTCAGAAGCTGTTTAAAAACTGTTTACAAGCTGTTAGAAGCTGTTTAGAGCTGTATATACAAGGAAAAAAATAGTGGTGGGGGAGTGTGCCAGAACCCCCTACCTTTAACTACTTTTCATATGAAATAGATAAAAGTCGTATGGAATATTAACCTTCGAAACCCGGAAATGAGATAAAGACCGAAAATGTTTTAGTAGGTCCGTCTTTCCAGGTTAACCAAAATACAATATAAAGAAACTAATTCGGACAATTTGTTCTCCAATACAGTGCTCCTGTAATATTTATAGTCCTCGTACACTAGAAACAACAAAAAAATGGACTAACGTCGAGCGTTAGGCAAAAAACATTGCGTTAGAATCTGTTTAGAAGTTGTTTAGAGCTGTCAGAAGCTGTTTAAAAACCGTTTAGAAGCTGTTTGAAGCTGTTTAAAGCTGTTAGAAGCTCTTTAGAGCTGTCAGAAGCTGTTTACAGCTGTTAGAAACTGTTTAAAGACTGTTTAGAAGCTGTTTAGAGCTGTCAGAAGCTGTATAAAAACTGTTCAGAAGCTGTTTAGAGCTGTCAGAAGCCGTTTAGAGCTGTCAGAAGCTGTTTAAAAACTGTTTAAAAGGTGTTTACAGCTGTTAGAAGCTGTTTAGAGTTGTCAGAAGCTGTTCAGAGCTGTTAGAAGCTGTTTATAAGCTGTTTAGAACTGTCAGAAGCTGCTTAAAGACTGTTTAGAGCTGTCAGAAGCTGTTTAGAGCTGTCACAAGCTGTTAGGGGCTGTTAGAAGCTATTTAGAGCTGCCAGAAACTGTTTAGAAGCTGTTTAGAGCTGTCAGAAGCTGTTTAAAACTGTTAGAAGCTGTTTCGAGCTGTCAAAAGCTGTTTAGAGCTGTATATACAAGGAAAAAATAGTGGTGGGGGAGTGTGCCAGAACCCCCTACCTTTAACTACTCTTCATATGAAATAGATAAAAGTCGTATGGAATATTAACCTTTGAAACCCGGAAATGAGATAAAGCCCGAAAATGTTTTAGTAGGTTTGTTTTTCCAGGTTACCCAAACTACAATATAAAAAAACAAATTCAGAAAATTTGTTCTCCAATACGGTCCTCCTGTAATATTTATAGTCTTCGTACACTAGAGAAAACAAAAAATGGACTAACTTTGAGTGTTAGGCAAAAAGCATCGTTCGTGTACAGCACAGTCGTAATTGTTGCTTGTTGATAAGCTCAAAATTTCTGTGAAAATATCTAATGTAAGCGCCAGTGTAAATGAAATGACCGATTTCTGATCCGGTGGGTGCTACCAATATAGACGTTAGATGGGTCCACAAGCGCCACGGAAAACTTGACAGTGTAAGTAAGAGTAATTTGACGTCTAAGTAAATATACATTGCGACTGCTTTTTACTACCATTTGAGCAAAGACAAACAGCGCCTTACACAAAATTCTTATTTCGCTTAAACAATCAAATTTGTTCATATAATCACAAAAAATATTTATATAAAAAATACTTATTCCCAATTTCAAAAAGAATTATTGGGAACAAGACAAGTATTTTGAGTGATTTTTCGATGGGTGACTTACTGTACAAATTGTCTTCCCCGTTGAATTAAGGATTCACCCTGTATATTTAAAGTTTATATTTTTTGTCCCCGTTAGATAACTTTTAATTGAAAGTTCAGAAAAACTTTGTAACGCACCTTATGCATTATGTATGTGATCAAGTTTTTAAATAAAGATTTAAGCTAGAATAGATCGAGAAACTTTGACAAACACTATATTTTAAGAATGTTATTTCGCTTGAGGTTGATTAGATTAATCTTGGTTACGCAATACAACGGTATAGTCCCGAAAAAGTAAACAATGAAATAAAGATCCGTTCCGTGCTGAAATTTTAGTCACGGCGGAGAAAATGCTGAATAATCCTCGGAAAACTGTTCATCCTTATCATTTTCGGTTAAGTCTAGGAAAATAAATTGGAATTTCTCGAGGTTTTCCCAAGGCAAATTGGTTGGCATCAGCTTGAGTAAACCGTCAAGTAGTCGTTACGCATCACATTTTTGGTCTTCCTCAACTGCTATACATATATTTTGTTCCACCTAAAGAAATTATTGTATTTAAAAAGATAAGCTCCCAACGGTTCTCGGTTTATTACGCAAACTTTCCAATTCTGACGTTTTACGTGGAAAGCCGTTTACGTTATTTGCATATTTGCAAAGTGGCTGGGATTATTAGAATTGCGTCCCGAAACTCGGGTTAAAATGGTCAAACGGTAGACAAACTTTGACCTTTTCCCCCATGTACCAATTTAAACAAAAATTAATTAATAGGTAACCCCAACAAAAAAACCGGCTTGAATACAAATTGCTTGCGTTTGAAGATCTTTCCGTGCAGCTCTCTCGGTTCATCTTTACAAATGTACTTTAAATCTTTTGTGGAGAGGTTTGCACTTTTTGCAAAGCCCCATTCAATTGGTTGAAAAGATCCGACAATGCTAGCTGTTTGTACCACATCAATTATTTAAGCTCAATCGGACAAAACGTAGTCTAAACGGAAGTAATGTCTTTCTTATGTTTGTAAAGCTTATAGCTTTAATTAAAATACAATCAATGCTAGCATGAGCTAAATTAAGACATCAAGAAAGCAATCAGTCGAGCGTCAGGCATAATCAAATTATCGCAGTAGAACAGCTTTCAAAACGTATTGGGAACAATAAAAGTGGATTAGAAAGATAACAACGGTTTGATGTGGAGGTTCTAACGTCTCTCTATAACCGAGAATTAGAGTGGCGAAAGAAATTTTAATTTATTGCATCCTGCGACAGGCAAGACAGATGTATAATGAGCCTCGGGAAAATAGTGTTTTTACCCCAGATTCACACCCCGCAACACCCTTGATTGTACTTAAAGACCAAATAAAGGTGCAAGTTGAGACACTGTACATTCATTTACAAAACTGGATCTTCAAGGTGAATTTGAAAAATTTTTAGACAAGTTTAGTAGAAGGAGATGAAGGCTTCTGGCCCAGAGGAGAAGGAGCAGATCATCCCCCCACCACTTTGTATATTGTGTTACCTACCAGTTTGCTCAACTTACTATTTTTCATGTTCTAAACAACTTTACACAGGTTCTAAACAACTTTAAACAACTTTAAACAAAGCTGTTTAAAACATGTTTAAAGTTGTTGTTGTTAAAAGTTGTTTAGAACATGTTTAAAGTTGTTTTATAATCTGTGCAAAGTTGTTTAGAACATGAAAAATAGTAAGTTGAGCAAACTGGTGGCAACACAATATACAAAGTGGTGGGGGGATGATCTGCTCCTTCTCCTCTGGGCCAGAAGCCTTCATCTCCTTCTACTAAGTTTCTTTAAGTACGTAATTAATTTGCTTTATTTATTACTTTTGCTTTCAAAAATGTTAATCAACTGAAGTGTAGCGTTTTAGAGACAGCCAACCCAACATCTTTCTGGTGAAACGAGCGGTAATAGGTTTTCGAATCTTATTCATGGTAGATTAAAGCGATTCGTCTCCTTTCGCCAAGAGGTTTAACAGCAAAGAAAACAAACCAAAAAAATTGTAGCAATGACATTTCCAAAATATCAATTTTTCATTAACTACTCCTACCTCGTTTTCCGAATCCGTAGTTAGGAGTTCGGTTTTATCCTGAATCCTTGCCGGAGACATTTGTTGTTCCTGCGTGGGCGACGATTTATTCAAACCTCCGCCGTCATCATCCTTGACAATATTTTGGTTCGAGGACTCATCGTTTTCGATCAGACCGCTCAAGTCTTTAGAAGTGGCCTCTCGTCCGTTAGTCAGGTTGTTTTCAAAAGAAACACGCATCGCCTCTTTATTATCCCCGTTCAGTTTGTCCTCCGCCGTCTGCATATCTAAACAAAAAGATCGTTTCAGCAAACAAACAGAAGATTCACTCGCCAAAATAACTCAATTCATATTATCATAAATTGATTAAATCAATTTTGAAAAAAATTATGTGAATAAAAATCATCAGCAATGCTGACTCCTGTGTTGGCTCTCTATAATAGCAACAGCCACTTGCTTGATCCCCCCGACTGAATGCAGAAGGAATTTAGAAAGATTCTGTGCGCAATCGCAATCCAAGTTTCTGCAAGCTGTACCTAAGTAGGTTCATACGTAGGTACAGTGACCGGCAATAAATAGGGCACGCTGCTTCTTTCCAGTGAAATTCAAGTACAAGTACACTGATAGTCCATCTCGTAGTCCGTTTTACAAAACTTCCAAGTCGCTGATTTACCTTCACGGGTCGTGCCCTATTTATTGCCGGCCAATGTACACATACTAATTAATAGATTGTTATTTTGTACGTAAAAGGTGCAACAAAGCTAATTTATGGGTAAACTGTTAATTTTTTTGGGGAACAAATATAATGTACACCAAATTAAACCATACATCCCTTGCACTGTCCACCAGAAAATTTAATGAGCATCAAAAAATCGAAATAAAACCCAAATTATTATACATCAGAAAATGAGAACATCACCACTAAAATAACTATGCTGTGTATTGTTTTACCATTGCTTACATTTTAAATTCTATATGTCTATCAATTTTACTAAATGTTTACCAAATTTAGAACGCTCAAGTTACGCGCCCGTGCTGTACATAATAAATGTTCGCGCTATCCATTTATATTTAGTGTTTCTCAAAAAAACTATTTGTGCATCAAATAATTATTCTATTACTCCAAAAATGAAATATGCTCGCGCATCTCTCCTTGCCGCTTGCGCTTCCAGACCAGAGGCACGCAAAAAAAGTTTTGTACAAGATCAGTTCAGGGCTCTGTAATTTTTTTTTAAAAGCACGGTTAGAAATTACCACTAAAAGAAGTTTTACGTTTTACATAATGCAAGCCAATTACAGCAAAGCATTTATATATTACGGAAATCAGTATCGTCTTTTGTGCAAATCACTTCTATTTTTATTCTTATTTTCCTTGCCCTAGCACATCTACATCTATAATTTTGCATAAAATTATTTACCATTTACACAACATTTTATTGCTTGTGTATTTTTGATCAACAAATAATATTTTTAACTGCTAAATAATAAAAGACACTGTCGAAAATAAATATCTGGGTATTATGTTAGAATTAAATGCGGAATAAAATTTGGTGAACATTTAGTATTTATGGTCAACAAAAGTTATTTTGGCGAACAAAATATATAAGAGGCCAGCATTTTGTCAATATTTGGTTGTCGCTTTAAGATTATGTATTTTCTTAATTTTGGTGAGCATTTAGTATTTTTGGGAAATGAAAGTATTTTTTTGTATGAAAATATTGGGTAAATTTGATACAACCCATTTTTTTTATACTCACTTTGCGTTTCATTCTTCTCATTGTTGTACTCGACCGTTAGTAGTTTCCTTGACGGAGACGTATGCAGGGGTGTTGTCGATAAGTCTCCCTCGTCCGACTTATGGTTGTGTTCCAATCCCATTTCCATCGACCTTGCCTTGTTCTGTTGGTCTTTGGGGAATTTCACTTCCAGTGGCGCACTTTTGCAACCGAACAATAGCTTTTTATTCTGCTTGTTACGTTCCTTTTGCTCGGCTCTTGTCAAGTTGCCACAGGGGTTGTACAAGTGGGGCGACGGCGGCGCGTACGCTCTCTGGACAACGCGAATACCCATCCGGACAGTCGACTTTCGATGAAGTTTCTCATCGGCTCTTTCAGCTGGAAATTTCAAAGCATTTATTAACAAGATTTGCGATAAATGATAGTAAACTTGATTAATAGGTAACGTTATAACAAATCCGGATCAGTTTGCGCGTTGCACGTAAACCAATATTTATCGATGGCTTCCTTGATGCTGCAATATTGCGCCATCAGTTTTTATTATAGCAACAAAGTTTGCAGGTCGTTGGAACGTGATTGAAAAATGTTTTGCTTTTAGGTTTTATCGATGTCTTTTGAAGAAATTTCCTTGTATCGAGGTTATTTGTGCCAACTTCAATTGTCGTTATTTCGGGTTTATTATGCGATTTGTGTTTCTTAGCAGACAACAAAACAACCCTGCTGGTGAGCGCTATCTATTCTGGCCCCATTTTTCTTTTTGGTTTCTGGTAACGGCTTTGTTATTTTAACTTCTACGATGCCTGTTATCTCCAATCTTGAGTTTCTTTTTAAAACTAAAATACAATAAGAAGTTGTGCTGGTTGGTTATACGAAACGCATTTCTTTAGACTTTAGAGGAATATTCATTTTTATGATGCCGATATCATAAGACATGAAATTTTAAAAAATTTTAACTCTACAACCACCACACAGTTATCACGCTTCCTTCGCGGTTTGCAACTTGAAAAAGATAAATAGAAATAAATAAATAATTTCTGAATGTTTTAGAGCTTGACATAAAACACTGTACTTAAAGCGCCGTCGAACGGCTACCTATTAAGATGCCGTTAATGCGCGCGCAACGCGCAAGTGATGTCATCACGGGAAAACGAGAAAGTACAAAGATCGAGCACGCAACGACTAGCGAGGTTGATAGAGCCGTGGAAAAGAGGTGGCGTGCAAATAGACAAACCTCAAGTTCAGTTTCTCGTTCGAACAATATTTTTTTCGCGAAAAAGAAGTTCTATGCAAGGTCAGTTCAGGGCCCTGTAATTTTTTTTTAAAGCACGATTAAAATTTTTTTCTTGAAAAGAATTTTTCTAATCTTTTTCCTTGCCCTAACACACTAAAGTGCCGTCATATGGATTAACGGCACTTTAACAGAAGACTGATAATTTTCTACAACAACAGTTTAACTCCGAATCGGCAAGTGTTTGAAAATTGGACAACAAGTGAGCAAAGCTGCGACAGTTTCTCGCTACGTTTGCAAGAAAGTTCCGGACATCAATTAAGGAGTCGACGCATAGGTATAAAGCAAGCGACAAGAAAAGTTCGAGGAAACGCAAAGGCTTTTGAGCTGATAGATGGGATAAAGTCTATGCTGCAGCAACAGGCTGTTAGCAGAAAATCGATTTGCCTTTTTAACCCGGCGCATCCGCCAGATTTCAAAAACCTTGCAATATTTATATAGCTTCTCACTGAAAAACGGGAATGTCGAGATAAAACATTAAAATTTCCAATATCGCTACGTCACAAGCAAACCACATCGGAGTGCAATTATTTACTGTTAACTTCAAATGAACATCATTTATTCTGATTCATGGACTCGTAAAATAGCGATTTCCGACATGTTTCGGTGATGGTGATTCATTGTTAAATTAAAGCGCCGCACCAACATAAATAATTGTTTTAATACTTGAACAAAAAAAAAAACACGGATCAGGTTCATAAATAATTTAAAGACTAGCAGCCAACGCTTTCCTGTTTGGGTTCTTCCAACTGAATTATGTCGCACAGCCTTACCATAAATATTTTATATTGGATTTGGACCGACCAAAATTATTTAGATTCTTTAAGAAACTAATTTATCATAAGTTGCAAAGTAAGAGATTTAATTTAAAAACTAAGCGTGCTTATAAACAATATTCAAAATGGGGAATTTGATGAAAACGGTTTACTATCTACTCAGTTTTACTTCAATACAATCTTATTAAAAATAATAATTAATAATAATATATTTTTATTTTGTCTAGGTAACTTCCGATTTTATAACATAAGTAATTCTTTAAAACCTCGTTGTCATAAGTTTTGAGCCCAGAAAAGTTCTTTGGTAATTTCTCTTAATTTCTTTTATTCAGATAACTTCCAACTCCAGATAATTTTTTTCTTCTTCGAAGAATCTTTTTCGCCCCCTTATGTCTCTATGCATTTTTCTGCAAAGAGTTCTTGCATTTCCCTGGCCGCTTTACACATTCTGCATATTCTTGGCATTTTCTTTTTCCAATACCTCTTCGATTTCTATTCATTACCGTATCTGAATGTTACGTACTCTTACTTTTTTCTTTTAATCGCACTTTTCTAATAGATACTTTGTATGTTATTTTTTCTATTTTCCTTTAAATGTAGACTCTTTCACTCATTGTTGTTTTAGTCTCTTTAATTCTCTCACCGCATACCGATTATAATATGTTCTTTTACTCTTAACTCTTAATTCTATCTCTCTTTCTTATATTGTCTTTCTAGCACTTGTAAAAATTCTTGGACCTTTATTTACTCACATTCGTTGTTCACTAATTTATCATAAGTTGCAGAGTAAGAGGTTTAATTTAAACACTAAGCGTGCTTATAAACAATATTCACAATAGAGAACTTGCTGGAGAGTAATTTCTAAACGGTTTACTACCTACTCATTTTTACTTCATTACAATATTATTAAAAATAATAATTAATAATAATATATTTTTATTTTGCCTAAGTAACTTCCTATTTTATAACATAAGAAATTCTTTTAAACCTTATTGTCACTATTTCAATATACAAGTTGTGCGTCCAGTTGTGCGTTCTTTGGTGATTTCTCTTAATTTCTTTTATTGACTTCAGGTAATTTTTTTTTTCTAGTAAAACAACTTTACGCCAATGGTCCAATCGTAAGAAGAATAGAATATTGCCCAATAACCTACTACGGTGTCAACAATAAATTAATTATCAAAACATTAAGAAATGTTTTTCCTGCAAGCCTTAATACCTACAGCACATTTGCTTAACACATTTGCTGTGGGTCAGGATATCATGTATCTAATATCCCAGGAACTAAAGAAATGTTTTTCCCAAAAGGTATTCTATATATCAAATAGTTAAACCCTCTGAAGACCAAATTTGTGAGGGATGGGAGAAATATGCCCTGGGGGTGGTGTCACAGATCCGCGTCGTCAGCACCCAGTAAAATATTCGGTACTTTGTGCTGATCGACACACAACTGTTGTCAAATATTATATAAAACGGTCTCATAAATGCGGTTGTATGCCAACTTACAAAGAAAAGTCATTTGGTCTGAAAATAACACAAACAACAGTTTTCGAAAAACACAAAATAAATCATTAATTCAACATATAAGCAAAATAAATCTAGTCTAAAACACTATTTATACACAATCTGCGATAATGTACCAGAAATTACACTGAAAACACGTGTACACCATCACAAAACAAAAAACAAAAAATAATTGAATTTTATTTTCCCATCTCAGGGGGGTAGCAGCGCACGACGCCTGGAACGCCAAGTATTTTTGAATGTTACTGTGCTTTAGCTACATGCTAATACGATATCAAAAAGTTGGAACCTATGCTTAGACAGATATCGTCGATGCAAACGCCGTATACCAGTGACACGAATCCGTGTCGGCAGCACCGAGTCAAAAATGATGCTGTCACAAACCCGTGACGACAGCAGCAAATGTGTTAATACTCTGTCAAATGTAGATTGTAAATCAGGAAATATATTATTAAAGAGATAATGAAACTATACACTTTTTCTATAGTTTGTAGGTACTTTTTACTTTCAATCTACTTTTATCCTTCCCACTTGTTTACCTCCTCATCTATTTCGCTTCTCTTTGCCTCATTTTATAATTCTCTTATCGCTTTTACTTATTTCTTTTTTTTATTTAATATTTCCATGATGTACTCTCCCCACTTTTTCATTTCTATCCCATCATTTGCCACCAATAACTGTTGTTTTGGTTTACGTATTACCAAAAGTATATTTGTGATTTCTAATTTTCTGTATTTTATTCTTCTCTTCAAGTTTGTAATATTTCTTCCTAGTCTCAATTTTCTTTTCTATACGTCTTCTTTATTCAAATATTATTCTAGCAATTTTTCTCTTATTCCAGTTTCTTTCTCACTTTTTCATTTCTTTGTGCTTCCTGTCCCACCATTCAATCATTAGAATCATTCTTTCGCCGTTCACTACTATTAAATTTTATAAAATAGCTTACGATAAGCATAAAAAAAACAAGAATACTGCCAATATTGTGTGAAATAAAAATTTTCGGTAATGACACATAAAAAATGACAAAATTGGCAATGGACATAAAATCCAAACAAAGTCAAAAGTGTCACAGTACCGATTAAAATAAGATCAGCTATGTTTCTAACACCATCTTTATTAGTTGTGTCAAAAGTGCCAGGAAATTTGATAGAAGAGTCGTAAAGGGTCTACTTATTGAGACTGATTTTCAATTAATGTTTTTTTTAAATTTAACAAGCAAAGCTACCACGAACGTTGGGGAGCAATTGAAATAATAACAAATTATTAATACCATTTGGTATCAGTCGTATTTAACAGTCTACCAAATTTACCCAATATTTTTATACAAAATAATACTTTCATTTCCCAAAAATACTAAATGCTCACCAAAATTAAAAAAATACATAATCTTAAAGCGACAACCAAATATTGACATAATGTTGGCCTTTCATATATTTTGTTCGCCAAAATAACTTTTGTTGACCATAAATACTAAATGTTTACCAAATTTTATTCCGCATTTAATTCTAACATAATACCCAGATATTTAATTTTTGACAGTGTCTTATATTATTTAGCAGTTAAAAATACTATTTGTTGATCAAAAATACACAAGCAATAAAATGTTGTGCAAATGGTAAAAAATTTTATGCAAAATTATAGATGTAGATGTGCTAGGGCAAGGAAAATAAGAGTAAAAATAGAAGTGGTTTGCACAAAAAAAAGAAATTGTTTTCCGTAATATATAAATGCTTTGCTGTAATTGGCTTGCATTATGTAAAACGTAAAACTTCTTTTAGCGGTAATTTCTAATCGTGCTTTTAAAAAAAAATTGCAGGGCCCTGAACTGACCTTGTATAAAACTTTTTTCGCGTGCCTCTTGTCTGGAAGCGCAAGCGGCAAGGAAAGATGCGCGAGCATATTTCATTTTTGGAGTAATAAAATAATTATTTGACGCACAAATAGTTTTTTTGAGAAGCACTAAATATAAATGGATCGCGCGAATATTTATTATGTACAGCATGGACGCGTAACTTGAGCGTTCTAAATTTGGTGAACATTTAGTAAAATTCATAGACATATAGAATTTACAATGTAAGCAATGGTAAAACAATACGCAGCATAGTTATTTTAGTGGTGATGTTCTCATTTTCTGATGTATAATAATTTGGGTCTCATTTAGAGTTTTTGATGCTCATTAAATTTTCTGGTGGACAGTGCAAGGGATGTATAGTTTGATTTGGTGTACATTATATTTGTTCCCTTTAGTATCTATGTACCTACTTTGACCTCATAGGCATGGGGTGCTTAGCACACGTTTAACGCGGTTGTAGTAAAAATATTCGTCAAAATCTTTTCTTATTTCCTTAACCTTCGTTTTAACATATTTTTCTCAGATTAAGGATTATCTTATTTTTATTTCCATCACGTACTAAATATTTGAATCTAATTTGAGTTCGACTCTGCACAATGTTGCCCTAATCTGAATTATTCACCGTAGTAGTAAGCTTCTTCCTCGCTCGATAAGCACCACTACTCTGCCTTGGAATTTACAAGTCGATTGCTGAAAGTAGGTCAAATTGGCCGGGACTCTTCATACTCGTTCCCATGATCCTATATGAATAGTACCTATGCGTATAATGTTATTACTGGATTACATCTAATTCCCTAAATCGTTGCTTGTTATAATATCATAATAGTTTTCACCATAAACCAACTCCACAAATACCTACCTTGACCCATTACCTAGTTTATTGGGGACGCATAAAGTTGTATAGTATTACAACAAAAGCAGCCCTGCTTTAGGCGAGAAATCGGTTCAACCCTGTGGCGCATATTGTGGAAAGTTTTATCGCATTATTGACGTGCTATGGTTTCTGCAAAGATAAGGCCCTAATTTTGGGACTTTCATTAGTTAGTGCTACACTACAATGTGCTTATGGCGCCGTTATCGATGCACAAGTTTAATGCTCTAACGAGTTATAGTTACTTCAATTAGGGTCTTCGGCAAAATAACAGTTTAATAGCTAACATTAACTTCCTATAATCTTCCTAGTGAGACTCTAAAAATTATTTTGGCGTCTTTATTGATCATCGAATTAATCTTTGAATTGCAGATTTTTACTCTAGCTACTTAGCCTATAAGATTCCTTCGGTCATGTTCTTGTAACTTGTAACATGATGACTAACAAGATGTATGTATTTGCTCAATCCTTTACTCATGTATTTTACATCGTTCTTATTGTTTTAATTTTAGTATTGGTTTTAGAAGTTAATCTTAGAATAGATACTGAAATGGGAAAAAAAAAAAGCGGATGAGTATTATTTCAGAGAAAAATTTAAGGACAAGCCTAAAAGGTGTCCTAATAATGTGCAATTTCTATGGTAATACTTTCCCTACCAGTTGAAGTATTAAATAATGTTAAATAATTTTAGCCAAGTTTGATTTTTGCTATACAAAATGTTTATTCAATAAAGCAACTCATTGCAATCAAACGGGAAATGTTGCTCGTGTAGAAGCTTCACTAGAACTAACTTAAAACCAATACCCATTGACCTTATATAGTCAATGCCACTGACCGATATTGCACACGGCACCACGGTACATCCGGTGACGGCCATACGAACAAAAGATGCTAGAACAAAAGATGCGGGAGCAAAAGATGATGACCTCGTCTCGGCGACGGGCGGACCAATAAATAACATGCATGAATGAGAGTTTGAATTTTATTTTCAACAAATAATAATCAAAATTAAAAATTTCATTTTTATTTAATATCAAGTAAACCGTGGAAGTAGGTATGTCAAATTTTATTATTTTGTTGAAATAGGCCCTAAAGTTCCTACAAGGTCCTTGTAATTTGACCAAAATCGTCATTCTTTAAATAAGTGAGATCCCCATGTTTAATATTCTTATCTCGGACACACTGTATCTACAAATATTAGATAATTTCTGGATATAACGCAATTGGTGTCTTCATTAAAATCCGTCTCTAATTTTCTTTAACGACACAGCAATTTATGAAAAAACCCGCAGAATATTTAAAGATTTTCAAAAGAACCGATTTTGGGGTAATTAATCAACTTTACTTTGGACAACAACTTTGACTAAAAATGTAGGTCAGGATTTAATGAGAAAGCAGCTAACTGAATACATAATTCACTGTCAGTAATCGATTTTAGGTAAGTCCATTATCGTTAACCTGTTACAGTTCATTATTATTTTGATAAGCACAAAACATTGTTGCCTAAATGTGTTATTGTAAATTAACTTATCAAAGGGACTTAATTTGAATTCAATTTGGCCAAAAAAGCAGCACGACTCTTTAGGTCTTTAAAAGGTTATCACGTCCAGAGTTCTTTGTCTTCTATCCAAAATTTACTAAAGGGGAACTATTCAGTTTCCGACCGTGTTCGGTAGAGCTTTCCGGTCCTAAATTACAAAGAATAGCTTTTTGCTAAGGAGATGGAAGTCCGATTATTCTATGTTAAAGCTGTTAGACCCGAAGTGTTAGTTTTGAGTTTCTAAAGAATTATTAAAGTAGAAAGGAGACTGTGAAAAGTTCTGACATAGACATAGATCAAGGTATACAGGATGTCCCAAAAAAGCGTGCAATACTTTGCTGGCGGGTTCTACAATTAAAAACATGAAGTAAGTTGTCTATAAACATAAAACAAAAAATGTATATGCAAATGTAATATAAAGGGAACAAATATAATGTACACCGAATAAACCATACATCCCTTGCACTGTCCACCAGAAAATTTAATGAACATCAAAAAATCTAAATGAAACCCAAATTATTATACATCAGAAAATGAGAACATCAGTACTAAAATAACTATGCTGCGTATTGTTTTACCATTACTTACATTTTAAATTCTATATGTCCATCAATTTTACTAAATGTTTACCAAATTTAGAACGCTCAAGTTACGCGTCCGTGCTGTACATAATAAATATTCGCGCTGACCATTTATATTTAGTGTTTCTCAAAAAAACTACTTGTGCGTCAAATAATTATTCTATTACTGCAAAAATGAAATATGCTCGCGCATCTCTCCTTGCCGCTTGCACTTCCAGACAAGAAACCCGCGAAAAAAGTTTTGTACAAAGTCAGTTCAGGGCCCTGTAATTTTTTTTTAAAAGCATGATTAAAAATTACCACTAAAAGAAGTTTTACGTTTTACATAATACAAGCCAATTACAGCAAAGCTTTTATACATTACGGAAATCAATATCTTTTTTTGTGCAAACCTCTTCTATTTTTACTCTTATTGTTCTTGCCCTACCACATCTACATCTATAATTTTGCATAAAATTATTTACCATTTGCACAACATTTTATTGCTTGTGTATTTTTAATCAACAAATAGTATTTTTAACTGCTAAATAATATAAAACACTGTCAAAAATTAAATATCTGGGTATTATGTTAGAATTAAATGCGGAATAAAATTTGGTGAACATTTAGTATTTTTGGTCAACAAAAGTTATTTTGGCGAACAAAATATATAAGAAGCCAGCATTATGTCAATATTTAGTTGTCGCTTTAAGATTATGTATTTTCTTAATTTTGGTGAGCATTTAGTATTTTTGGGAAATGAAAGTATTTTTTTGTATAAAAATATTGGGTAAATTTGATAGACTGTTAAATACGACCCTAATATAAATAATTACAAAAACAATATTTGGTATGTTATAATCTTGAGTCATAGAGATGACGTCACTTGTGTAAAAGAAGAGGAAGGTTTTAAATTAGAGGAGAAGTTCGTTCCGTGGCGCAATGGGTTGGCGCTTCAAGTCTGTAGTGGGATCCTGGAAAAAGCGATTGCGATCGAGTCGCTATCTTTACGATTTCGGTCGCTTTGGAGGGAAGGGGTTTAGGGGAGGATCTTTTCAAAAATGCGAAACCAATAATTTTTCAGCAATTTGTTAAGGTGAAAAGTTTTCAAACTACCTAACTTAAGTATCGTGAACGTAAACCTTGTGTACTTTAATACACTAAACAATTGTCACTTATAATATTCCTAGTGCATTGATTATTTCCGGAACTTTTTTTTAATGCATTTCTAAAACGTATTAATTAGCCCGAGTGGAACATGCATAAGAATAAAATTTCCGGAAAAAAAAAATTTCAGGAAATTTTTACAGTGTCATAGAAACGACATCGAATTCTATTTTTCTATTGGCTACTTTTCGGTGTCGTGCGATTTTCATCAAAATGGATACCACCGATACATGATAACTTAATTCAGTAGTACATGTGCAAACATTCGGAAAAATTGATCATAAGAGTCAAGAGTTACGACAATTTTCAAGAACTCTTCCTCCGTTATCAACTGTTTTCAAGAACATGTTTATTAAGAAAAGCTGTTTAATTTCTTGATTTTATATCCGCCTCTCAAGTTTATAACAGTTATTCCGGGACACTCTGTATACAAAAATTGAGATATGCGTATGGATTCAAACTTGCGTTTCAATCTGACAGAGTTAAAGCTACTGTATATTATGAATCCAACAAATTATTATAAATGTAACAAAATTTGTGGAGGATATTATTTTGGTATAGAAACGTACTTTATGGTACGATTGTACCTAGGGCTTTTGTTTACAGATATTTTTTCTGAATGTAATTACAAATGTCCAAGTTGACTGGGATATAACGTTTATTCAAGGAAATAATTAAAATGTTTGTCGAGATTAAGATTTTGTAAAATTTGGAAGCACGTTTTGAAGAAGAAATTCAAATAATCTAGAGATCATTTAAAAGTGGTTTCGGAAATGAAAATTGTTATTTTTTACCTACAAAAGTAATAATATTGGTACATATTATGAACAACAAGATAAAGATTATTTAAAAACCCCTTGTTAATCTCCAAATAACGATAAATATGTAATATCCGAAGAATCGCTTTTAAAGCAGCACCTTTGGAGTTGTAGAAACGGTTTCTACCAAAAACAGGTAAACTTGGGTGCCGGAGGCTATAACCCTTCCACTTGTACCTGAAAATATCTGAAAATCCAGCCCCTAAGCCGTTATCTACCAATGCCATTTATAGGGATGCACCTTCGGAACACCAAAAAAAGCGATAGCCTCTTGGAACTCTCTGTTTAACCGATGGAAATCCATTGCGACTCGGCTGATATCTATCCAAAGCAACCGTTTTCGGTTGCTTAGAAGCGACTCGGTCGCAATCGCTTTTTCCAGGATCCCACTACTGAACTGGGATATCGTTGGTTCGATTCCCGGTCCGGTTCGACACTTCCCTGGTTTAAAATCCCTCTTAACAGTAGGTAATAGAATTTCGAAGCAAGCAGATTTCATAAATCAAACTGAATCGCTGGGGCCCGAATTATTATTAGTATCTATTGTATAAAGGTAGACAGACAGTCTTTATTTGAGATTCGAGAAGAATGGTTGCGAGATAACGGCTCATTCGACCAAAATTAATGTTTCTGCATTATGCCAGACTAACTGGAATTAATTGGATTGCTCAAATTAACTGACGTGTTCTAACTCGTGACAAATTTAAATTTCATTACTTACTATGCTTCGAAATTGCGAACCTATTAATAAAACTTCAATCCGGATTTCCGAACTAACGAATAAATTGAATTTTTTTTTTTTGAAATTATTCGAGCGAGTTGCAAATCTCGCCTCGTTCAAACGAGGAAATTCTCTTTGAAACCGGAAGTACGCGAACGAAAACGCAAATAATCCTAACCTTACGCCGTCTCACTTGCTGAAGTAAACCACTTAAATTTTGAAAGCTTCTCGTGTTGTATGTAAAGTCGATACTCTTACATAAATGAAATCATAGTAGACCGCCGCTTGCCTCCATCCATGTGTTCTATATTTAGAGGAACGTTGGTCCATCGATCCTTCCGCCCCTTCAGTTAACGGCACACATCAGGACTTTATTAATTATACCCAAGAATTGATACACCTTGATGATGCGAACCTTTTCCAGATTCAATCATAAACTCCAGGTGAAAGGGATAGTTATTCGCATTATTGGAGCGTGTGAGCTTGACGCGTGTTTCGTAAAATTCGGAGTTATTTTTTTTTTATCGAGAGATAATCTAAAATACTCCCTTGTCATTAGAATTTAAAGCTTTTGTTAACTTCAAATCGATTGATCACCGCCGAATTCGTCTATTCAACGCAATCAGGATATTGTCGGAAACCGTAATTTTCCACCCCGAAAATTTGAGACAAAATTTCAATTGAAATTCGTTAAGGTATGCGGCATTCAAATTCCATGCCCAAGGATCTGATCGATAATCAATTATCCTCACGTGCGTGGACCGAAAACAAAGAGGCGTGCCCCTTCTACTTACACGTGAAATTAGAGGCAGGTATAAGACCTCATCACGTGGCCGGCCACACTTTTTCAGAAATGCTCCAGGTAGATTCTATAATATTTGGTTATTAATTATTAGCTTTTACTTTTGACTTTTAATCCTTTTAATTGTTTGATGGTGGTTGTTATAGGCAGCTAGGTAGTTGTTTGGTGGTCTTAATTTAAAATGACTGATAGCACTAGCTACCCTAATATTTATTATTTAAACCAACCCCTTTTTATATTAACTTGCAGTAGGAAAGCGCTAGTGTACATATTGTGGTCAATGCTCCTCTCCTATTGACTAATAATATTTATCTAATCCTATTTATCTAACAATAATAAACAATGAGCTAATTACGTGGTATGGACCCATGGACGTGGTTGAGTTCGCACTAGATTTGTGTTATAAAAAGGACGAATCGTTATGACTCATGCAGAATTCAAGTTTGTAAATTCTTCAATAAATATTTATTTAAGATGATCAGAAATATTTATTTTGGTTGTATTTTATTTCAAACATTTAATTAGCTTCTTCCTAACAACAACAACCGGCAATGTTTATAAAATGTAATTATAACTAATAGTTAATAGATTTAAAAAGTAACTTCTCTTACGTGGTACATTTAGAGTAGATATAGAAAATCTAGATATATAGGTTTTTTTGCATTGAAATTTTAGTTTATATTTAACTCTCCAAATAGCAACAATAAAAGTTTCAACTTACCAAAGATACGAAATACAATGAAACTCAAATTAGAACCGTTATGGAAGAAGATTAAAAGTTGAGGAAGTTTACGGTTTAGATTAAACCACTTATTTTGGGTGAGTTTACTTATTTAAATTAATTCACAAGAGTAGGGAAAGAAGAGGGGTTCCGGTGCCTCCGACTTTGCCGCCACAGTGTATATAATGTTGCATATCTCAAGGGGTTAAATTGGAAACGGAATCCCGCCTTCGCACCGCTGCAAGTGTGATGCATACCTCAAGGGGCCCAATTTTAAATTCAAAATAACCATGCTAAAATACTAATGCTAAAACGTCAATGTTAAAAGAATGCTAACAAATTTAAAATGATGCTTAAATTGAAAGCTTTAAATTCAAAGTGATGATGATAAATCCAAACGGAAGGTGTTTCATTACGTTAAATTTAAAATTATAAATCCCAAATAGCGATGACAAAATGGACGCTTACAAAATGGCCATCTGTTTCATTAATCCTCCTATATCTGTGATAGGTAGATTTATGGTAGAACACCAAATTATTTTTGTTATTCACATTACATTACATTGTAGATGCCTTGCCAGTTTTCATAATCGATGACCTTGACTTGCGCAGAAGTGCAGAATACGTCTTAGATAAACGCTATTTTATTTTATTACAATATCAGTCTTTCTTAAATTGTCTCAAAGAGCAGTCAATGTCATTAAGTTTCATTTTAAGAGTTCTGACGTCCGCAAAGCGTCGCGCCGCCTCAGGACAGGTTTTGTCAAGGTCATCAATCATGAGAGCTGACAATGCCTCTAGTACATTTTTATTTTGGACAAGGTCCTCTTTTTATTTCTTTTATGAAATGTTTGTTTCTCGTTATTTCTTAAAGGACTTAGAAAGAAACAATTTAGGTCTAATCTAAGTTAAACAAAAAAGAATATTTTAAAAGCAACATAGTTGTCACAAACGGAAAAAGTTTGACAACCGCTGCGTTCTCTTGTTTTTGAAAGAAAGGTTACGTCGTTCTTTTTTGTATTTAACACAAGGCGTAGAAGGTCCAATAACAATTTTTATTAATTTCTACCAAAAATGAGTTTCATTGTTGCAATTTTAACCAATCGATTGCAGATCTAAAATTTTATTGTAGCTTCGACCTACAATTATTTAAGATCATCTTTAATATGACAACCACTTCCAACTTATCTAAAAATGTTGTAATTCACATTTATCCAGCAGTGGCATACGAAGCGTCACGATTCGCCCGGCGCATCCGCCATTTTTGCATTTTAAGAGTTCTAACGTCCTTGAAGTTTTGTCAAAGTCATCGATCATAAGAGCTGGGAATGCCTCTAGCACATTTTCACTTTGGACAGGGCTCTCTTTTCATTTCTTTTTATAAAATGTACATTTGTTCTTATTTGTTAAGAAGTTTAATGTCTGTATGTGTTTTATGTGGAAACTAAGGTTTAACAGGCGGACATTATCCCTGCTGTCGGCTGTACGTAATTTTATAACAGAAAGTCAATTGCCCATAGTGACAATGATGAATTACAATAACAAAAGCTAAGACAATTTTATTTAAGTTTTGTTTAGACCAGAAAAGAACTCATTTAATTGAATCAAATTTTCTAATTTCATATTTCTGAGGTCGAGACTTAAGGCACACATCTTTCCTGTCACATGCGTTTTTTTCCTCACTGTACGCATTTTGACGTGCAGAGATTTGTTTTTTCATTTTAGATCACTGCATTAAAGGAAATGGAATGAGTCAAGTGCAAGTAAATAACCCAGTTAATTTAATGAAATGACGCCGCGAGTACGCATTGAGAACGCAGCTGGTCCAAAGTGGTACGCTCCGCCTTAATTCAGTATCGTATTCAGCAGGCTACTGTTTCACACGTTGTTACTTCATACTGAATATAACGTCAAATATTCTTTACTACTACTTTACGAGTTGTACAGAGCTTTCTTGAAAATACGAAATGCATTTCCTCTTTTTTCAATACGTACTCCTACTAATACAAACAATTACGTCAATGCATTTTGTTGACGTTCTGCAATCACAAATGATACAGCGGAGACGTTCCTCTTAAGAGAATATTTTCAAGTACAAATGACGTGTATGCAGTTGAACAAAACCTGAGCATTGAGCAATTATTTAATATGTACATAATGTACGAGAAGTGAATGATAAAAATATTATTAAAGAGAAGATGTGTTGTTCGCTCAATTTGAATCTTTGATTTACTCCAAGCACTTTTCAGGAATTGCCAAAATAAAAAACCCGAGATGCTCGAGAAAAAGGTTCAAGTTGATGAAGTGGAAAGCTACGTATTTGCAATACATTACAAATCTTGTAACTTCTAGGAAACAAATTTCTTGAGTTTGGTGCCGATTCAGGCTCAGTGACTAGTGTTCAATGAAACGAAAATTTCAAGAGAATAAATCGCTCTATTGAGTCATTTCGTCCATCTATAGTCAATACCGTGTATCCACAATAATCACCTTACTACGTACGAATACATTAAAAACTACGTATTTGTGTACCTTTTACGAAAGAAGTCGCTTGATTTGATCGCTTGAGTCAAATAGAAAAGCTTTTCAGAAATCTGGATCAAATAATTGAATCACACTGTAAATCATTCAGTCAGGGACTGAATGATACGACTCAATGCAACAATAATTTTATCACTCGATTTCATCTTGATTGAACGAAGAGATGTTCAAACCTTATACGAATATCTACTTGAACAAAACTACCTCGTCTACCCGTAGTTAATAATGTGTACCTAAATAGTAATTTAAAATGTGATAAGCTCGGGACGTCTATTATTAAATCTTGCATCTTTTATGAGTTACACCTAAACCATTTTGAGTAATTCGATTAAAATGGATTGAACTGTACTTGGGTACTGGGTACTGGGCTTAGGTTTTCCTTAAAAAACAAATAATTATATTCCGTCACTTAAGAAAAAAAAGTCTATGATATGAACAAAGTGGCAAAGTACGTCTGCACCCCAAAATACTTATTTAGTAATTGTTAGATGTATTACAATAATTAGTGACACTTACTTCTTTTTAATCATTTAAAAACAATTAAATTCACTCGGCGCCTCCGCCATTTCGAACCTCTTCCTGGTTCTGTTATTGTACCGTAATCAATAATTTTTTTTTTGTTTAATTCTTATCGTTTCACAACCTTACATAGCTTCATATACATTTAGTTAAGATTATCGCGACACTAAAGATCAGCATTATGGGTAGAACGTAAACGTTTACAACAATTGGGTCGCTCAAATCCTCAAATAACGTTCAATAGAGACGCCGGCAGTAATATTTGTATCCAAAATAACATTAGGGGTTTGTTGAGTGTAAGGGAGACCTTTACTGACGTAGTAATAGGTATCCTTATCCTATCGATACCAGCAGAAGTGTACTTAGTCCATTTGGTCACACACATGATGAGAGCCGTAAAGTTTGAAGCATGCTGTTAGAAGTCTTTGTTTGAGTTGGAAGGGTCGACCCCTCAGAAATACTAGACAAAATCTTGAAACTATAAAGGCACAATCTATTTTCCTATAATTGCTAATTTTAATAAGGTCATCCTTAATCTGCGTTTACATAAAAACCTATTAAAAACTAGAGAAAATTGAATAATTTTTTATATCAATGTTTCGAATGTTACTAAGCGGTTATAAATTAATTAACTGTGTTCTAAGAGACTGCTAACACCTCACTGGCATAATAATGGTATTAATAATTAATTGCAGTGAGAACTATTAGTTGCAGGAACTTGTGTAGTGTAACAAGTGCTTTGATTGACTCGGCCAAAGTAACCCTGTTGCTACCACCCTTTATGTGGAGCGTTTACTGCTTCAGCCAAGATTGATTGATTTTACGACACCATTCGTATCATCTAAAACGATAATTAACGATCGTTTTTCATCGTGAAGCTAATTTGTTTGCGAATTCTCCCACTATAGAGCATCAATATTATTTCTTCGCAACAAAATCTGAACTTTCGTCGTTACTCCTTGAAAAGCTTCTTTAATCCGATTTAGTTATTGTAACTGCCGGCAAAATGTTTAAACAGTTAATTAAATTAAAAAGTTGAATATTTATAAAACTGTTACTTAGTGGTGAAGTGTTTACCAGACTACTTGGAATTTTGGCAAGAATTCATGAAAACGTTGCCAAATAAAGGAGGGACCAGAGTAAATTTGTTTGTTAGGTTTATCCTTCGGAACCCGCAAACATTGTTTATTTGTAGGAAAAGGTTACATTGTCTTTCCTTGTATTTAACACAAGGCGTAAAGGGGCCAAAGACAATTTTCACAAGTTTCAACCAAAATTGAGGTTTAACTAAATGATTGTAGATTAATTTTAGAAGCACTTTAATTTGACAACACCTGCCAAATAATTTAAAAATGTTGTGATTCTCATTTATTCACCAGTAGTAGCACATAAAGCGTCACGATTCGCCCGGCGCATCCGCCATTTCTGCATTGAGACATACGCTTCTTATACACAAATTAGTAGAAACGTAAAGTTATGGTTTAAATAAGTTTACTTTAAGAAAAGTTCCTAATTTAAATGTTTATAAATATTTGAAGTATATTTTTGCTTCACTCAACATAATTTATTAGAAGACTTAAATAATAGGAATAATACACTTATTTTAGTTTAATTGCTATTTATGCAACAACTTGAGAAATTTTACAGTATTAGTTAATTAATAGCTTTCATTTATAATAAACTAGCAACGGTGCCCCCAATTAAAAGTAATCTTTGACAACGATTGTTTTATTGAAAAATAATAATGAAAGCTCATCTCGCATCTGTGCTCATCTCAACTCTGTGGCATACCTCAACTTGATTTGTCTGCCTTTACACCCTATCTATCAAGAGGCGCGGCAGCTACGCTGTCGCCTGATTTAGGTACCTTCATCTCCCCAGAACACCAGAAGTTATTTACTTTGCAAATTTCGAACTGCTTGACCACAAACTTGACACGACAGTTCCAAAGTGACGTAACAATTTTTGTTGGCAGTTAATTAATCATTAATTAATTAAGTAAGGTTCGTAACTGCTGCAACATTTCCATTCGCTTCGTCTCTTTCGAAATTTATTGTAATAAAATACACTAACAGGACTCGTCTAGGTGATAAATTAATTATGATGCTGCACTCGTATTCCTGAAACTTTCAAAAGCATTTGGCACAATAATTGATCATTATCTTTTACGTTACAAAATAAAATGTTACTTTGAGCGCTATTTGTTGTACAATAAGTGAAGGGTTAATTGTTTCGGAAGCTGAAAGTCTAATTGACTGAAATAATATTTGAACTGCTCTAAGGGTTTATTTTAGATCCAATGCTTTTCTACATTTACCTACTACAAAAGGAATAGTGTGGGAGCAGATACGTTGTGAGGAAATATTCTGATGCCAGGAAATGCTGAATAACGTATTTCTCCAAACTGTCGACAAATGGTGGAGGAGCAATTAAAAAATCAGAAAATTAACAAAAAACATTAAAAGAATACATTTTTTAACAATAAATTATGATTAGTAGTCAGTTAGGTAAGAATCATTTCAGCGCATCACTTACTTGCAAACTTATGATGTTTTCTGAACTTTATCATTTACACAAATTTTGAGAAAAGTTTCCGAATTTGTGAGAGCTCAGTACTCTACCCATTGGGGAAGAATCGCCTAATTCAACGATAACTGCTGGCACGTAAAGCATTGACATCACTCCATTGAGTCATCTCTTTGATAAAAATTGAATTGGCTTCTTTATATTGCCTCAAGTTTGAGATTTATTCTGGACCTGTTATTAAATCGGACGGCAATAATCGTTTCAGCCTACGCACTTCATTGATGTCGATCACATTTTACAGGTTAGCCAGCAAATTAGGATGCACTTACACCCTTTCGCTGTACTTCACAATAAATCGATGAATGGCTTCGTTGGCGGGATGTTATGCTCCATAATTTCATTGGGAACGTAATACGGTACATCGACAATGGCACGCAACACTTTGTTCTGGAATCGCTACAAAATACCAATTATTGAATTCATAGGTAAAATGGCCTTCAGAACGGTTTTGTGAAGTACCACCATGTTGTTCAAAGATAATTTAGATTTGCGGCTCAGGAGTCCACAAATTTGGTTTAATTTGAGTCCCAATTGCTGTAAATATTATTATAGATGCAGTCGAGACATTTGGTATCTTCAGCTTGAGGGAGTTAAGTAACTGATTTTCACTCTCAGACATGTTTTTCTGGCTAAGATAAATGGTACAAAAGTAACCATTAATTTATTTGTTTTAATGATATGGTTTGAGCAAATTTTAAACTTTGTTGAAATTAGTTTTTGATTTGACGTACGACCAGTGTATGTCGCTGTGGAGATGTGTTCAGTTGTTAGCAAAACACATAGAAATAATCCAAGAACATTTCCGTAATGCATTCTTGAATGTATAGTAATCAATAAGTATATGAACTTCCTTGTTTCGCCTAAAACTATTTATGTCAAATGAGATTTGACCAGATGATAGCAGGGATGAGAAGGTAGCTTCTTTACTTTGCCCTAAAATTTGCTGTATCACATCTTGTCAAAGGCCTGTAATATGTCACGGAAGACAGTTGAACAGTATATTCTGGCATTGAAATCCTTATTAGTTTTTTTCTTAACTAGCCAAGTACAAGTACCTATTCAAGTAATCCATATTTTAAGTCACGAGCCCAAGTTTAGAAAACGAGCCGCATAGCGACCAGTTTTGTGATGAACGAGAGCCATGAACGAGTTCTTTATAATATTTTTTATAACCATTTTTTCTACCAATTACCAATAGGTGTTTTCATTAATTTATTTATCGTAGGGGACTATATTTTAGATTAATAATTTTTACAATTGCTATTAAAGTTAAAAATAAGTAAATAGTTATAAATAATAAAATTAAATTTAGTGGTATGATAACACATTTATTTATTGAGAATGAATATATGAAATTTGAATTTAACATAAATATTTCTTTATTTATAATATAAGAATTATAATAAGTAAAATAACGAATATTATGAATATTAATGGTAATAGTAAAATTACCTTAAAATTAAAATTTTTATTTGAAGCAATTCTTGTTATATAAATTTAAAAAAAAATGTAAGAATATCAAAACTTAAATTTTTAGTACTTAATAATAATAGTTTGAAAAAAATACGATAATTTCTACAGATAAAAAGTGATTTACTTCAATAAAAATTAATGATGAAGTAATATTTAATAATATAAAAATATAATATGTATTTCAGAAAATACATAGTTTAAAAAAAATTATTTTGGAGATTAAAGATAATTTTTTTTCTAATGTTTGAAAATTATTTATTTTTAATTTACAAAACCAATATTTTACATTAATTATAAATAAAAAATTTGCAATTTTAAAATTTGGGGAATTTTGTTGTGGTTGGTATTACTAAGATTAAGTAAATGTCAGATTTAAAATTATGTACTATACTCTAGTACGGAAATTTAAAAAGTGACTCATTAATGTATGTTCACAATCTCTAAGAAGCTCTAGCATCTTTAACACGCGATGGCTGTCGAGTCATATGCACAACCAATTTGCCGCATCATACACACAACGTCCTTACTATTAAGAGCCCGCCAAATCATGCTAATGAGTCACTTTTAAATTTCCGTACCAGAGTGTAGTGTATTATTTTGTTTTGATATTTATTTGATGTTTAATCACAACTACCAACCTGAAAGAAGAAAATGGCACCATCGCTAATACAATACCCAAAAAGCTATTAGGTACAGCACTGTTTTAAGTGTCGTAATATCTTTATTATAGAACCAAAGTAGAAAAAATATTTTAGATAGAACTAGCATAACTCATTATGACAAAGTTTCAAGTTTCCAGCTTTAAGTTCAAAAACTTCTAATGCATGGTACATGAATCACCCTGTACAGTTTCTCCATCATCTTAAGGAATGAATATCTCTTGACGGAAGAATATTTTACCAAAAGTCATTTTTAGTAAATCAACTTATGTATTTTTGTATGTGAATCAGATCCTAAGAGGTTGCCCACCTTTTTTAGAACACCCTGTATACATTCTTGATTTCTTAGTAATTTTTTAATTTCTTTATTATTACTTTTTAATTTCTTTTTACGGGAAATGACATTAAACTGTATGCCAATCTAATCATTGTATCCTCCAGACTGATTAATATTTTAAAATGGTGTTCTGATTGGTTACTGCCACTGAACATTGAGAAAAGCGCGATTTTGCACCTGGGCCCCAAATGAGTTTTAAAACGATCTTGAGGTAACAATTATAAAGTAGGTGAAATTGTTCGCAGCGGAGTTGGAGAGACTCATGAACAGGAAAGACTCGTTGTGATTCAATTGTCACGTTTAAAGTCCTGAAATATCATTGGGGGCGAACTTATCCGAGGTTTTTGCCTTAAATCAGAACAATCGTCTACATGGTCACAGATTGAAACTAAAAAAAAAAATTTAAAATGCGGTCCCTACCCAACAGAATTTTTAAAGCTTGGAATAATTTACCGTTCTCTGCGAGAGGTGAACGCTACTTCTGTAAATTTGTTTAAAAATGCTTACGATGCCTGGAGATCGGATGGCTTGTGGAAAATGGAGGATTTTGCTGGTCTGTTGTATTTTACCCACGATGTTAAGGGAAAATTGGTGCAAAATGCTTTTTACGTGGTAGGTTTTCATAAGATTTTAAAATCCTCAATCCATTGTACAGCAATGATAACAATGGAAAGAAATGTATAAAAAAAATTTACATCAATAATACGACACACCAATTATAAAATTGGCCTTCCTTTGTTTGTGAGTTTATGATTGTTAACTGCCTCACAAATTTAATTAAGTCCCTTTCTTTACAACTGCTCTTAATTTAAGACTAGCATTGTGTCTCTTTATTTCAAAATTCACTGCGAACAATTTATTATAAACGCGAATTTTATATGCAAAAATTGCAAACTAGGGAAATCACACTTTAATTACTCTATTCTCTAACAACTCACCAACCATCTTATTTACTAAGTCTGAGCTGGTTTAATTGAGGCATGAATAGTTAAAACTGCATCAAACTAAGTGACACTTAAGTGTCATTAAGCAAACTTCAAGCTTATTGAAAACCAAATCGTCTTTGCTCTAAAAGAAACTGACAACACAACTTTTTCGCTTCAAATTATGGCAAATGAAGCATAAAATTTCATCTTGTTCTCCTAAACTAGCCCCTAAAACCGAAATCGATTCGTTACGACTGTAACGCGGTCATAAAATGACATGGGGTTGTTTTTTTTACGATCGTGCCATATCCAAAGAAATAATTATTACGCCATCTGCTGAATAATGCAAGGACTTGTTTGCTTTATTAAGATGATACGGTCGTGTCTTGTCTGCGGAGAAGAGACGGCCTTCCGCTTTCGCAGATCAATCTGTTTGCTTTTGTGTGCACCTACCGGCACAAGACGGGTACAACTAAATTAATAGGTCAAAGATAGCGATGCGATTGTGGGTTAAGTGGAAGCGAGAAGGGAGAAAGGATTGATTGAGGGTAGCCTGCGGTTACGAGCTAATTCGAAATGAGAACAATTCGACAGTTGGAAATTTGGTCCGGAATCACAATTGTTGAGGGATTTCAACGATATGGCAGTGAATGATTAACAATTAAGCCTCACTTGAAAGTGAGGTCCTGCCAGCGGCTTGTCAAATCGGTGGCCTAAATGCGAACGTGTAGTAAAATTGTTGGTAAGGAATCAACCCGATTCTGTCAATGCTGGCACGATAAGCATAGGGAGAATAATGCAGTTAAGGCTTCGATGTGCCAGAATGGATTAAAAAGTTTGCGGGCCAGCACAGGAACAGTTTGCTAAAAACAATTTCTTTGATATTCATTTTTAACTTCTTTACATTTCTTCCAGCGATTGTTATTAGAGTCCTTGTTTTCCAATGTAAAACAAATATAATGTACACCAAATTAAACCATACATCCCTGCACTGTCTACTAGAAAATTTAATGAGCATCAAAAAATCTAAATAAAACCCAAATTATTATACATCAGAAAATGAGAATATCACCACTAAAATAACTATGCTGCGTATTGTTTTACCATTGCTTACATTTTAAATTCTATATGTCTATCAATTTTACTAAATGTTCACCAAATTTAGAACGCTCAAGTTACACGTCCGTGCTGTACATAATAAAAATTCGCGCTATCCATTTATATTTAGTGTTTCTCAAAAAAACTATTTGTGCGTCAAATAATTATTCTATTACTCCAAAACTGAAATATGCTCGTGCATCTCTCCTTGCCGCTTGCGCTTCCAGACAAGAGGCACGCAAAAAAAGTTTTGTACAAGGTCAGTTCAGGGCCCTGTAATTTTTTTTAAAAGCACGATTAGAAATTACCACTAAAAGAAGTTTTACGTTTTACATAATGCAAGCCAATTACAGCAAAGCATTTATATATTACGGAAAACAATTTTTTTTTTTGTGCAAACCACTTCTATTTTTACTCTTGTTTTCCTTGACCTAGCACATCTACATCTATAATTTTTCATAAAATTATTTACCATTTGCACAACATTTTATTGCTTGTGTATTTTTGATCAACAAATAGTATTTTTAACTGCTAAATAATATAAGACACTGTCAAAAATTAAATATCTGGGTATTATGTAGAATTAAATGCGGAATAAAATTTGGTAAACAATTAGTATTTATGGTCAACAAAAGTTATTTTGGCGAACAAAATATATAAGAGGCCAGCATTATGTCAATATTTGGTTGTCGCTTTAAGATAATGTATTTTTTAACTTTGGTGAGCATTTAGTATTTTTGGGAAATAAAAGTATTTTTTTGTATAAAAATATTGGGTAAATTTGGCAGACTGTTAAATACGACCCTAAATTATTGCCGCCACAACTTCTCTAGTCGAATAAAATCGTGGTCTTAGAATCGGTAAAAGTCTGGAGAAGCAGATCCGGCGAATACTCCCTGTGCAAAAATTCATTCAAATACCAGACAATGTAAGAATATGTAATAGCAAAACTCAAATTTCAAATTTGTACCTACTTTATCAATAATAACTACAAAGAAAATTTTGCGTGTTCTTCTATTATACTGAGGAGAATTCAGTATTCCGTTTATTTCTCAATATTATACTTGAAGTTTATTAAAAGTTTCTAGACTTGACAGGCATATATTTTACGGTAAGTACGAACTGCACAAATGTACACAGCATCTCGTGTTCCAACAAAACTTCACCAGAGACGAGAAAAATCTGATGATGGAGGCCGAGGGAAATCAATACAAAATAAAGTGGGAACCCTGACACTTTTCAAGTGGGTTATTACTACCGAAATATTGATCCGATTTTTCCTCGTTGGTCGCAAACTTCCTTGCTCGAATTGGCAAAGATAAATAATGCAATTAAAACTTACCAACGTATGCTCTAACATCGTAACTGGTTCCTATGGGAGCTCCGCTGTACTCTTTGGCTGGAACCAGCTGGACGCTCGGAGGTGCCAGAGGGGTTATTTCCATGCTGAAAGGATATGCGTTGGAGCCCAGACGTTTCAGCAAGGCATCCTGAAAACACGATCTAATTAACCCCAAAAATGTACTATACAATTTTTAATAAGGTTGAAAGCCGCTGTCTGCCCCAAATTAAATTACAACGTTCGCTATTACCGGAAAAACGCCACTCTTTACATGAAAATTAACCAGAAATGTATCTCAGTGACGGGGCTGTTCAACCGAGTTCATCGAAGAGATAATTAAATAAGAACTTAATGTGTGTGATGTCAATATTTTATAGCAACTATTTTGAAATTGGAATTTAAAATTGGCAAGAACTGAAGTAAAATAAATATTTAAGTAAAGAAATAAGTTTCATTAAAAAAACAACTAAATAATGCAAGAATGTTTCTAATTAATGTGCTGATTAAGTTGAATTAAACCTAACTATTTCAAACTCCTAAATCAGTTCGAGTGACTATGTCTTTATAGCTGTAAAACAAAAAGTATACAACTGGGGCTCACATTCATAATAATTTTTTTTTAATCGGATTTAAATTCGATAATCCGATGACCTAAAAGGGCAAGATATTGGTCGACCTTTTCCAATTTATGGGTCAGAGAATGTCGTTTAACTAATTTTGAAACTATACGTATTCTAGTACTCTACTACCGTATTCCAACGATAATAATCCATTGTGTTGGCTGGGCAGCTTCTGAAACTGATTCAGATGATCTATTTGTAGGAAAAATTGATGGCTGCAACAAACCAGAGAAAAGCAGAAACTCTTAACAAATTGATTTGGAGAAACCTTAATTACAATTAAAAGCTGCTAATAAAGGGGTCGTATTTAACAGTGTACCAAATTTACCTAATATTTTTATACATAAAAATACTTTCATTTCTTTTAACAGTGTACCAAATTTACCTAATATTTTTATACAGAAAAATACTTTCATTTCCCAAAAATACTAAATGGCTCACTAAATTTAAGAAAATACATAATCTTAAGGCGACAACCAAATATTGACATAATGCTGGCCTCTTATATATTTTGTTCGCCAAAATAACTTTTGTTGACCATAAATACTAAATGTTCACCAAATTTTATTCCGTATTTAATTCTAACATAATACCCAGATATTTAATTTTCGACAGTGTCTTATATTATTTAGAAGTTAAAAATACTATTTGTTGATTAAAAATACACAAGCAATAAAATGTTGTGCAAATGATAAATATTTTGTGCAAAATTATAGATGTAGATGTGCTAGGGCAAGGAAAATAAGAGTAAAAAAAAAGTGGTTTGCACAAAAAAAGATATCCCTCATTTTTGGAGTAATAGAATAATTATTTGACGCACAAATAGTTTTTTTGAGAAACACTAAATATAAATAGATAGCGCGAATATTTATTATGTACAGCACGGACGCGTAACTTGAGCGTTCTAAATTTGGTGAACATTTAGTCAAATTGATAGACATATAGAATTTAAAATGTAAGCAATGGTAAAACAATACGCAGCATAGTTATTTTAGTGGTGATGTTCTCATTTTCTGATGTATAATAATTTGGGTTTCATTTAGATTTTTTGATGCTCATTAAATTTTCTGGTGGACAGTGCAAGGGATGTATGGTTTAATTTGGAGTACATTATATTTGTTCCCTTAATAAAGCCCATAGCGGTAGAATTTAAAGACATAAAATCCAAAATTGGTCAAAATATTGTTTAATCCAATTTTAAATAATTGTAAAACGTCACGGAGGGAACGCTATACCAAACCTACGTCGTTCTTATTGGGTGAAACAGATTGTAAAAAGGCTATGAAAACATGACTAATACCGTAATACCTCACCCTAAGCTTTGGAACGTCGGTGTCGCTTTACTAGGGAATCGTTAATAAAATATGAAAGGATTGGGCTCGATACTGAAAAAGCGCGATTCACGTTATTTATGACATGCAAGGGGTAAAGGGTTGACGCATTAATCCAAAAACTTATAATTCATCTGCAACAAAAAAGAATTTACTCATTAATCTGTAGAAAAGCATCGATGCGCCAATATCATATTTTAATTATCTAGTTTCTCTCTATTCTATCACCTTTAACTTATTCTCTGGACTTTTCTGTAACAATCTCATAAACTTCCGCAATAAATTACAAGTTAATGAAATTTCTTTGTTGTCATTGTTGGCATTGTGTCAGTGACTACACCTGATATTATTTATAGCAACGTCTCTGATTAATTACCGAAACCTTAAGCTAGACTCGATATTCATAATTAAGCAGCAATAAAACCAAAAACTCAAACTTAATTGTAATTGTTATAATTAACTCGTTCGTTAGACTCTTTAGTATAACTAATTAAAAGTAGGACTCGACAGGCAGTTCAGTAAAGGTTTTACATCAGTAGGGTTTCGCTGATTTAACTAAAAGAAGTAACGAAACGGTGGGTTATGGAAATGGTGGTTTGTGTTGGGTTTTATGTGATCACACTACCGTAAAAGTCTCGATCCGGCGAGATAAATTAGGGCAATTTAATGGACTGCACGAAGAGCGGAATCGAGTCAGATACCACGCGGCACGCGAAACCCCACCGACGACTCACGTTATCGTCAAATTGCCAAAGTTTTTCGAAAACATCGACGTGGTCGACCACACCATAACCACACACTACAGTTGGAGAAATTAGTTAGGAAACAAATATAATGTGCACCAAATTAAACCATACATCCCTTGCACTGTCCACCAGAAAATTTAATGAGCATTAAAAAATCTAAATGAAACCCAAATTATTATACATCAGAAAATGAGAACATCACCACTAAAATAACTATGCTGCGTATTGTTTTACCATTGCTTACATTTTAAATTCTATATGTCTATCAATTTTACTAAATGTTCACCAAATTTAGAACGCTCAAGTTACGCGTCCGTGCTGTACATAATAAATATTCGCGCTATCCATTTATATTTAGTGTTTCTCAAAAAAACTATTTGTGCGTCAAATAATTATTCTATTACTCCAAAAATGAAATATGCTCGCGCATCTCTCCTTGCCGCTTGCGCTTCCAGACAAGAGGCACGCAAAAAAAGTTTTGTACAGTCAGTTCAGGCCCCTGTAATTTTTTTTAAAGCACGATTAGAAATTACCACTAAAAGAAGTTTTACGTTTTACATAATGCAAGCCAATTACAGCAAAGCATTTATTTATTACGGAAATCAATATCTCTTTTTGTGCAAACCACTTCTGTTTTTACTCTTATTTTCCTTGCTCCAGCACATCTACCTCTATAATTTTGCATAAAATTATTTACCATTTGCACAACATTTTATTGCTTGTGTATTTTGATCAACAAATATTATTTTTAATTGCTAAATAATATAAGACACTGTCGAAAATTAAATATTTGGGTATTATGTTAGAATTAAATGCGGAATAAAATTTGGTGAAAATTTAGTATTTATGGTCAACAAAAGTTATTTTGGCGAACAAAATATATAAGAGGCCAGCATTATGTAAATATTTGGTTGTCGCTTTAAGATTATGTATTTTCTTAATTTTGATGAGCATTTAGTATTTTTGGGAAATGAAAGTATTTTTTTGTATGAAAATATTGGGTAAATTTGGTAGACTGTTAAATACGACCCAATTAGTTATGAAGGAAAGAAGAAAAACCTTTCGCCTACGTGGCCAAGATTTGACATGCAAACGAGTGAGTTTAGTGTTGCTAAAAATTAGATCTTTTAATTAAAGGTATATATGGATCTATATACAATGGTATATAGGCATAGGTAATCTTAATGGAGTAAAACAAAAAAATGAGCCACTCAACTATTGACTGCTAAATCAATATGATGTCATGATTAATGATTATTAAAAATAAAAGCAAGCTAATCCATCAAGACAGTGTTGAAACTGGATTCAGATTGTTCTGACGTTTCGTGCTAACGCGCATTAACGTGCTATAACGTGTTAAAGAAAAAACTGAATCATTGCAGCTTTTATTAAAAGTCGTCACGTAGGTAGTTCTGAATTATCGTTTTCCGACGAAATCTGACATCAAACGCGTACTAACACGCGCTTCAGCACGTGTGTTACCAAAATCAAATCTCCTGCGTAATTCCTCAGCTGTCAGAAAGCATCAAAAATGTTTCGGTATTCATGGGTAAAGAAAAAATAATTTTTAGTGCAATCATATTTATCATATATTTTCTATTCTATTCCGTTTCCTTCTTTTTGTAATTAGCCTCGTTAAAGCAACTCGTTCTTTTCTTCTTCTGGACACAAACTTCTAACAGCTTCTAACAGGAGCTGTTAGAAGCTGTTTAAAGTAGTACTGGGATCCCCGACAAAACGTTTCGATCGCATCGCTTTCATTTCGACCGCGTCGCTTCCAAAGCGACCAAAAAGCTTCAATGTCGACCGAGTCGACTGGCATTTCTATCAGTTAAACAGAGAGTTTCAAGAAGCTATCGCTTTTTTAGTGCTTCGAAGGTGCATCAATATGAATGGCATTGGTAGATGACGGCTTAGGGGCTGGATTTTCAGATATTTTCACGTTACAAGTGGAAAAGTTATAGCCTCCGGCACCCAAGTTTACCTGATTTTGGTAGAAATCGTTTCTACAACTCGAAAGGTGCTGCTTTAAAGACGATTTTTTAAGATATTGCATATTTATCGTTATTTGAAGACAAACAAGGGGCTTTTAAACAATCTTTATCTTGTTGTTTACAATATGTACCAATATTATTACTTTTGTAGGTAAAAAATAACAATTTTAATTTTCGAAACTACTTTTAAACGATCTCTCCGTTATTTGAATGTCTCCTTCAAAACGTGCTTGCCAATTTTACAAAAAATTCAATCTCGACAAACATGTTAATTATTTACTTGAATGCACGTTATATCCCAATCAGCTTGTTAGACATTTCTAATTGCATTCAGAAAAAGTATCTGTAAATTGTAAACCAAAGTCCTAATTACAATAAAGTATGTTTCTATACCAAAATAATATCCTCCACGAAACTTTGTTACATTCATAATATACAGTAGCTATATTTTTACTCTGTCTACTTTTATAGTAATAATAATTATTGTGTGTTGTAATTTTTTTAAATACTTATTTTACTACAAACGAGTGTTCAAAAAGTTACAATTTACTTCAGAAATAACCACTTATCGGGTAACCCCATATGTATGTACCAACAATTAGCAATCTTTTTTGCCGAGAGTATGTTTTTTTGTGTTGCCGACTGCTACCGACCAGAATCGAAAGGGCTTAACATGACACGAAACTGACAAATTTTCTTTCTCTCTAAATAGTCACGTGATCACTGTCGTGATTGGTTCAGCATTTTTCAAAAGCCGCTCTCCTAAACCCCTTCCCTTGAAAGCGACCGACATCGAAAAGAAAGCGAAGCGATCAAAACGCTTTGTCGGGGATCCCGCTACTGATTAGAAGTGTTAGAAGTTGTTTAGAAGCTGTTGGAAGTTGTTTAAAACAAGAAAAAAATAGTAAGTTGATAGCAAGCCGAATAGATAGGCAACGCAATATACAATAGTGTTGGGAGGAGGAGGAGTGATCTAGAACTCCCCTTCTTTCTCTACTAAAGTTTATTTCTGCAAAATTTCGAATTTGTAACTTTATTACAAAAATTATTTTAGACGCCAACAGTTCTCCTTAAAAGACCCTGTATGTATAATGACAATTGAAAAACCACGTCATCTTGAATTAGCCAAAATAAAACATCTTGACAACGTTGCTCTGTTAGTTAATCTTGTCATTTTAAACTGAACCAGCTTGCATTATCCTCGAAATAAAGTATTATCTACATACATTGACGGGAAAGACACAAAACAATATTAAAACAATCTTGCAAGTGTAAAAATAATTTAGTAAATATTTTATTGACTTAAATTAATAAAATTAGAGCTTAAAATAAAAGTTCCCAACAAATTTCATCAACAGCAGACGGCCATCATCTGCTTTATTGAAAACAGATACCGACACGAAACGTTATGGAAATTTAAGCATTTTTAAAACGATCAACTTTTACAAACTGTGATGATAAAAAAGTACTCCTCTCCTCTAACTATTGGTTTTAAAATAATTTGATGATTGATATTTTTAACTTTTTTGAACAAAATAAAAATACGAAGAAATTCGTGATAATCTATAATTTGTCGACTTAAATTTATATTGGTTGTCTGGGTTTTGATCCGGAAACCTTTAGCAAACCCGTTTTTCAAATAATTTAATAAAACTGAAATTACCAATTACCGCGACGCCAAAGGCTATAATTCTCTCCAAGTTTCTTGATGATATGAAAATAATAAAAAAAACTCCGCGGATAGTGGAACAGAATGATAAAGCGAACTGTCAATATTTGCTCTATTCCAGTCACTGCAAAAAGAGCGGACAAACAGCTCAAATTTGTAAAAATGGATTTATTATTCTCCTGTAGTTACTTAAATATTATTTAATTTTCATCTATTTCGCCAATAAATATTTTGTTTCAAAGGTAAATAATGGGCTTACCTTACAATATGTTTTAAGATAATGTAGGTACAAACATGTAATGCAGGTAGGTACCCTGTTATAACAATAAAACAAAAATTATTATTTTTTGACGTATGTTCCATATTTTTATGGAATAAATGTAGACCATGGGTTCCTCGCAAATTTTATTTCTTCAAACTTTTATATTTCTATATTATTTCATTTTATTTGCTTCATTAATTTTAAATTTAGTTCAACAAACTCTTCATTTGCATTTTAGTTCTTTTAGTGTTGACTATATTTTGAGCTTAAATGTAAAATTTTTCACCACCTTTTCCGTGGGGTTACTGCTTCATCAATGATGGCAGCTTTAAAATTGTTACGCCATTCTTTAATTATTATTATATTTTTAGCAATTTTTAACCTCCTTATTAAGTACATTTATTCTTTCTTATAAAATATTCGGTTAAAATCATAATAAACAAAACAAAGAAAGATTTAACGCAGAGAAATTAAGTGCCTCATAAAATGAGAACAGAGTACGTTCGATTTAAGCAGACAGTCCGGGAGTCCGGGAAAATTCGTTTCTCAACGGAAGCTCTTCACATTTTTCCGGATTTTTCTCTAATAATTCAGAAGAGGAATTTACTGTGTATTTTCGCCACTAAAAGATCGTGATAAGTATGGAGCAATATTCTATTCGCAACATACAAGCAAACGACAGTTGTTTGGATGTCAGGAAAACTTGAACTGTTAGAATCATCCTGAACAAAAGAGAGAAAAATTTACACAGAAAATTTACATACCAAGTGGAGTGGAGAAAGAGCGTGTTAAATCTGAGATGACGGCTTGAAAGTCAAAAAATCACAGGAGTGATGGTTCACATTTTTTTGTAGTTCAAGTCTCCTGACATTAATAATCTTTTAAATTAGTTTCAACTCTATCTGTTGCTATAGAGCATTGTAATTGTAATTTTGAGTAGGTATCTAGTATTGTAACTATTTTTTTTAAATAAATTTGTTTGCTGTGTATTTTAACTACAATTTAACACAATGGAAAAAAATCTAAATTTACTAAAACGTTTTATATAAAAAATGTGGAAATGCTGAATCCAAAGAGCATAGTGAGGTGAGAAAGAATGACCGTGACGGAACCGGGTAGTTGGTTATGAAAGAAGAACGAGAACGAAAAAGTGATAACTAAACTATATTGCAGTAGAGACGTGACCCTTGAAAAGTCCTGAATCGCCAAAACTCATCCTGAACAACCAACATAGTATCACTTCATCCGTATAAGACATTGAACTAACAGTTCGTAAACTGTTCAGAACGATAGGGTGGGTGCGATTCTCGAACATTGCATCCACTCAACCGGAAACTGCCAATATTGCATCATATTTATTTAGTCGACGACCGGATGCGAACACTAGAAAGCTTCCCTTGATGTGGCAAGCTAATAGTGCCTCATTAACTCGACGCACAATTTTACGCTGCTGTTTCAGTTAAAGCGCGCCCTAACAAAACCGCAACCCTCTTTTTTTCCGGATTTCTCTTTGAAAGTTATTTGCGCACGATTCCGTAGGGCGATTGTACTTGGCAGATTAAAGGTTGCTTTTTTCCGTTCTTCGTACGAGCTTTTAAAACGAAAACGTTGCAAACATGTAAATTACCTCTCGGGCCGGTTTTTGCAGAAAATAACACCCAATTAAATTCCGGATCTGTTTCCCGAGACGCCCCCGAAAAAAAAAAAAAAACTGGAAACGCTAATAATATCAATTCAGTCGGGATTATTCATCCGAACTTTACAATTCATATTTCCGAAATAGAAAGCTTGAAACGAACGACAGTGGGATATTTAAATGGCCAAATTTTATGTAGTCGCCGGTCGAGGTGACCCTCGTATTGATTTCTGTATGTAAAAAGGAACCCACAATGACCGAAGAAGAAGGGCCCTGGATAATGTTATTACGTCGGAATTGCGGAGGAAGAGGCTTTTAATGCGATAATCCTAAAACCAATAACGAAATTATTTTTTCAAGTCCTTAGTAACTGGTTCTTTTATTTTCATCAACTGATGGCAAAAATTGCTATTTTTGCGCCTGGATGTACCTTTCTGCGTAATTGCCTGTTTCACGTATTTCCTCCAGGTTGGTTTGTAACGAAATTACCAAAATCAACATTACACAGATGTTACTTCTCAAACGTCACCCTGAAGAGAAATTCAAAATACGTATAGCATTGCACGTTCATAGGAACAAGAACAACCATAGGAATAAATATTGTAAGGTCAGCAGTTAATTAAAAAATTGTAATGTAAGTCCTTTCTATAAACTCTCTTCAACAATTGGTTATGGAAACAAATATAATGTACACCAAATTAAACCATACATCCCTTGCACTGTCCACCAGAAAATTTAACGAGCATCAAAAAATCTAAATGAAACCCAAATTATTATACATCAAAAAATGAGAACATCATCACTAAAATAACAACTATGCTGCGTATTGTTTTACCATTGCTTACATTTTAAATTCTATATGTCTATCAATTTTACTAAATGTTCACCAAATTTAGAACGCTCAAGTTACGCGTCGGTGCTGTACATAATAAATGTTCGCGCTATCTATTTATATTTAGTGTTTCTCAAAAAAACTATTTGTGCGTCAAATAATTATTCTATTACTCCAAAAATGAAATATGCTCGCGCATCTTTCCTTGCCGCTTGCGCTTCCAGACAAGAGGCACGCGAAAAAAAATTTGTACAAGGTCAGTTCAGGGCCCTGTAATTTTTTTTTAAAGAAAGATTAAAAATTACCACTAAAAGAAGTTTTACGTTTTACATAATGCAAGCCAATTACATCAAAGCATTTATATATTACGGAAATCAATTTTTTTTTTTGTGCAAACTACTTTTATTTTTACTCTTATTTTCCTTGCACTAGCACATTTACATCTATAATTTTGCATAAAATTATTTACCATTTGCACAACATTTTATTGCTTGTGTATTTTTGATCAACAAATAGTATTTTTAACTGCTAAATAATATGAGACACGTCGAAAATTAAATATCTGGATATTATGTTAGAATTAAATGCGGAATAAAATTTGGTGAACATTCAGTATTTATGGTCAACAAAAGTTATTTTGGCGAACAAAATATATAAGAGGCCAGCATTATGTCAATATTTGGTTGTCGCTTTAAGATTATGTATTTTCTTAATTTTGGTGAGCATTTAGTATTTTTGGGAAATCAAAGTATTTTTTTGTATGAAAATATTGGATAAATTTGGTAGACTGTTAAATACGACCCATTGGTTATTATGATAATAAATGTATTTATGAAAAAATATTAATAGGTTTGGAAGAAATTGCGTTAATAGTCATTACACAATTTGTGAATAAGAACCTTTTAAATGAAAAACTACTGTGCAGTTTCGAAAATAGTTGTTATAACGTAAAGTTGAATTAATTAGTTAAACATTATAAAATAGTAAGATTTTTAAAATCTCAGACTCTTCTCTTTGGTGGAATGTTAATGAATCATTTGCTGCATGCAAATGAGGTTTGACTCATAATCTCTTTTCTCCAGGTTCATAAAAAGCTTTGGTTAATAGCGAGTAATTAAATGATTAATATTAACAAGATCATTTTATGACAATGTACTTCCATCCCAGGTCTTAAAATGTAAAATTACTTTTATCAACATATAAATGTCGGTTCTAAATTTATTCTTTCTAATGTTTTTTTGCCAGCCGTGTTTCACATTTTATCCATATGCCAAATGTACGTTCCCACTTCTTCAGAAAACAAGAAAAATAGTAAAATTTCTTACATTTTAGTTTTAATTGTAAAAATGTTAATGATTGTAATTCCAATGAAATGTGTATGTAGAAGACTTTCTTAATAGATCAAAAATATGCTTATAAAAAAATTAATTTTGGAATAACTACCTACTGACTTTTTCTATAATATGTCACATCTAGGTACTTCAACTTGTTTGCGACGAATATATTATTTTTCATTTTAATTGCACCGGATTTAATTGGTCTTTATTTAATATTAAAATTTTACGTTGGACTGGTTCTAGGGAGGACTCTCTTTACATCTATTGTATTTTTTTTAATTGGCACCACTTCCATTGTATCAAATATATATAACAGATTTTTGCGAAAATGTAATTGTCCAATGCTCGGTCCAATACCATGAAATTTTGATTCTATAATGAAACTATTACGATAGCTTTTTCATTTTCGTAATAGCACTAGTGCAACTTTTTATCAAGTTGGTAGTTGTGGTTGTAAATGTCATTAAAACATCAAATAAACGTGAAAACAAAACGATTCACGAATATTATCGAATTTGACATCTAACTAACCTTAGGACATAGTACCAACTACCAACCACGACCAAATTCCCCAGATTTGCAAATATCTATTTAAAGAAAGTCCAAAGTAGAAAAAATTATATAAGGAACTCGTTTATAAGGCAACTATGGCACTCGTCCGTTATAAAGCTCGTGGCTGCACCACTCATTTTTTAAAATTGGACTCGTGCCATAAAATTTACCTTATGTTACTCGTTCTTAACTGTACCATTAAAAGCTCGTTCACAACCACTTACGTATCGTAACATAACGTAAGAAACATAAAAAGTTATTTTAAATTTACAACAACGTAGAAGACATGAGAAACATAAGACTTGCACATGCGCATAGTGTGAATTAACGTCAAATATGACAGATGTGTGACAGGACAGTGACAGTAGCTGTCAGTGTGAGCATGGTTTGAGGTTAAATTTAAAAGTTTTTCATTGAGATAAAAGAAAAATTCTGTGAAATATGCAGAGAGAAGAACGTTTTTCTATTATTCAGCTGACATTATAGACAAGGACGCGACATGACTATCGGGGATTAGACGGCTAGACACGACATTGCACGACATCGCACTCAAGACCGCATTTGATTGGTCAAACTTGGAAGACATAACGCAGGGGACATAGAAAGTTGAAGTTGGCTCAACTTTTCCGTGCGTTATGTTATGTCTATCATATTTTTATTTTATGTCAGTGTGAATGGATACATCTAAAACCGTACATTTTAACTTTTTTTAAGTTATGTTTCAATGTTATGATACGTATGCTAAGTGCTTGTGAACGAGCTTTAAGCCTCGTTTACAGCCACTTAACGCAAGTAACTTAACGTAAGAAATTATAATGGGGTACTTGCCTAAAAAAAATATTGCACTTTTTATTCTCTAGATGCATGCAAATAACTAAAAAAGGCTTAAATATTTATTTTTCCCATTTTTTTATTCCATATTTTCGTAGATATTTGCAATTTTTGTCTTTGGTGACGTCATCGGCCCCCGTATCTAAGACTCACACCTATATTGAATAGACTCTTGTTTTTGGCTACTATGCTGCGCTGCTAGCAGAGGGCGCCACATTTTTACATTGGATCGGCATTCGATTTATATGGAATCTGAGTAAAGCGCCATCATACGATTTCTTTGAGAACTACGTCGAGCTGGGGTCGCTTACGTCACAAATCTCCCACTCCAAAAATTAAAAAAATAATTCTGGGCGTAATATTGATCCTAGAACCAAATAAAAAAATACGGGTCTAATGAAATCGCCTACATTTTCTAAATATTATATTTCCCAAACATGAGGCAAGTACCCCATTGGGCATGCGCATTATAGTAACTTTGTCAGTTTGACACGCCACGAGTTCAAAAGTCACGATGAGGGAAATAGCTTAACAGAAAGCTATGCCGTTTAACTTCTCATGTGATTGCTGCACGCATTTTCTTATATTAAGTTACGTGCGTTAAGTGAATGTAAACGCGGCTTATTATTGTTATGCTTCAAATGTACTTTCATACTTCCATCATTTTTGGAAATTATTTATGAAATACGAGAAATTTTATTTCATAGAAATATTTTTATCTTTTGGACATTACTTATATTAAAAACAGACTTTGCCCGCGAGCGACATGCAGATGATATTTATTTATTTGTTATCCTCCACATGTAAAGGGTCAACAATTTTAAAATAGAAAATAGGTTGGTTTTGAATTTATTAAGTATAGCAACACCGAAAAATACAGGAAGTGCGAGGCATAAGAGATTAAGAGAAGAATGGTAGGGTAAAAACCAAAATGCATAAAGTACAACGAGTGTCTATGATTATATAAATAGCGGAAAACTCAATAAAAATAGAAGAACAAATTTGGAGAATAAGAGAAAGAAGATTGCAAAATAATGCCAGGATAAAGTTTTATTTCAAATTGGCTGAAATTTTTATAACTAATTAACTGCTATAATTAAATTTAGGTAGGACTATTCCTTATGAAATTTTTTGAAATTAATTGAATAAATGTATCTCGACATTTAAAAAGTGGGGTAATCAGCCAACATACCAAGTTTCCCAAATAGTCTCGATCTTCTTAACTATTAATTAATTACCCCTAAACAAAAATTTATATTATTTTAAGACTCAATCTTATCTACTTTTCATGACTAGGTCCAGTTACCAAAAGTAAAAATCTTCGTCAGTGTAAACAAACTTTTACAATTCAGCAGCTAGCAAGGGACGGTTATTAGGTACTTGTATTACTCAAGCGATGCGATGGGCTGAGTACCGGAGAATGATAATTCTAAGATGCCATAAAACCTTTTCAAAATCATAGTTTGAAGACAGTTTGTTTACATTGGGTAAAAGCCAAAGCCGAATAAAAAAATTTCTAGTAAATTTATTTTCAAAAGCTTCCTTGAAACGTTATACTACAGAATTTACATAAAGGTACATACGTCTGGGAATCGTAGGTTTTAACTCATCACGTAACAAAAGCTGAACCAGTATTAAAGGCGGTTCTAATATTTGTACCCTTAAGAACGGATGGCTCCCTCTTGCCTAATTGAGAAATTGTAACTATGGTGTCTCGAATCTCTTGCTTAAAACCTCTGCCCTACTTCTTATCGCAGGCTTTAAAGTTTCCGAAATTAATTTCCCGGTCTTCTTTGGAACGCTTTCGATCGCAACGAAATTTTCCCTTGCCGTAAACTTTCCCGAAGAAAATAATTGGAGCTAAGCTACACCATTAAACATACACGCGCCTCCGCAAACGTTTAACCACATTAACACATTAACCAACTTGTGAACTAACCCGTTATTCCTGTTGTAAATGTTATACCTTAATTCGGAGTATGGAGTGAGAACTGAAAGCTTTATCGCCTTCACCATTTCGTCAGTGACCAAGATTGATCGAAGGTAAATTACAAGTCAGCTTAATACAAATAATATAATAACGTTTCGATAGCAACCCCTAGAGGTCTTTATAGAACCATCAACCAATTCGAATAATTATCCATCTTACGTAAGCAAGTCTGGATCAACAATGGTCAAACTGACCCTTAAATGTTGCCAGTTTCGAATTGCCAAATATGCTGATTTAGTTGCCGTCGTGGTCTAATTACTCGATTACCAACCCGAGCGTTCATTTCCATAATGGTCGTTACGTGTAACCCTTAATAAAAATTGACGGTTTCCATTTACAACCTAATGCAACTCGAACGTGTCAATTAAAGAGTTGCACAATGACGAATGTGTGACAGTTTACGAATATTGCCCAGTTCTGGAAAGCGATATCAATTTACGGAGAATATTAATCGAGGAACAAATAGCGGTTCAGATTCAGATATGTTACGTGAAGCGGAAAACAGCAGCGTTAGGAAATTGAGTTGTCACATTTCAACTCCAATTCTTTTTATCTTGTTACATTTAATTATTTGTCGTGGGCAGCAAGCCAAGATTTAAGAGCAGTCAACCAAAAAAAACATTAATATAGTAATCATAACTAAGGGACGCAATTAACAGATATTGCCAAACATTTCTCATTTTTCTTACAACAAATAGTCGGAACTTTTGCAGTTAACCGACTGGTTTAATTTTGGAAATCAAATGCCATGCAAGAATCAGTGTGGATAATATTACGCCATGTCCTCCTACAATTTGTTTTGATTTGTAAAGAACCATACACTCTCAATTCGGTGTCACACTTCTAGTTTAGCTTATCGAATTTACTTCAATTACCACTCTTCTCGCTCCATACTCTCCCGCGTTGTTCTTCTCCACGCCAGATTAAAGATAATGTCTTTTACATCAGGCATCAGTTGGCAATAATTTTGTTTTACACGGGCGTGAATTTGGAAAAGTCAGGTGCGTGCGAAAGCGTACCATTCTGGCTTCGGGGTGTTTGCTTTTATTTGCATGGCTCACAGTCAAAATGTCGAATTAAAGCGGTCTTAGCATCAGCTTTATTCCACTAATGAAAATATTTTAATGACTCCTGGAAGACGGGTAGTATCAGAGTTTCTTAGGCAGTTTAATATCGTCGATTAAGCTCGAGGATATTCTTAGACACAACGTTGAGGATTAAGTTAATGAACGGTTACGGTAAAAAGCAAGTCCTCGCGTCTGAAAAATTGGGTCATTAGTATTCATACGGTTAACTTGCTGAAAAGTTATAAGTTATTAACTTTTCAGTTAAGCTAACAGTTTGGTACCTGTAGGCGAATCTTGAGATACGTTAAGCAGGTGCAATTCGCCCGGCGAATCCGCCAAAATGCACGTTTAAACAAATACGAGGGTGTAAATTATGACGTTATTTCTTGACCGATTATGATAAAATTTTTGCGAAAAAATATTTGAATGTCATGGCAATATAATGACACATATAAATTTTTGAAAATGGGTTTAATTAATCAAAAAATTCCATTGAGATTTAAAAGAATAATAATTTTTTTAAGTCCACCAAGTTCTTTCAAAGTTAATTTAAAACCTATTGATAAAGGGAGTTTACAAAAATTTTAAGTTGTTATCTTTTAAGTTAGACAAACAGTGAATGAAGTACCTGTAAGCTGTAGGCGAATCTTGAAATACGTTAAGCAGGTGCAATTCGCCCGGCGCATCCGCCAATATGCACGTTCAAACAAATACGAGGGTGTAAATTATGACGTTATTTCTTGACCGATTATAATAAAATTTTTGCGAGAAAATATTTGAATGTCATGGCAATACCTATAATGACATATATAAATTTTTGAAAATGGATTTAATTAATCAAAAAATCCCATTGAGATTTAAAAGAATAATAATTTTTTTTAAGTCCACCAAGTTCTTTTAAAGTTAATTTAAAACCTATTTGATAAAGGGAGTTTACAAAAATTTTAGGTTGTTAATTTTTAAGGTAGACAAACAGTGAAGTACCTGTAAGCTGTAGGCGAATCTTGAAATACGTTAAGCAGGTGCAATTCGCCCAGCGCATCCGCCAAAATGCACGTTCAAACAAATACGAGGGTGTAAATTATGACGTTATTTCTTGACCGATTATGATAAAATTTTGCGAGAAAATATTTGAATGTCATGGCAATATAATGACACATATAAATTTTTGAAAATGGATTTAATTAATCAAAAAATCCCATTGAGATTTAAAAGAATAATAATTTTCTTTAAGTCCACCAAGTTCTTTCAAAGTTAATTTAAATCTATTTGATAAAGAGAGTTTACAAAAATTTTAAGTTGTTAACTTTTAAGTTAGACAAACAGTGAAGTACCTGTAAGCTGTAGGCGAATTTTGAAATACGTTAAGCAGGTGCAATTCGCCCGGCGAATCCGCCAAAATGCACGTTTAAACAAATACGAGGGTGTAAATTATGACGTTATTTCTTGACCGATTATGATAAAATTTTTGCGAAAAAATATTTGAATGTCATGGCAATATAATGACACATATAAATTTTTGAAAATGGGTTTAATTAATCAAAAAATCCCATTGAGATTTAAAAGAATAATTTTTTTTTTAAATCCACCAAGCAGTTTCAAAGTTAATTTAAAAGCTATTTGATAAAGGGAGTTTACAAAAATTTTAAGTTGTTAACTTTTAAGTTAGACAAACAGTGAAGTACCTGTAAGCTGTAGGCGAATCTTGAAATACGTTAAGCAGGTGCAATTCGCCCGGCGCATCCGCCAAAATGCACGTTCAAACAAACACGAGGGTGTAAATTATGACGTTATTTCTTGACCGATTATGATAAAATTTTGCGAGAAAATATTTGAATGTCATGGCAATATAATGACACATATAAATTTTTGAAAATGGATTTAATTAATCAAAAAATCCCATTGAGATTTAAAAGAATAATAATTTTCTTTAAGTCCACCAAGTTCTTTCAAAGTTAATTTAAATCTATTTGATAAAGAGAGTTTACAAAAATTTTAAGTTGTTAACTTTTAAGTTAGACAAACAGTGAAGTACCTGTAAGCTGTAGGCGAATTTTGAAATACGTTAAGCAGGTGCAATTCGCCCGGCGAATCCGCCAAAATGCACGTTTAAACAAATACGAGGGTGTAAATTATGACGTTATTTCTTGACCGATTATGATAAAATTTTTGCGAAAAAATATTTGAATGTCATGGCAATATAATGACACATATAAATTTTTGAAAATGGGTTTAATTAATCAAAAAATCCCATTGAGATTTAAAAGAATAATTTTTTTTTTAAATCCACCAAGCAGTTTCAAAGTTAATTTAAAAGCTATTTGATAAAGGGAGTTTACAAAAATTTTAAGTTGTTAACTTTTAAGTTAGACAAACAGTGAAGTACCTGTAAGCTGTAGGCGAATCTTGAAATACGTTAAGCAGGTGCAATTCGCCCGGCGCATCCGCCAAAATGCACGTTCAAACAAATACGAGGGTGTAAATTATGACGTTATTTCTTGACCGATTATGATAAAATTTTTGCGAGAAAATATTTGAATGTCATGGCAATACCTATAATGACACATATAAATTTTGAAAATGAGTTTAATTAATCAAAAAATCCCATTGAGATTTAAAAGAATAATAATTTTTTTTAAGTCCACCACGCTCTGTTAAAGTTAATTTAGAACATACATATTTGATAAAAGAAGTTTGCAAAAATTTTATCAAATAACATAATAACTCTTAGGCAAAATAGTGGTAAATTGACCTATGCCTAAAAATTACTAAGTTATTTGTTAAAATTTTTGCAAGAACAAATATGTTTTAAATTAAATTTGGGAGAGCGTTCTTTTAATTATTAATTAATTATTATTTGACAATTATTGTTACTGAAGGACTCGCACAACGTCCACTTTAATGCTTTATCCGCCACGACGAAGCGATGATTGGCGGGCAAACCTGGCATTATAACCGAGTCACCCGAGGGTAAAAATTTTAATTTTGCATTTTTAAACTGAATTTATTATGGAAAGCGTTAATTTAAAAAAGAAATTACGAAAAGCGGTTAAGTGGAGGTCGTCGAAAATCTCCGCACAAAAATCAGCCTTGCGCTTCAATGTAATAATATACATTAAAATTAGAACAAATGAACTATGAATTATTATAATTGGAAAAAAATTGGTAGAGAATGTAAAGTGTCGAATTACAAAACTACAAAAAAACATACAGACAATTTATGAGACACGTACCTATTTCAAGTTTATGGTAAAAAAGAATAAAAAAATTATCAAATTTCTTCAACTTCACTGTAATTTAGTAATTCACTGTACTTGTGATAATTTATTGCTGTTCCCTAATAAATTAGATATACGTCAGAACTTCAATCAATAACATTTTTGTATATGTTTCATTAACGGTTGCTTGACTGTACTTGTTGGCACGCGAATGTCAGTAACTTAACCAAAAGTTCACCTACTAGTGATTAGGTATTTAATTATTAATTTATACTATTCCTGGACCATCATTTATATTTTATGTTGTCAAAAATTTGTTATAATTTTGTTGTTCCTTCATCCCTAAGCCACTTTATATAATTTTAGTCGTAAATATGTCCTTTCTTAACAAAAAAACGTATTACATTAAAAAAATGAATAAAAGAATTTTCAGTTAGAAAATTTTTTGTCACTTTTATAATCTGGGTAAAGTTAGATCGACTCAGAATTTAATGAATGAGGAAAATACTTAATAAAGAAGTTATATGAAGGTTCTAAAAATACAAAAACTACTAGTAGCAAACTAATCGGTTAGAAGCGAACAGGATTTAGAAAAAAAATCCTTCTTTCATGTTTTTAATGTATCTCGTTGATCTTTATAATAATTTATTAGTATGAAAGAGGTACATCAAAAACATGAAGAGCATAGTAAAGACTTTGGTTCAAAAATTCTACAATCTGCAATGATCTAACGTAAGCTACACTTTTATTATTGACTATACTTCCCTCTAAGGCAATCCAAAAACTACATTTTTTACTTTGTAGGTACTTTTTTAATGTCAAAAAGGATTTAGCCACGTTAATAAGTTATTACTTATTAGCCTCTATATGCCAAGAATTAGTAATTTTAAACAATATGACATAAAATGTAAGCTTAGCATTAATTATTATTACATACAATATCTTTCATCCTTCATACAGTATGATATATTCGTGGTCAAATATTAATTTTAAGTTAAACAAAAGTTTCATGCATGTGATGAATCTACACGAAACCGGAAATTAATTTCTCCAACTGCGCTTGGCGAGAAACCGCATTAAATACGAAACGGAAAACTAACATTAATTCATAAAAAATTATAAATATGTTCAACTCGTCCTTAATTTTGTTGATTGTTGAATTTACCAGTTCTTAGTATTTAGAAAAGGAGCATCAAAAATTAAATTGCATCAAAGTCATAATGTTCGCTATTGCATTAATTACTTAAATATTGATATTAATCTCTAATTGCTTAGTTGTTTACAGAAATTTCAGTACAATTTCAGTCAAGAACTACGTAAACAATAACGTAAATGTAATTGTAATGTAATCCATTAGGGATACTGACTGTAATTTTATCAAGTCTAAGATAATAAAGAACGGTCGAAATTAAGTGGAAATGTGTTGTTTGCAAGGATTCAGATTACACGATTTGAAGCAAAGCTTTTAACCATTTTGCTGACAATTATTAATTCTATTTAACCAACTATTAATCAAGTAAAGCTTAAATATATTATATTATAATATCTACTAATAGATACGTTATTTTTAACACGATTATATCATTGCTGACGCAAATGGATGTTAAAAGTATAAAAGTTATTTTGGCTATCTTCTAAGGAATTCTACAGTAGAAGTGCAGAGTTAATTATTTTTGAAGAGAAAGTAATGCGATTTTGTATACGTAATTGCATAACATGCAACAACTGCACTTTCGCAAAGCAATGTGTAATATTTTCAAAAATAAACTTATAGACGCAATATAACTTCACAAAGTACAAAGATGAGCTTTTTCTAAAGAAAAAATATTTATTTCATGAGTCAATAGATCTTTTGAAAAATATCATCAATAATTAATAATCTTTATTCTCATAACAAGCATTGGGCAGGAGACGCGCCAACTCGTCAACGACAGAAACGAGATGGGAAAAGTAAACGAATCAGCTGGTCTTGATTTATTACCATTTTTCATTTTCATTAAAGTTTAGCACAAAGAAGAAAGTAATTAATGTAAGAAGGTGATTTTTATTCAGTATCGCGCTAATTAGAATATATTTCGGGCAACTCCTAAAATAAGAACGTTCGTATTGTGAAAGAGATCAATAGTGAGGAGCAAGAACACCTTGGAATCTTCACAATCCAGGCTTGCAATATAGTTCCAAAAATATTTGCAGATAATAAAACAATTTAGCACTCAACGGGCAAATGCAGACTAAAGCTTTAACAATTGATTTTCTGCCACTGTTCTTTACAATTTAATTCTCTAAATACATTGGCCGGTCTGGAAACTTCTCCGACGTCTTTGTAACAAAAGCTCGTCGCGTAAATTATGTCATTACAAAGGATTATCGAGTTCTATTACACAATTGAAACTTCTAGATTTACAAAATGGTTCATAAAAATGTTGACGATTCGAGTCAGAAAGCACAGATTTTTGTTGATAACCAGCTGAATGGTTAATATTTCAAATGTAATGGTACTCCCATGATTCTACACTGAATACTGAAAAGTCGTGATAAGGTAGAATGTGCAATCACATCACTTCAGTAAACAATATTCTATTGTTTGAACATTATTTTTAAATAAATAAATTAATGTGATAAACTTTAATGTTTCAACAAAGTGTAGACCGCATATATGACAAGCGCAACCACGATATTTTAACCAAAAAAATTCCTTCTGACTTCGACATCTTAATAAAAGTTGCAGAAGCCCAGAAAATTTACATTACGGCCACTTGTTCCCAACGATAACATTCAGCGACGACAATTCCGAATAAGAAACTTTCGCGTCCTTCTGTCACTTTTTCCTTTCCGGGTCCTTTCATTAGGACATGTCATGTAATCACCCCTGATATTTGTCTGCATCTTTGTGACAGCAATTGAGATAAAAGTGCCCCGTTTCGTTCTGAAATGCCTCGTAATCCCGTAAGCAGATTGATGTCATTTTGTAAAGTTCTTTCGTTAATATTGGCAGTCTTTCCTTCACTGATTGAGATAAGACGCGGGATTAAGGTGATAAGACTTTGCGGAAATGTCTACAACTCAATTACATACCACAATAACGTCGAAACCACCGTCAAGGATCGAGCACACAATGAAGGAGAAGATTATTGTGGTCTCTTGGAAACTCGATAAACGAAGCGTCTTCTCGAATGTGTCTAAATTAATGGAACTTGCATTGTTTACGCAGTTAAAAGACGCAAGTAACTAGTTGTTATAGAAATAAGTTAATTTACTCGTAGATTTCGAGACGTTTTACTTGTAGTTGTAGGTACAATAATTTTTTAATTGTGTAATCAAGGAATGGTTAAGTGTCTTAAAATGCTGAAAAACTATAATTTTGCTTTTGACTGGTAGAGACAGTTGTTATTTTATTTTGGTTGGCAAATGATCAAGATTTAACAATTCCCACTGGTTCCTATCAACTGCTTATAAAATCTCGTCAATTGTTGTGCAAACCGAAACAAAAGTTTCAACAGCATCAAATATTGACCGGTAAAAAAGTTTGGTATACGATTTTCAGGATATTAAAAAGCACGAGAACTGGCCCCCACGGCCACTTTATGAGAACATGTTTCATATTTACATAATAAAATTAATTATGGTCTCCATAAGTGATCACGTTTCCATTTTTTTTTCTGGGAGCAACAACGTAATAATTTTTTAGAAAAAAAAATAACAGCCTAGCCCAAACATTTTACATTTTACTTTTTACAACTAACGACAAATGACCGAACCGTTGCGTTGTCTAATGGTGCAAAATATGGCGGAGGCGCCGGGTGAATTTCGATGCGTCAACACCATCGTAAGAAATCGCGATCGTCTCCGCTACTTAATTTTACCATTGCAAAACCAGGGTGAATAAATGTTACGCCCTACTACGAATTTTATTTTTTCTTCACCAGGTGGAGTTAGTCGTTTTTCCGTCGAAAAACCGAAAGTTGGTACTTAAGAATCAAATTCACAACAAACCGATTAAATTTTTTGGCAAATTGCTGTAAAATGGTGTGTAATGATTTCCATTTGTATGATTCGTTTCTGTTTGTTCCCCGCGACACTTGACTTCGAGAAATGTTAACAAACTGACGAGGACAAATAGCTGACTACACGAAACATTCATCTTCAGTGCGAAGAGTACGCAGCAACTCGCAGCCAATATTTTGATCCATTATAGAAGATTTCTTGTGATATGTGCTTTTGGAAATGTCGCAAATATTACTGACGCAAGGAAACACATTAAGGAAAACTGAACGACGATTTCATTTATCTTGTAGTAGAGCGAGCTTAAAGTCATTAGCCAAGTTTACCCAAACTTCCCCAAATGACGCAATCAATTAAATTTAAAAACTAAGAACAAGACGGAACACAACTCGAGAAGTTGGAATTCGACAGCGGGCTATTAATAATATATGCAAAAACTTTACAGTAATGTGATTCCGGTATCGCCTCCTCAGTCCCTAAATTATAAGCGGTGGTATTTAACAGTCTACTAAATTTACCCAATATTTTCATACAAAAAAATACTTTAATTTCCCAAAAATACTAAATGCTCACCAAAATTAAGAAAATACATAATCCTAAAGCGACAACCAAATATTGATATAATGCTGGCCTCTTATATATTTTGTTCGCCAAAATAACTTTTGTTGACCATAAATACTAAATGTTCACCAAATTTTATTCCGCATTTAATTCTAACATAATACTCAGATATTTAATTTTCGGCAGTGTCTTATATTATTTAGCAGTTAAAAATACTATTTGTTGATCAAAAATACACAAGCAATAAAATGTTGTGCAAATGGTAAATAATTTTATGCAAAATTATAGATGTAGATGTGCTAGGGCAAGGAAAATAAGAGTAAAAATAGAAGTCGTTTGCACAAAAAAAGATATTGATTGCCGTAATATATAAATGCTTTGCTGTAATTGGTTTTTTAAAAATCCAGAAGTGAGTAAAGTAAACAATGACCGCATTATGTAAAACGTAAAACTTCTTTTAGTGGTAATTTTTAATCGTGGTTTAAAAACAAAAATTACAGGGCCCTAAACTGACCGTGTACAAAACTTTTTTCGCGTGCCTCTTGTCTGGAAGCGCAAGCGGCAAGGAGAGATGCGCGAGCATATTTTATTTTTGGAGTAATAGAATAATTATTTGACGCACAAATAGTTTTTTTGAGAAACACTAAATATAAATGGATAGCGCGAATATTTATTATGTACAGCACGGACGCGTAACTTGAGCGTTCTAAATTTGGTGAACATTTAGTAAAATTGATAAACATATAGAATTTAAAATGTAAGCAATGGTAAAACAATACGCAGCATAGTTATTTTAGTGGTGCTGTTCTCATTTTCTAAAGTATAAAAATTTGGGTTCCATTAAGATTTTTTGATGCTCATTAAATTTTCTGGTGGACAGTGCCAGGGACGTATGGTTTAATTTGGTGTACATTATATTTGCTCCCTTAAGTTTTTGGAATTTTTTTCTTCTTTTTTATTGGTTCTGAATCATATTAACAACTGCGCCTATTGTCTTCATTTGACCAGATTTCCACTTTACAATACAATAAAGTTTTATTCTGCCCTTCTTTATTTTTCTGCATTTCCATCTTCATTATGTTAACTGTCTAACTAGCTCTACGCTTATTTACTTACAATTAGAAAAATAGATTCTTCTCTAGATCCCTTTAAAAATTCATTATCTTCAAGAACCAACATTTTTTTCACCATGCACAAACAACGTATCAAGTCCTCTCAGCAGTATTTTAACAAAAACACAATTTTGGAGCACAGTATAGCTCTTTCTTCAAAATATTTTTTTAACTATTGAATCAATTGCTCTTGTGTAGTTGCATTACTTTAATTAAAACTTCTGCATTACAAAATAGCGTCGTGGAGTTATGGAATGTAAATTAATTCATCTTGCAATCCACTTTCGTCTTCGTAAGTTTCGTTATATTCTTGTCTTTGCATAACTTACTATTCTTTATTTTAGGCCATAATCGGCAATCGTGTTCGAGAAAATGGTCACAATAATAATTACTTTTTGAGTCTTGACCTCTCACTTTCTTTGAAACGCTTTTCTTCATTAGTTTCATGTTCCTTGAAATATTCCTTCAGTTTTTCATATTTATATGTTTTATGCTTTTAAATTGACGTGTGCTATCGCCCTAGCCTACGTTTGGAGATTTTTTATTTTCTGAAGTCTTTTCTGTTGGGTCGTATTTAACAGTCTACCAAATTTACCCAATATTTTCATACAAAAAAATACTTTCATTTCCCAAAAATACTAAAAGCTCACCAAAATTAAGAAAATACATAATCTTAAAGCGACAACTAAATATTGACATAATGCTGGCCTCTTATATATTTTGTTCGCCAAAATAACTTTTGTTGACCATAAATACTAAATGTTCACCAAATTTTATTCCGCATTTAATTCTAACTTAATACCCAGATATTTAATTTTCGATAGTGTCTTATATTATTTAGCAGTTAAAAATACTATTTGTTGATCAAAAATACACAAGCAATAAAATGTTGTGCAAATGGTAAATAATTTTATGCAAAATTATAGATGTAGATGTGCTATGTCAAGAAAAATAAGTGTAAAAATAGAAGTGGTTTGCACAAAAAAATATATTGATTTCCGTAATATATAAATGCTTTGCTGTAATTGGCTTGCATTATGTAAACGCAAAACTTGTTTTAATGGTAATTTCTAATCATGCTTTTAAAAAAAAAATTACAGGGCCATGAACTGACCTTGTATAAAACTTTTTTCGCGTGCCTCTTGTCTGGAAGCGCAAGCGGCAAGGAGAGATGCGCGAGCATATTTCATTTTTGGAGTAATAGAATAATTATTTGACGCACAAATAGTTTTTTTTGAGAAACACTAAATATAAATGGATAGCGCGAATATTTATTATGTACAGCACGGACACGTAACTTGAGCGTTCTAAATTTGGTGAACATTTAGTAAAATTGATAGACATATAGTATTTAAAATTTAAGCAATGGTAAAACAATACGCAGCATAGTTATTTTAGTGGTAATGTTCTCATTTTCTGATGTATAATAATTTGGGTTTTATTTAGATTTTTTGATGCTCATTAAATTTTCTGGTGGACAGTGCAAGGGATGTATGGTTTAATTTGGTGTACATTATATTTGTTCCCTTTTCTTTTGTATCATCTTTCTTATTACTGTTCGATCAAATGCGTGAAAAACATCAAATTATATTTTTTAATTGTACTATGAACAATAGGTACTCTTAGGAATATTTTTACATTTAATTCAATTTATGCTTGTATCATGTTGGTAAATTGCGAATTATTTGAGTAATCCGATACCCAACAGCTCGTTGGAGGGGTCTGTTGTGACGTCACCAATAAGTAAAAAATGAATTGCCTGGGGCATTTGGCCCGCATCAGCTTCTCTGTTTATTGAATTACACAGGTATCCCGTGTCGGAAGCAACGTTCCAATTCGGAAGTTAATTAATCGACAATAAAAAAAAATTCCAGTTGCAATATTCGATTCTCTCCGCTTCGCCTTATTGAAAATATCTTTCTCCCAAAGTTTTCGGGATTAAGTTAGTAAATAACTTTAGAGGTAGGGCATCGATTCAATATAGCAATTTGCGGAAAAGTTTAGGGTCGCCGCCCACAAACCCTCGACTTATCGAAGTCATATAGGGCCAACTTCGAATTGTAATTAGAATTAATTGTAACTAGAATTCCGGCACGTTCATTAACGAATCGTTAAGTTATGACCCTCGAGCTTCGGGAAATCGAACCAAATTATGTTAAAATCTTTCGAGAACACTCCCGTAATGTTTCGTTATTGGCGACATTGTCGGAAATTAGTTGCGGGGAGGCTTTTCTTTTCTTAAGATAGATCTTCGGTTATTACGTGGTATGTCAATAATAGCTTTGTACGGTAGGTACAAAATCGGAACGAAACCAATAAGTGTCAGGTCGAGATCAAGAGTAGACGGCAGGGGGCAAGCAGAAAATGAAAGTGAAACTCCACAGTCGTCGGTCGCAAGCAAACATCTTGTAAGAAAGAACGATGAAACTTCGAATTTCAAACTGTTTTATTAGGACGGCCAAATTAGGGAAAAAACCTCCAACTATTTATTTACTTCGAGGTATCCTTGAACTTTGCTTGTTTTCTCTTATGTGACGTAATACATTTTCAATCATATAAAGTTCAGAAAATCAATTGTGTGAATAATGTAAAAGTCGTTTAGCAAACCTAATTTATTAAAAGCTGTTAGAGCTTAAAGCTTTATTTTCAGACGCAGATGTAACATTTGCCGCATTTACATGGAAACTGGAGCAGAACCGATCTCGTCTGCCTTTGGGTCTTTGGAGAATTGATGGAAAACGCACTTAAATATTGATATTCAATATCCGACAACGCGACTATTTTGTTAACATGATGCGGTATGTTCAAGAAAATTCAAAAGGTTCGATGATGGAGACGATTATTCTACGGGGGTTCCTCCACGTACGTTCACCACCTGGTGCGCATCGTTCCAAGTTTTCCAGCCAGGACTTCGACGACAATTGCAAAAGAGGATGAACATACGACAATTGCCTCAAACTAGGTGGTTAAAAAAATCTTTTAGGTTATTGCACATTTACCTTTGCGACAATTAACAAGTTGTGTTTCATTTTAATCCCTTGCACTGTCCACCAGGAAATTTAATAAGCATCAAAAAATCTAAATAAAACCCAAATTATTATACATCAGAAAATGAGAACATCACCACTAAAATAACTATGCTGCGTATTGTTTTAGCATTGCTTACATTTTAAATTCTATATGTCTATCAATTTTACTAAATGTTCACCAAATTTTGAACGCTCAAGTTACGCGTCCGTGCTGTACATAATAAATATTCGCGCTATCCATTTATATTTAGTGTTTCTCAAAAAAACTATTTGTGCATCAAATGATTATTCTATTACTCCAAAAATGAAATATGCTCGCGCATCTCTCCTTGCCGCTTGCGCTTCCAGACAAGAGGCACGCAAAAAAAGTTTTGTACAAGGTCAGTTCAAAGCCCTGTAATTTTTTTTTAAAGCACAATTAGAAATTACCACTAAAAAAAGTTTTACGTTTTACATAACGCAAGCCAATTACAGCAAAACATTTATATATTACGGAAATCAATATCTTTTTTTGTGCAAACCACTTCTATTTTTACTCTTATTTTCCTTGCCCTAGCACATCTACATCTAGTGCGATTTAAATTTTGTTAGAATTATTTATTTCAATCTTTAAATTAATGAGCACTTGGGTACAACATATCAATTATTTTACTTGTTGTCAACTAGAAAAATTCTTTTTCAAGATTTAGTTTTTTAGATTATGAAAATAGATGGAAGTATCGAAGAAATTAATTTGGCTGGCGTAATTAGATAAAGCGTTCATAAAGCTATTGGTAAGGGGGGCAGTTTTGACCATCCTGAAGTGCTTCATTTTGCAAATTTTTCCTATTCTTATTCTCCAATGCTATAAATTTTATTTTGAATTTTGTAATTAAAACTATTGATAGTTGCACAATTCTCAAGACGACGCTGCACTTTTGGCGGAGGCGCCGGGAGAATATTTTTTTTTCAAACTTGCGTAAATCTACGTTCTAATAACATAATATGAGGTGTGGCACCCTTTAGCATTCAGAAAAGAGTCACATCAAACTTTATAAAAAAATCAAAAGTAGCGTCCAGAAGAAAAATATAACTTGATGATGAATGTAAGAAAATCCATTATTGCGTCATGACTCTGGATACATATGGTTCTCTTTAAAAAAAACTTTGAAAATGCTTTTGGCAATAAAATTCCGGTTTAAAGTAACAAATCTACAAGTCAAAATTTAGATAAAATTTTATACGGATCTATGCATCTTTACAAAATATACACTTTTATTATTTTGACTTTCAAAAATAGGGAACAAATATAATGTACACCAAATTAAACCATACATCCCTTGCACTGTCCACCAGAAAATTTAATGAGCATCAAAAAATCTAAATAAAACCCAAATTATTATACATCAGAAAATGAGAACATCTCCACTAAAATAACTATGCTGCGAATTGTTTTACCATTGCTTACATTTTAAATTCTATATCTCTGTCTATTAATTTTAATAACTGTTCACCAAATTTAGAACGCTCAAGTTACGCCTCCGTGCTGTACATAATAAAAATTCGCGCTATCCATTTATATTTAGTGTTTCTCAAAAAAACTATTTGTGCATCAAATAATTATTCTATTACTCCAAAAATGAAATATGCTCGCGCATCTCTCCTTGCCGCTTGCGCTTCCAGACAAGAGGCACGCGAAAAAAGTTTTGTACAAGGTCAGTTCAAGGCCCTGTAATTTTTTTTTAAAAGCACAATTAGAAATTACCACTAAAAAAAGTTTTACGTTTTACATAACGCAAGCCAATTACAGCAAAACATTTATATATTACGGAAATCAATATCTTTTTTTGTGCAAACCACTTCTATTTTTACTCTTATTTTCCTTGCCCTAGCACATCTACATCTATAATTTTGCATACAATTATTTACCATTTGCACAACATTTTATTGCTTGTGTATTTTTAATCAACAAATAGTATTTTTAACTGCTAAATAATATAAGACACTGTCGAAAATTAAATATCTGGGTATTATGTTAGAATTAAATGCGGAATACAATTTGGTGAACATTTAGTATTTATGGTCAACAAAAGTTATTTTGGCGAACAAAATATATAAGATGCCATCATTATGTCAATATTTGGTTGTCGCTTTAAGATTATGTATTTTCTTAATATTGGTGGGCATTTAGTATTTTTGGAAAATAAAAGTATTTTTTTTGTATGAAAATATTGGGTAAATTTGGTAGACTGTTAAATACGACTCATTTTAATACCGGAGTTATTATTTTTTCATCTTCTTGTTAAATATAACAATATTAAATCAAAACGTGTCACGTTCCAAGCAGCTGCTTTCAGAACTAAAATTTAACAGCGCTTCCATTACGTTTTTATTTCTAGCGGAAACGTTGCCAATACTTCTAAAACTAGACCAATAACGTTTTCATTTCCGGGACATATTAAACCATGGCTGTAGATATTTTAAGCAATCATATTTCCTGCAATTGAGATCATTCCCTTTCGCATCAATCGCCCTCAATCCCTGCTTCTGATAGGAGACAGGGGTGGAGAAATTGCAAATATAAAGGTCCAACTTGTTTGATTACATTGGCACCTTCTTTGATTAACTACAGAAAAAATCAACAAATTTTAATTGAACAGTCGCTGACATCGAAGACAGCTTCATGATTGATCGTTACTCTTTCTTCGGAGAAGTCGAGAATTATAAATATTTCCGCTGGATATCATACCTGTAATGGCGTGTTTCCTTCGAGAGCTTGAGCACCGGGGTGTGGAGGATAAAGTTGGGCCAAGCACATTATAGCCTCGTTGCAGAATTTCAGGCCCATTACCTCCTCGTCTTCTCGACCGTACCTGCAAAAAAAAAACGAATGGTTTTGCTAACAAGTCCTTTTATAACTTGAGCTAAATATCGATTTAGCGTGAAGTCAGCCAAATGTAAATTTCCTCTTCAAGCGTCATGAACTTGAGCAGATAAATTTATTGGGGGTAACAACAGAGTCTGGGAAAGTGACTTATAAAACAAAAGACTTGCTAAGTGTCTAACTTTTAATGAACAAAATTTTGTTTCAGGTGGTCATAATTTGTTAAATCTATTTAGTGATTAATTGCTTTATCTTAATTTATAATTAGGGGGTGTTCAAAAAATTTTACGTGTACGCAGAAACTACTGGGAATTTTTGAAAACAACTTACTTAAAATTTAAAAAATATTTTTTTAATAAAGTGAATTTGTTAATCCAACTAAACAACTCATCGGATCGGATAATTACATAATGTCTAATTTAGCTTTATGTATGATGGAAGGAAGAAATAAAAGATTTTGTATTTTTAAATAAAACTTTAAACAACACAAATATAAAAATAAGAACATTTTCGTCCCCAATTAATTTAGGGTGCCGTTAAAACCCTTATTAAGTATTCGGAAACTTAAGTAAGATCATAATATGTTGGGGAAACGTGAAGTGAGGCATGCAGCAAAAAGTTGAATTTTTACGACAAAATTAAATGTGCTGAAAGTATTGATTGATATCGATGCATTCGTTAAAACAGTTTGCGAGAAATTGTGAAACCCTTTGTAAAGTAGTTTACAATCTGAGTGGTGACTGGTGAGACCAGAGAGTGAAGGGGTCGCAATTACTGTTCCTAGCACCAATAACTCAACATGGAATCCTTTAATCGCATTATTGAGGATGAAAACACATTGGGGTGAAAGACTTCAGCTTCTAATTGATGGATTATATCAAATTATGGTCCACAAATTAATTATAGAACTAGAATCAAAGGTCTTAAGTTCAAAGTTTACGTGACAACAAAAACAAATAGTATCGACCAACTCAAAAAGCGAATCAAGTGCGAGATCAAACAATTATCATCGGAAATGTGTGACAATGTAAGGGTTAAATTTTATCTTTGATTAAGCACATACATGAGGCACACATTAAACCATTCTTAAATTAAAAAAGATGTACATTCAGTTTAGGCTTTTATTATTTTGACAGCACCTCCTTCTCAGATCTCAAAAGTAAATGGTACAGCAGAAAGAAAACTAGTGAAACGATAGAACACATTAATATAGAAAAAGCAGTTAAAGTGTGAAGAAAATGAATTACTCTTTAAAAGCCTCATCAATATTTTTGTATCTGGAGATATAAGGAACAGAAGAGAATGATTGAAAGCAGTGGAAAGAAATTTTATATGATTATTAGAAGTTAGGTGTTATACTCGGAGTTATGTGATCGAGGAAGAGACAATAGGAGATAATTTGAGAGTGGAGACCGAGAAAAGAGTGGTTATATTTAAAAGTAAGAGAAACAAAAATATAAATAATATACAAACTGTTCCAGTAGAAAGGACCCCAATTAATAACTTAAAAATTATTCTCTTTGGCGAAAAAAGCTTTCAGTCAATGTTGGATATTATAAAATTTCATCTCATTTAGTTATTTTTCTTAGTTATTCTCTTTATTTTTTGTCGTTTCCAGTTTAACCGAAAATGGTGTTGAAAATAAAATTCAAACTCTTATTATTTATTGATCCGCCCGTCGACGAGACGAGGTCACCGGAAATACTATGGTGTCGTGTGCAATACATTAGTGTTGTGTGCATTAGCTTAGACTATATAAGGTCAATGAGTTTTAGTTTTAAGTTAGTTCTAGTGAAACTGCCATACGAGCTACATCTCCCGATTACAATAAGTTGTTTTATTAAATAAACGTTTTGCATAGCAAAAATCAAACTTGGCTAAAATTATTTAACAAATGTCAATCTCAATTTCTATGATTGTCAATTTTCCTAAAAATTATTATTGTAACCAAACATTGCGTATACGTTCATATTAGTTAGTAATACCACAACTGCCGAAAAGGTTTCTACCTTGAAGGGATTGCTAACTGACGGCAGGGATTTTACGGTAGTGAGAAACTCGATTCAATTAACTAATTCCACTCGTTTATTAATGAGAGAGGCCGGAAAGTTTTAAAGCGTTGAACGCCACAAACTTAATCCAAGGGTAACAACGCTAATTTAGTCTATCCCCGATGATGGATAAATTTGTAAACTTTATTACTCTCACAATTAACACAAATTTCAGTGTCTATAATCACAGCTCAACTTTACGAATATTATAATTGGCACAAAATAATAACAATAAAAAGTTTTTAATTAATAGTTCTTGAAACGGAATGGCTGCCTTTCGTAGTTATACATATAAAGTGAAGAAACTGAAAAATCCTTCAAGAAATTTGTTTCCTTCAGGACACCTGCCTTTAAAATTCGTGAACAATGTAATTTTCCTCGTTTGCGGTCGAAAAGATTTTTCGCTCTTCCATTATTTTGCGGTCGCTTGTCTGCTCCTCTTTTATAGAAACCAATCGTCCACACTCATCGAATTTCTAGAAGCGTGTCGTGATTCGTGCACGAAACTAAGCAGTTTCACCTCTTGTCGTCGTTTAGCACAAGGGGTCGAACATGCTGTTTCGGCAGGTTCTTCCATTACCCCGGACACTCCCGCTAAGCCTACATAAAGACAACTGCTAATGGATTCAGTTATTACCAGGACCCCACCAGATAATATTGTCTCTGCTATCCTATCTCTCATCACGTCCCTTTCCGCCATCAAGACAAAACTTATGAGGCCACGCAAATAAAATCCGCCCAACCACCCTTTAGTACTTAATTCCGTCAACATTGGGAGAAATTTAATTAATGCCATGTAATAATGAGAAGGGTCCCGTGCAGATGTTGTATGTAAATGTAATCATTTTGAAGATTGGCTCTCCATGGGGATGGGTCGGTTGGTCTTGTCGTCGCTCTGCGGCAGTTTTGCGAATTTATTAAACTAAATAGAACGGTAATTTCTATTTCCGGTTTTACTGAGGTTGTGTAGGTTGACTAGTAATAATTGCATTCGGCAGCGCATTTAATTAGAAATTAAGTTAGTTGGCTCCCAAAAACAATTACTACTCAATTGTATGTGTTGTTGTGCGAAACAGTAGCATTAATAGAATCAGTCAATAGGTTGCTTTGGTAGGTGTTTTGCTTTTGGTCAATGCTGTTTCGAAATTCATTACCGACATATCCGCATTTCATTAAAAGCATGCAGAACATATTCCATAATAATTTTAATTAACTAAATTTAATAATATTTCTACGAGTAAATAGCGTGTTAAATTTGTATTTAACGCGATAGTGTTAACTATTGAGGCAAGGAAACGAATTTAGTGTTATACAAAGTTCTCAAGGCACATTAACTAAGTTTAATCTTAATAAGACCCGAAAGTTCATCACTAAGGAAATGGAGAGAACTTGGGAGAGTGGTAGGAATATATGCATTAATGGTTTCAGTGGCGAAAATCCCAAGAGCATAAATCAACTAGAAACTATCAGAACTAGAACAACAAACTGTCTATTGTTACAAAAAAGGAAACCCTTGATTTAAGTAAGTCATTCTCCCTCTATCAGTCTCCTTTTTCCAGCTTTCGTCTCTCCCCCAGTCTTTCTAGCTCTCTCTTTCTAAGTTCTCCCTCTATTCTATATACAAATTGAAAGATCCTGATATTATCCAAAATTTAAAAGGCTCTTCAAAAATTAAATTTGGTCAGACTATTCTACATTTTATTAAAAATGTTTGAAAAGTTTCTAAATATGCAAATTAAATCTCACCATAAACTAGATCATCATGTTAAATTTCTGAACCACCATGCACCAATTCAAGAGATCTTCAACCATCATAATGGATAGAAGAGTAACATTCAATTAAACAAAATTTTTAAGCAAGTTTTCCCAAGATACCTACTGTAGTTTTTTTTTAAGTATAGCTAACTAATCTGTAGAGTTCAGGTCAAATTACTATATCATTTTTACGTCTTGGAATCCTAACTAACAGACATCAGTGTCGCTTCTGGTGAAATACGATTCCATCATAAAGAGGCAAATCTAGTATTTTATAACAAGAACTGGCATAGTTGACAGCTGTTAAATAATTTTAGTCACGTTTGATTTTTGCTATGCGAAACGTTTATTTAATAAAACAACTTATTGTAATCGGGAGATGTAGCTCGTATGGCAGTTTCACTAGAACTAACTTAAAACTAAAACTCATTGACCTTATATAGTCTAAGCTAATGCACACAACACTAATGTATTGCACACGACACCATAGTATTTCCGGTGACCTCGTCTCGTCGACGGGCGGATCAATAAATAATAAGAGTTTGAATTTTATTTTTAACACCATTTTCGGTTAAACTGGAAACGACAAAAAATAAGGAGAATAACTAAGAAAAATAACCAAATGAGATGAAATTTTATAATATCCAACATTGATTAAAAGCTTTTTTCGCCAAAGAGAATAATTTTTAAGTTATTACTTGGGGTCGTTTCTACTGGAACAGTTTGTATATATTATTTATATTTTTGTTTTTCTTACTTTTAAATATAACCACTCTTTTCTCGGTCTCCACTATCAAATTATCTCCTATTGTCTCTTCCTCGATCACATAACTCCGAGTATAACACCTAACTTCTAATAATCATATAAAAAAAAATTCCACTGCTTTCAGTCATTCTCTTCTGTTCCTTATATCTCCAGATACAGAAATATTGATGAGGCTTTCAAAGAGTAATTCATTTTTTTCACACTTTAACTGCTTTTTCCATATTAATGTGTTTTACCGTTTCACTAGTTTTCTTTCTGCTGTACCATTTACTTTTGAGATCTGAGAAGGAGGTGCTGTCAAAATATTAAAAGCCTAAACTGAATGTACATCTTTTTTAATTTAAGAATGGTTTAATGTGTGCCTCATGTATGTGCTTAATCAAAGATAAAATTTAACCCTTACATTGCCACACATTTCCGATGATAATTGTTTGATTTCGCACTTGATTCGCTTTTTGAGTTGGTCGATACTATTTGTTTTTGTTGTCACGTAAACTTTAAACTTAAGACCTTTGATTCTAGTTCTATAATTAATTTGTGGACCATAATTTGATATAATCCATCAATTAGCAGCTGAAGTCTTTCACCCCAATGTGTTTTCATCCTCAATAATGCGATTAAAGGATTCCATGTTGAGTTATTGGTGCTAGGAACAGTAATTGCGACCCCTTCACTCTCTGGTCTCACCAGTCACCACTCAAATTGCAAACTACTTTACAAAGGGTTTCACAATTTCTCGCAAACTGTTTTAACGAATGCATCGATATCAATCAATACTTTCAGCACATTTAATTTTGTCGTAAAAATTCAACTTTTTGCTGCATGCCTCACTTCACGTTTTCCCAACATATTATGATCTTACTTGAGTTTCCGAATACTTAATAAGGGTTTTAACGGCATCCTAAGTTAATTGGGGACGAAAATGTTCTCATTTTTATATTTGTGTTTAAAGTTTTATTTAAAAATACAAAATCTTTTATTTCTTCCTTCCATCATACATAAAGCTAAATGAGACATTATGTAATTATCCGATCCGATGAGTTGTTTAGTTGGATTAACCAATTCATTTCAAAAAAACAAAAGATGGTGACCTCGTCTCGGCGAAGGGCGAAACAATAAATATCATGCATAAATGAGAGTTTGACAGGCGGATCAACAAATAACATGTATAACAATCGTCTCGTCGACGGACGGATCAATAAATAATGAGAGTTTGAATTTTATTTTCAACAACACCAATCCACAGTCTTGTTCACTTTGGTCGCCAATTTGTAAAAGCAAACGTTCTTTATCCAACCTTCATCTTTGACCAAAATACAACATGTAACTAGAAGTCAGGAATATCTTCTAAGCAAGCTAACAGGTAAAGAAAAACATTCTTAATTGGGTCTCCAGCATCAAAACAATTACCTATGGTATACACACAAAGACAATAATTTTTAAGTTTTAAAGTCTGTCACCCCTAAGGTTCAACCAGTCACTTCGTCATTAAAAATTGCAACGTCTTCACTCCCACTCCAAAATCTAAATGTATGTCATAGTATGTTCCATTAAAGTTTCCGCCACTACCAAATAACAATATAAGTATAGTCATCAAGAACAAGAAAATTTCACGTTACGAAGGGTTCCTACCAAAATTGGTTTTTACAACTATATACTCCATTCAATTCATTCACCTTCCCATAAAATTAATTGTCTTTCTATAATTGATCAAACTGCGATCTAGCAGTTTTGTAGGTAAAAGCTGCCTCAAACAGCATAATTACTGAAAGATAAACAAAACCCTCCCTTTTATTCCTTTGATAATTAATAACCATCATTTATGCTTCTCCCTTTCACACCTTAAATTCTTAAACGTTCCAAGAGTCACTTGGTTAGTAAAATGTCATTGTGAAGACGGTTAACCGCAACAAACTAGACAATAGTAAATAAAAACATATTTTAATGAAAAATTGAACGATGGAACAAATTAGATTAGGTGGTTGGAACCACAAAATGTTGTCCGTAAATTCATCAAGATTGAACCTTTCGATGCTCCACGGGCTTAAAATTAAACAGGAATGATCGACTAAGCAAGCGTATCGCAGTAATTAAATTGAACATCTCAACTAGTTAAGGATCTTCAAACTGTTGTTAGATTAGAGTAAAACTTTGTTGTATTGATGTCGCAACAGAATATCTGAATAGCAATATATCTTTCCCAGAACAGTGACAGAACCAACAGCACGGAATTAAGGTATGACCTACTTTTCCGGAAAGGTAAGAAAAATAGTTCCATTAAACTCTGCACTCGACAAAAGAGAACGAATTTTTATCCATACTCTTGACAACCTAAAGTTATATGAACATGGAATATGCGCAAAGTTTGTTTCCGTTTAGTTACTTAATTTCCCCTTCAAACAAACAGGAGCTAAACTTTATAGAGAATCGCAGAAAACTTTAAATTAGCATCGTGAAATTGAAACGTTATAATAAATTGTTTATTTCTTAAGGTGACTGTTAGACTAAGGTGGAATTAAATAAACTGCGTAAATAACTACCTACAAAAAATTAAGACCTGTAATGAATTTCAGCAAAACCGTATGTTCAAATGGACCATGTCTTGAGGGTCCGTGAAAGCCTAACAAAACCTTTTTGGTGGTGATGACTAGTGAGTGGCAACTCTACCCCCACTTCACCACAGTGCCTGTCGAAGAAGAAAGAAGGTTACTTAATAAGGGTGCACTAAGGTGCAAACAGTATCGCATTGTTCCGTCCTATTTTCCTCAATAAACTTTTTCTCAATCTAAATACTTGTTAAAGCGCTAGACAATCATGTCATTCAATCATTTTTGATTTCAGTAGTGTCATTATTGAGATTTGTAAGAATTAAATCATTGAAGCACTGATTTTTTATTTTTATTATTTAACAGAAAAAATAATATTGAGGCAAATTATGTGAAGCATTTTTCATCTTTTCTCTTTCTGTCTGTATTTTTACATTTTCTTTATCACGTCCAATTTATATGAACCAAAGTATGAACAAAATTTTCAAAAATTTGCTTTGTTTCGAGACTTTCGAAAGACCACAAGGCATTGACAACCAAAAAAGTACGCAATGCTTAAAATCTTATTTTGATATGATAAGAGGGAAGTCTACCGCTTCGTCACCCGCTTTATCCCTTTGTTCACCTTTTATGGAAGACATACACGTACAAATGATACAGCCAATTTTAAAATTTCGGACCAATTGATATAAATTTAAGAACTTTGTGATCCTAATACTTTAAGGTAGTCGCAGGTTTTGCTTTGAAACTAATCGGACCAATAATTAAGAAAGTTGTAAGACAAATTTCGATAACACTTAAACATACCCTCATCATGACCTACTCCTACTTAATACGGCTCTTACAACACTATACTTTTTGACAATATATTATAGGCTAGCCATAAAGTGCCGTCAAACGGCTTTCTGTTAAAGTGCCGTTAATCCATATGACGGCACTTCAGTGTCTTAGGCCAAGGAGAAAGATTAGAAAAGTTCTTTTAAGTAGTAATTTTTAATCGTGCTTTAAAAAAAATTACAGGAACCTGAACTAACCTTGCGTAAAACTTTTTTTTCGCAAAAGAATTATCGTTTGAACAAAGAATTGAACCTGAGATCTGTCTATCCGTACGCAACCTCTTTTCCACGGCTCTATCGACCTCGCTGGTCGTTGCGTGTTCGATCTTTGTACTTTCTCGTCTTCCCGTGATTTAAGTACAGTGTATAAAATAACTTATGGGCAAATTCTTTCAACATTTATTTAATATTCGTGATGGATGTTTAGTCATAAAGTTAGTTCTGTAATATCGGCACCCCTTTCGAGTAAAGTAACACAAAAAATGTACAGAAGACAGAGGTGTGTAAGCATAAATGACGCTGTTAATTGGCACTGAATTATTTAAACGTTTTTGTAGATGTTAACAGAAAATTGTTAAAGTTACTAGCCGCTCTTGATAAACGGTTTGGGTTTTAAAGCGCTTTAACAAAGTTAGGGCTGTGAGGTCGACCACTAGCAGCCACTAGGCGAGCTTTGATTGTGCGTTCAGCTTTTATCGCACTTTTGTTGGTCTCAAGTATCTCTCCAACTAATCTAAACTTTACTCCACAATCGCAATCAACATATGAGCCTGTTAATTGCAAACTTCAGTTACAATGCAACTTCTTCCTTACTTTGTTGATAATTTGATTTTTTTCGCCTAGTACTTCAGTTCGTAAGTCCTTACAAATAGGATATCAACTCTTTTTAACGCTCTTTCATGTTGGTAATTAAGTATTAATTTTCGTCGGATTCATCGTCTTTATGATTTACTCCAACATCTTCAGGATCAGTTAACCCTAGCAGCCAAATCCTATTTTTTCAGTTTTTTACTAGACTTCAGTTTCTAGCACTAATTTATTTTATTTTCAGCAATTCGAATCATTCAATCGCGCTCACGTACTTATTAAAACTTTTTCATCGTTCTTATCAATACTTTGAAGCACCAATAATTTCCATTAATCCCGGTTAAGCTCCAATACGCGGTGGCGTAACTACTAATCGAAACTACGAAAATAACATTTCTGATATAAACAAATATTGCAAAGGAACAAATACTAAATTATTAATTAAATAGCTTCAAATTTTAAATAATTGATAAATAATTCTTGATTTGTGAAACACCCTTGAATACGGTCGGAAGAATCTGGGTTCTAAAATTCTTTGTCTGACACGTTCAGTTGTCACTTTCAAACAGAACTGCACGATGGGAGTTTTTAATTGATTCAGCGTGCCGACAACCCTGTTTCGTGAATTTTTCATCAACTTACTCGAAACAAAATGACTATTTTGATAAGCATGACATTAAAACATTATGAAAGTTACGGGTGGCTTTCGTGACGAAAATGTTGGATTATTCGGGTAAACCGCCAGCTTACCTGAATGTAAGAGTGACCTGTCCGTAAACTTTGCGGTTCTCCACGAATTCGGGGTCGACTAGCAAAACTCCCTGAAGCCTATCGATCCGACCAGAGGACACGACCAGATCTCTAGAGCTCAAGTACATGGTCAACTTGTTGTTCGGCGATGACTTTTTGAAAACTCTGGAACAAAATAAATCGTTCTAAATTAAAATCGAATAAATTTACAAGTTTTGTAAAGTTTCGGCAGTAAAGCGTCTATTATTGTTCTTTCCGTGCCGGTTCCAATTTTGTATGTTGCGGGTTAAGCCGGCCCCACACGCATTGAAAATATTGGCAAATATACAGGGTGAGTCAGCTAAAGTAAATCAACCGAAATATCTTTATTAGTAGTGAAATTACAGCTTAAACTAAATTTAAAAAAAAATAGCTAAAACTATTCACAGTACGTAGGTGCCTTGAAATGTTACTTAGTTTTTCTGCTTAGAGGTATTTAATTAAATGTATCGAATTATTTTTCTAGTTTCTCAAATTTAATTATTTTTTTAGCTAACATGTAAAGAGGAACAGCCCTGACTGATAAAACTCATTAAAAGATGCAACTGCGACTGTTGAATGCTGTTGAAGAAGCTCCAAAGAAGGTTCGCAATTGAGTGGAGTTGTGAGAGATGTGGGCTGGGCTAACTACAATAGGATAACGTTACCGAACAGTAGTGGGATCCTGGAAAAAGCGATTGCGATCGAGTCGCTATCTTTACGATTTCGGTCGCTTTGGAGGGAAGGGGTTTAGGGGAGGATCTTTTTAAAAATGCGAAACCAATCATTTTTCAGCAATTTGTTGAGGTGAAAAGTTTTCAAACTACCTAACCTAAGTATCGTGAACGTAAACCTCGTGGACTTTAATACACTAAACAATTGTCACTTATAATATTCTTAGTGTATTGATTATTTCCGGAAATTTTTTCGAATGCATTTCTAAAACGTATTAATTAGCCCGAGTGGAACATGCATAAGAATAAAATTTTCGGAAAAAAAAATTTTCAGGAAATTTTTACATTGTCATAAAAACGACATCAAATTCTATTTTTCTATTGGCTACTTTTCGGTGTTGTGCGATTTTCATCAAAATGGATACCAACGATACATGATAACTTAATTCAGTAGTATGTACATGTGCAAACATTCGGAAAAATTGATCATAAGAGTCAAGAGTTACGACAATTTTCAAGAACTCTTCCTCCGTTATCAACTGTTTTCGAGAACATGTTTATTAAGAAAAGCCGTTTAATTTTTTGATTTTATATCCGCCTTTCAAGTTTGTAACAGTTATTCCGGGACACTCTGTATACAAAAATTGAGATATGCGTATGGATTCAAACTTGCGTTTCAATCTGACAGAGTTAGAATATAAGCTACTGTATATTATGAATCCAACAAATTATTATAAATGTAACAAAATTTGTGGAGGATATTATTTTGGTATAGAAACATACTTTATGGTACGATTGTACCTAGGACTTTTGTTTACAGATATTATTTTTTCTGAATGTAATTACAAATGTCCAAGTTGACTGGGATATAACATTTATTCAAGGAAATAATTAAAATGTTTGTCGAGATTAAGATTTTGTAAAATTTGCAAGCACGTTTTGAAGAAGAAATTCAAATAATCTAGAGATCATTTAAAAGTGGTTTCGGAAATAAAAATTGTTATTTTTTACCTACAAAAGTAATAATATTGGTACATATTATGAACAACAAGATAAAGATTATTTAAAAACCCCTTGTTAATCTCCAAATAACGATAAATATGCAATATCCGAAGAATCGCTTTTAAAGCAGCCCCTTTGGAGTTGTAGAAACGGTTTCTACCAAAAACAGGTAAACTTGGGTGCCGGAGGCTATAACCCTTCCACATGCACCTGAAAATATCTGAAAATCCAGCCCCTAAGCCGTCATCTACCAATGCCATTCATAGGGATGCACCTTCGGAACACCAAAAAAAGCGATAGCCTCTTGGAACTCTCTGTTTAACCGATGGAAATCCATTGCGACTCGGCTGATATCTATCCAAAGCAACCGTTTTCGGTTGCTTAGAAGCGACTCGGTCGCAATCGCTTTTTCCAGGATCCCACTACAGGTAAAGAAACATGCAATTTAAGAAAGGCCCATGGTGGACTTCAAAGTGCGCTGTGACATCAGCCCGTTCCATTGTCAACGACGAGGAAGGTCAGTGAGTTGGGTGGATGAATTTCAGAAATGATCAACGACATGCTTTGCGGAGCAGATAAATTGGGACCGTTTGTAGCGGAGCTTTTTAAAATCAAATTATGATCATTTTTTAAACTTTTTAAAAATTTAAACAATTGCGTTGGGATAGTATTGCGTTTATTTCTAACCTCAACTAAAAAAATACTGTTATTTGGAAAAATTTATTCACTTTAATTGACTCACCCTGTACGCATTTGGGAACAGTATGAAACAGACAATTGTATTGGTGGTATGTGAGTATGTGGTGTGGGAGGTTACACTCACCATCGATGTTACGTGTTGATCATCGTACTTACTTGTAAATATTCGCCATGTGTGTGTGGAAGGGAGTGAGGGTTGGGTGTTAAGGGCGGCTTTATATTACGCTTTAAATCGTGACATACATACGTAAACATTTAACTTTATTTTAGAATACACACACAGAACTTGAATAAATTAAGTAAAAAATATATTAGGGCAGAACGTAATTGCGTGCAGGATCATTTTCACTTCTTTAATTTCATTTTTCATTATTGTAAAATTTATGAGCACGAAATTGTAACGTCGGCAATTTTTATTAAAAAAAATACAAGCTACTAATTCTTTTTTTTTCATATAGTTAATTGTTAATTATGCACTTATTTTTTGTGTTCCGAAATTTGACACAACTATTTTATCATTTTACCACAACTTTTGTTCTAGGTACCTAAATTTCTTATACAGAAAAATTAGCTTTAGGCGAAAAGAAGGCAGTTTAGTCAAAAAAGTCAAGATTTGCAATTTAACAATATTCAAATTTATCGCATTTCTGCATCATTCGACATGGTGGCAGAAAGCAAAAAAAGGAACATTAAATTATGTCAAAATTTTCAACAAAAATTATATTGTTATAAATACTATACTACAGGCAAGAACTGAAGCCTTTTATTATTGATTATCTCCCTTGCAGCATGCCTGGATGCACGTGCTGCGTTGCTCCGTAAGTAATGAAATGATGGGGGATGCATCAGCACTTTTCTTGTAAAAAATACTCTTTGTGACTTTTATTTGTGTTTTTATTATGTGTTTTTCAAACCTATAAACATTATAAAATAAACTACAACCGTCTACAACATTAATAGTTCACAATAACATTATCCCATCGATTCTAATTTTTAGAACAGTACGAAGTTAATATATATGTTAGTTAGTAAACTTTAAAAGCAATTTTTTTCTGTTATCACTTTAACTGTAATAGTTATTAACATACCGAGAAATGTTATGACATTTATTACAGCTGCAGATGTCAGGTTGATATCCGAGCTCGAAGAGCGAGGATTTTAAGACATCCAAGGCTGTAATATGTCATAACATCGAGGTTTATTCAATATTTTCAGGCGGTTTCAGGCGACCACCTCCGCATTTTGATAAATTATTATGACTGCATTAATAAATCAAAAATTCATTTGCAACTTTTTCCGTAAAAATGAAAGTCGTTATACAAGTTGGTTGCTAGGTAGTCACAAAAATGTTTATTTGTCAACAAATATTTTATTTTTTAAAAATTCAATAATTTGTAAAATGAGTGACGCTAATTTGCCTGAAAACGTGCTAGAAAGTGCTGAGGAAGCTATGCAAGCACTTATTCCAACCAAGTCGAAAGAAAGATACGAAAAATGTTATACTGAGTTCAAACAGTAGCAGCAAATTAATAATTGTATTGTAAAAATATAACACTACAATTATATCATTTTTACATTACCGATATGTCATTTTTACATTCCTAATACAGTTATAAGGTACATTACAAAACAACTTTTGTGAATGTTAAGGATCTTCTTACAGCCTGAAATCGATAAAATATAAAAAGTGACGACTATATGTATGAATTTTAGAATAAAATTAAGTTCTATCGTAATTGCTCAACAAACCAAAAATATGGATAATGTACCATAGAATGAAAAGTACGGACTTAGTATAGGTACTTAACAGTATCCATTTTTTCATGACCCTTGCTACTCTTGCTAAACTATATCTTCAAGCCCGTAGTAGGAGTATAAAAAAATTTTAATGCCTTAGTATCGTTACTAATTAGCAGAATTATTAATGAAGGCATTAAAAATTTTTTCATACTCTTGCTACGGGCTTCAAGATATAGTCTAGCAAGAGTAGCAAGAGTCATGAGAAAATGGTCAATGCCAAAGATGGCATGAGTGGAATGGAGGATGAGATTAGGAAGGGAGCTACCACATTACATAAAGAACAACAGTGAGTCAAAAACTGTTTCTTTCATACATAAATTTAAAACTGTACCCGGTTATCTCCAAATCCCCCAAAATGCACCACTCAGCTCTGCTTTTGTAGGAGACATTAGAGAAGCACAAGGGATCACAAATCTTCAACTTTGTCCACGTTATACCTACTTGATGATAATGTAGCGAAAGTAGATTATTTAAGCACTTTCTGGGTATTACTTAATTCCCCGGCTGTACACGCCACAAATGCAACGTGCAATGCAACGAAATGTGAACGTAATTTTTAATCGATGCCACATGTAATGCAATGTATAATGCAACGTGGACGTGATTTTTGATGCAACTCGTTGATCCGCATATTCCAGTGAACGAATGTCTACAAAAAGCGATCTCACAGTCACATGCTTTTACATTGAAGATCTCAAGAATTGATTCTTAGGCCTACTAGACTTTGAAATTTTGGGTCCCTAAGTAGCAAAAAAATAGTTTCTATTTTTCTTGATAGAGCTAAATAAGCAGCAATGTCTTCTCGTCATCCCATTGTCATCCCATTCATCCCATTATTTATTACCCATAGCACCATTGAGCGATAAAAATTTACTTCACTCTAATACGGCGCTGGACACGCCTACGGTGACAGCGTCACTCCTACAGCCCGGTTTACACAACTTCAAAATCGCAGATTTTGCTTTACAAGTCGTGGCCTATTTATTGCTCAGCAGCGTACTAGTAGTAGCCTCTGTTAAAGTGAACTATGACTACCTATGCGAACCAATCTATTATTTGGTGTTTAAGATATTATTCAGCCAAAATGGCACATAAAATATAAAACGAATCATAATCATTCATGAATTAACAAGCTCTTATTGCCTAGAGCATTGCACTCCAGACCCCTTCAAATGTAGTTACAATATAGGGTTTCAATATTAGCGGTTACATCAAACAGTTATGTGCTGGTAATAAATTGGGTAAACTTAACAATGTTAACAAATTCAAATTGAGGTTATTGCTAGTTACAATCAATTAATGCCTCCTTTCCTAATAGCAATAACTTTAACAATATCAGCACTACGTTTAATTTTAGTTCAGATTTAGATATTTATTTTAACAATGTTTTATTAAATAGTTATAACGTTCAATCGGAATTATTATTACCTCAACAATATTTGCAAAAATGTATTTTCATCTGAATTAATAAACGTATAAAATGCTAATGTGCAACCCTTTGTTATGGTAAATAAAGTTTCCCGTAAAAATAAAATATTTTTTGAAGCATTTAAAAAAACTAGAGGTACCTATTTACGTAACACCCTGTTGAGAATTGTACTTACAGCCACATGAAACCTAACTGGGATAAATTAGTAGATTCACAATAGATTTTAGTATTTTTTTACCCAGGGAAACACTCCCAGGAGCGATCATTTATAATTACATTATTAAAACTTTTCTCATACCCAACGTGAATAAAACAACTGTATTTTACGTGAAACCAATTCAACTTGGCGCATTAAAAATTGCTCCGGTAACAACAATGAGCTCAGCACCATCATCAATAATTAATAATCCTAGGAGGTTTGTTAATTTCCTATTCGAAACTGTAATTAATTTCGTCTTGTTCTATAGACAATGCCTGCGTTTCGGAAGACAAGTACACAATGAAGAAATGTGCGTGGTACAGACCCTGGAGAACCCTTAATCGGATAAAGTGGCGTTCACGCAACGCCGCCAGGGGTCACGCCAGATTATAAGCCTGCCGCCGGACGCCCTCAACTATACAATATTGGATTATTTGCTCCAATTCAAATAATTTTTATCGATTTAGGTGCAGGCAGAACGGAAGTCCGAAAGGGTTGTTGTCGTTTGAGGGAGTTTGAGGAGTATAACGACCGACGTTGCGTTCCTGTCTAATAACACATTAAACTTTCAGGAAGAAGGCAAAAGGAGAAATTTGTTAAGGGTGTCTTAGAAATGGTACTTACTTGGAAAATTAGTGTATCTAAGGGGTGTTGATTTTGTTGAGTACACAATATTAAATCATACGTTTATTACAATAGTACACCATTTGTCGCTAAATTTATTGCATTTGCGTTTTCATATCGTTATTTAGGTCAATGCAAAACAAGTATATGAAGAAGTTACCAATAAATACTTTGAATATCGTTTGTAATGCTGTTGCTCATATTTCACATTACATAAATTTATAAGCTCACCAACTCTTTTGTATCCTCGCCTTTACAATCTTTTGACTCGATATCACTTCGAAAATAAAAGAACAAGGCAGTGTTCAGATAATTAAATATCTGTGTAATGATGTGTGCTAATAGCAGAAAGTGGAAAAATAAGGCAACTAGTTTCAATTTTCACATAAATAAATTAACCAATAAACTAAAAGACATTTAAATATGCAATAAATAAAGTCCTTCTGTCACTTCATATCTACTAGAAAGCCATTTAAAATAATTATTTAAAGTAATTTGGGTGTTTATCAAAGGATTCTAGAAAAAGGCATAAGAATAGACCTTAGAGTATACAGGGTGGGGCAATAGTGCGTCCGACTTCGATAGCTCGAGTTCTATGATAGGTAGAAATTTGATTTAAAAACACAGATAAACTAGAGAAAGAAGTCTATAACTGGAAATTATTTTTGAACATACAGGGTGAGCCAAGACAATTATACAGGGGCAAGCGACATTTTTTTAAATGAAATGTGGTGTGTAAAAGAAGATTTTTCAGAGCTTTTTCGTAGACTCTTTTCAATTAAATATTATTGCTGACTATTTCCAAACCACTTGAATGTAGCGATTTTTTTTTGTTCAAATAATGGCATCTGCAGATTCAAGTTAAAAAAATCACTACAGTCACAATTACGAGTTCTAAGAAAAAATTATGTAGAGACTAGTTAGGAGACATCTGTGGAATGTCTTTGATCCGTTTTAACTTTTGAAAAATTATACAGGGTGGCTAGATTTAATTTTTCAATTTAGAATTTTCTTTATTTTTTTAAATGGAACACCCTGTACATTTTTTACCAATATGATGTATAAACTAAAAACAAACATTTTTTGTATGAACACCTCTAGGGCCATTTGTAACCATTTTCAAAATATCGCCAAATAATTACAAAATTCAAAAATAATCCTAAAAAATTAGATCGTTTTCCAAATAACTCGACAAAAAACTTCAATTATTTCCAAATTGACACAAAAATGACAACTGGCGACAGGTAACTGCGATAAATGTGTATTTCTTGTCGGATAATATAAAATGCAAAAAATGATCAAGATATAAACATAATGTGAACTTACTAAAAAAACTTATGCTATTTTTATAAACAAAACATTTGGAGCACTTATTACAATTTTATCTGTCGAGTAATTTGAAAAACAAACTAATTTTTTAAGATTATTCTTGATTTTTGTAGTAGATAAATCGAAAATGGTTACAAATAGGTTACAATAGGGGTATACATACAAAAAATGTTTGTTTTTAGTTTCTACATCATATCGTTAAAAAATATACAGGGTGTTCTATTTGAAAAAATGGAGAAAATTAAATTCAAAAAGCTGTAAATTGAAAAATTATATCTAGCCATCCTGTATAATTTTTAAAAAATTAAAACAAATCAAAGGCATTCCACAGATGTTTTCTAACTAGTCTTTACATATTTTTTTCTTAGAACTCATAATTGTGACTGTAATGATTTTCTTAACATGCATCTGTAGAGGCCATTATTTGAACAAAAAAAATCGCCACATCCAAGTGGTTTGGAAATAGTCAGCAATAATATTGGATTGAAAAAAGTCTAGGAAAAGGCTCCGAAAAATCTTCTTTTACACACCACATTCCATTTAAAAAAATGTCACTTGCCCCTGTATAATTGTCTTGGCTCACCCTGTATGCTCAAAAATAATTTTCGGTTATAGACTTTTTTCTCTAGTTTATCTGTGTTTTTAAATCAAATTTCTACCAATCACAGAACTCGAGGTATCGAAGTCGGACGCACTATTGCCCCACCCTGTATAATAATTTTCTTTGTTTCACTTTGTAGTCTAAAGAAAATTAGCGATCTATGACAAGGACTCATCCTTTCTTCGCCATGTCATGAGTTACACACTCATTAAAAAACATTAAAAAACGAGTGACATAAGACACATTTTTAAAGTTTGAAAACGAGCGGCACAGCCGCAAGTTTTATAATAGATTAGTTGGCCTTATAAACTAGTTCTTAATACTATACATCTCTACTTTATAAAAATTAGCAATTTTAAATTTTGGGAAATTTGATAGTGGTTGGTATACTATCAAAGTTAGTTTAATGTCAGATTCAAAATTACCATGAAAATTACTAGTGTATTATTTCATTTTGACGTTTATTTGAGGTTCTAATGGCATTTAAAATCACAACTGCCAACCTGAAAAAAGTAACTGGCACTAGCCCTATTACAGAACCCAAGAAACTATTACAACATTGTTTTGAGCGTCGTAATAGCTTTATAAAGAACCAAAGTAGAAAAAAAATATTTCAAAAATATATGTTTTATTAGTTAGAAATTTCTAACATTTCCAAATCTATCTCTTAAACTTTGTAGAACTTTTAGAAATCTCTTGAAAAACTGTTTTTTTTTTAATTCAACGTTTTTCTTTTCAGGACTTCAGCAATTAACGTTTTTAATTGATTTATTAAACCGTTCATACTAGAACAAAGATGGTTTCTTCAGAACTTCTACCGACCAAACACACGACAGGTTTTTGAAAAAAATAAGCAAAGAGTGGTGCTGTACGATATTCATTAATTATTATCACGCAACGTTCTAATTTACATCGTAACAGATAGGCGCAAGCCACGGAAAAACATATAATATACATATATGAAATAAATTAACTATCTAACCAGTTTCATTTATTCTTAATAACACTTAATGGTTACGTCAAATATTTAAATAAAATCGTGATGCCATTTATCTACATGTAGCATGAAGTGTATTGATCCTGCAACTAACAAGAAATCTCTAAGGATAAATTAAATTGCTTCTATCTTCTTCATTACGTTAGACTTTATGGGCTAAGATTAGATTGTAGCCAAGACTTTCAGTCAATAATCCTATTTAGCAAAATCGCTTTAACTTAGCTCTTTTACAATCCACTGCAACTGTCTAACGACTTGACTAATGTTCAATCGGAAAATATACGTTCTATCTATTTCCTAAATAAATATAATTATTATATAATATTATAATAATTTATTAATATGTGATTATACAAGGTAAATCTAAAATGTGTATTCAAAATTTAAGGGCGGCGAAAGCAAATCAGAGGTTTTCAATTGAGTGTCCCCTGAAGATAATTTTTATTTAATGTCTCCCAAACCGTTTAAGATATGATAATGAAGTTTTAAGCGAGCACTAATATATTTATGCCAAATAAGAAGAAATAAATAAAATTTCAAAAATGCAATCAAAGAAAGATTGTTAAAAATACTTAGTATCAACTTTTTAAAAAAATTAAAAATTTTTTAATATAAAATTTTACACATTTATACAGGCAGGTTTGCAGGAAGGTACTTACATCCTAGTAATGTTCAACAAGAAACGTGTAAAATTTTATAATTTTAAATTTTATGTCAAAAATAATAATATAATTACATACTAAAAAGTTAATGACTAAAATCTTAGAATTTTATTTATTTTGCCTTATTGGGCATAAAAAGATTAGTGATCGTTCCAAATTTACCTGGAGCAGAGGCACAATAGACTACCAACAACATAACTGAAATGTAACCGGTAGAGTTGTGGTAGAATTCAGACCCCTTTTCAGGTAACTTGGAATGGGCGGAGCTTAAAAGCAAAGTGTCACCTTTGCTTAACTAAAACGCAAATTTTCTTTTAAAAATAAACGGTTTGATGTAGAACAAAAAAACACGTTTATGTGGAGAATAATTCTCCACGTCCGTCGGGCCAAATAGAAAAATTAATACATTACATTAAAAAAAAATTGTCCAGACAAAAATAGCGAACGCTATTTTGTAAAAAAATATGCTCTAATGTCTTCAAATTAGTCATTTGACAAACAGTTTTAATTTTTTCTTTAAGACCAATAGTTTAGGCGGGAAAAGCTTGGTTCCACACTTTTGGCTAACCCATAACACCACATCTTTCAAATTCCAAAAATTATGATTTAGTTGTAAACTAATTAGCATACGAAGAATGGTACTAAATTACAACCTAAATGAATATCTCACAGAATATCCGTACAGTGGCGAGCAAAAAATTAGGCACGGCTCGTGAGGCGAAATCGGCGATTTTGAAGTTGTGTAAAACGGGCCGTAGAAGTGATTGTGTCAACGAGACCTGCCCGTCTGCCGTATTAGACCCCAGGAAATTCTTGTCGCCCAATGGTGCTACGGGTAATAAATATTTATTTCGTTTGGGATTTATACCTACCCCAAAGGTTACCCACGTCTCTCGTCCGGCAGCAAATCACCTGGAAATAGATGGGTTGCAATGCCCTGCCCATCCTACTGAATGGAGTTGGTTTACACAGGGAAGAAACATTGTGCCTAATTTTTTGCTCGCTACTGTACGTCAGCAGAAATCAACAAAAATGTAATGTTTTGCTAAAACGCCCCCATTTATTTTTAACCAAAACATCTTGCTTACGCATAGATATCTATTGCTAGATAAGAACTTAAGCATATAACATTTTGCATTTCAAATGTTGAGAGTAAATCTCTGGTATAATTATATAATTTTTTTTTATATATATAAATTTTTTTTGCTTTCTACGAATATAACAAAGTTGGTGCCAACTTCCGGTATATGCGGAAGTGGCACTCTTATAAAAATATGTTCACTAATTAGATTCTACCTCGTTGAGACTATGGATAAATTTTCAGCTTCGTAACTTTTTCCTTTCTCGAGATACTTTTAATGAACCGTGAATCACCCTGTATACACATTATTACGTTGTTACCACACTAAGACGTCGAGAAAGTCAAAACGTGCAAAGCACTTTCCAATAATTAAATTTGGCAACATTTTGTCATCAACAGAAACGGTTGACAAATAACTAGGACACTCCTTAATCAATAATACTGTCCAGCACAGCTGTAAGTGTTGAAAGAAAAATTTAAATAAACCAAATTTCAGTTTAGGTAACTTAAAAAAATATTTTAAAAAAATTCTCGGCAGTCTCATTTCCACAAAGTTCCTGTGGGAGAAGCACGTAGGCATGTATCTTCTTATAGTATGTATCTACATACTTAGTCGTACACTACCTATCAAAAAAAACGGGCTGTAGGAGTGGCTGTGTCAGCGTAGACGTTCCAGCGCCGGTTTGAAATTTATACCTACCACCGACCGCGCGACCGCCAATCAACTAGAAACGGATCGGCCGCCATAGCCCTTCCTCCTACCAAATAAAGCTGGTTTACACTGGAAAGAAACACCGTGCCTTAAATATTGCTCGCGAAGGTACCTGGGTGGTTTAATACGATATGATCCATCCTTGGCGCTTATCTTAATTATTTAATATTTTCATGCACATTTTTAAAATTTATGGTTTACACTATTTTTATCTTTAGCGAGTACTGAAAGTAACTGGAAATATCTATCTAGTTCTATTAAAGGAACCTACGTATTATTTTATCTACAATGCCAGCACTAAACAATTAGCAGAAAATTAAATGGAATGAAAATTTGGTTGAGTGCTATGGTGATAAATATTTATGGAACTGACTGTAATTTCCGGAAATCCTGCTAGCGATAAATTATGTTCCCATTGCGCCAATCTGCCTGTTCAATATTCGACTCTCACCCTCACAGCTATATCTATCTACGTTATCCCCTGTCAAATCAAAATCAACAATGTCCATGCAGGAACGTTTGAGTAACGATCTGAACAAAATCCAAAAGATCCGAGTTGATGGAAAACAGGGAAAAAGTTCAGCTAATGAGAGATTTTTAGCCTGCAGCACAACGAAATTAGTTCAAGGGGCGGATTTAAAAAAGAACAATAAGGACATCAAGTTTGTAAATGAAGACACCAATTATTTCTGAAATTGCCGGTCAAATGGAGGAAAATAACGAACAAGTAGCATGGAGCTGGGGATGGGAACAATAACACATCACTTACCTCTGCGAGCTTAGTGAATCTCCGGCAGTTTCAGTTTTGTTACCGCTGAAACAAGTTGAACAAAATGAGTTAGCTGCCTAGTCGGCGGCGTAGTTTCCCAAATACGGGAACATCAAAAACACTTTAAATTTCCGACGAAATTCAATTTGGCGAATGGAACGAACTTTGCTTTTAGACGTCAATATTGTAAATACCTGCTGGAAGAAAAGCGACTTCTATATTTCGTCTCTTTCCCCTTGTAATCACACAAATAGCAAGCAGCAACGTATCAAAATTTATGAGGTTTTTTTTCTACTTGTTTATCCGCCGGTTTGCGTTATTGTTTTACTGCCAAAACATTTTCTAGCTCTTATTCGACAAGTTCTTTCAACTTTATTTGTTTGAGATCTGTAACTCGTCACCTGTTCTTATTAGGTGTACTTTTCGAATTTAATCCGGTTCTTCAGGAAACTTGGGGAATTCGTAATACCTCCTACCACCCACATTTTTGTGTCGTGACGTTGATGGAACTTTGGAGAGTTATTCGAATAAACGCCAATGTTTGGAACTTTTGAAATTGCTCAGTGGGAAATGTGTTTTATTAATTACGTTTATATTATATAATTAAAATTAATTAAGAAACTTCGTTTTTAATTAAGATTTCAATAAAGCAGTTTTGGTGAAATTTCTTGAATTTGACCGTGTAGAAGTAAAATGCCAAGTGCTCGTAATAAATTGAAGACCTTTATCAGTAAATTGTTTTTTAATCTCCCTTCTCCTTAACGCCGATACGCGAATACCGTAATTTTAAAAGGGAACAAATATAATGTACATCAAATTAAATCATACATCCCTTGCACTGTACACCAGAAAATTTAATGAACATCAAAAAATCTAAATGAAACCCAAATTATTATACATCAGAAAATGAGAACATCACCACTAAAATAACTATGCTGCGTATTGTTTTACTATTGCTTACATTTTAAATTCTATACGTCTATCAATTTTAATAAATGTTCACCAAATTTAGAACGCCCAAGTTACGGGTCCGTGCTGTACATAATAAATATTCGCGCTATCCATTTATATTTAGTGTTTCTCAAAAAAAACTATTTGTGCGTCAAATAATTATTCTATTACTCCAAAAATGAAATATGCTCGCGCATCTCTCCTTGCCGCTTGCGCTTCCATACAAGAGGCACGGGAAAAAATTTTATACAAGGTCAGTTCATGGCCCTGTAATTTTTTTTTTTAAAAGCACGATTAGAAATTACCATTAAAAAAAGTTTTGCGTTTACATAATGCAAACCAATTACAGCTAAGCATTTATATATTACGGAAATCAATATCTTTTTTTGTGCAAACCACTTCTATTTTTACTCTTATTTTCCTTGACATAGCACATCTACGTCTATAATTTTGCATAAAATTATTTACCATTTGCACAACATGTTATTGCTTGTGTTTTTTTGATCAACAAATAGTATTTTTAACTGCTAAATAATATAAGACACTGTCGAATATTAAATATCTGGGTGTTATGTTAAATGGGGAATAAAATTTGGTGAACATTTAGTATTTATGGTCAAGAAAAGTTATTTTGGCGAACAAAATATATAGAAGGCCAGCATTATGTCAATATTTGGTTGTCGCTTTAAGATTATGTATTTTCTTAATTTTGGTGAGCATTTAGTATTTTTGGGAAATGAAAGTATTTTTTTGTATGCAAATATTGGGTAAATTTGGTAGACTGTTAAATACGACCCAACAGAAAAGACTTCAGAAAATAAAAAATCTCCAAACGTAGGCTAGGGCGATAGCACACGTCAATTTAAAAGCATAAAACATATAAATATGAAAAACTGAAGGAATATTTCAAGGAACATGAAACTAATGAAGAAAAGCGTTTCAAAGAAAGTGAGAGGTCAAGACTCAAAAAGTAATTATTATTGTGACCATTTTCTCGAACACGATTGCCGATTATGGCCTAAAATAAAGAATAGTAAGTTATGCAAAGACAAGAATATAACGAAACTTACGAAGACGAAAGTGGATTGCAAGATGAATTAATTTACACTCCATAACTCCACGACGCTATTTTGTAATGCAGAAGTTTTAATTAAAGTAATGCAACTACACAAGAGCAATTGATTCAATAGTTAAAAAAATATTTTGAAGAAAGAGCTATACTGTGCTCCAAAATTGTGTTTTTGTTAAAATACTGCTGAGAGGACTTGATACGTTGTTTGTGCATGGTGAAAGAAATGTTGGTTCTTGGAGAAAATGGATTATTAAAGGGATTTAAGGAAGAATCTATCTTTCTAATTGTAAGTAAATAAGCGTAGAGCTAGTTAGACAGTTAACATAATGAAGATGGAAATGCAGAAAAATAAAGAAGGGCAGAATAAAACTTTATTGTATTGTAAAGTGGAAATCTGGTCAAATGAAGACAATAGGCGCAGTTGTTAATATAATTCAGAACCAATAAAGAAGAAGAAAAAAATTCCAAAAACTTATGGAAACAAATATAATGTACACCAAATTAAACCATACGTCCCTGGCACTGTCCACCAGAAAATTTAATGAGCATCAAAAAATCTTAATGGAACCCAAATTTTTATACTTTAAAAAATGAGAACAGCACCACCAAAAATAACTATGCTGCGTATTGTTTTACCATTGCTTACATTTTAAATTCTATATGTCTATCAATTTTACTAAATGTTCACCAAATTTAGAACGCTCAACTTACGCGTCCGTGCTGTACATAATAAATATTCGCGCTATCCATTTATATTTAGTGTTTCTCAAAAAAACTATTTGTGCGTCAAATAATTATTCTATTACTCTAAAAATGAAATATGCTTGCGCATCTTTCCTTGCCGCAGAAATTACTACTAAAAGAAGTTTTACGTTTTACATAATGCAAGCCAATTACAGCAAAGCATTTATATATTACGGAAATCAATATCTTTTTTTGTGCAAAGCACTTTTATTTTTACTCTTATTTTCTTTGCCCTAGCACATCTACATGTATAATTTTGCATAAAATTATTTACCATTTCATTTTATTGCTTGTGTATTTTTGATCAACAAATAGTATTTTTAACTGCTAAATAATATACGACACTGTCGAAAATTAAATATGTGTATTATGTTAGAATTAAATTCGGAATAAAATTTGGTGAACATATAGTATTTATGGTCAACAAAAGTTATTTTGACGAACAAAATATATAGAAGGCCAGCATTATGTCAATATTTGGTTGTCGCTTTAAGATTATGTATTTTCTTAATTTTGGTGAGCATTTAGTATTTTTGGGAAATAAAAGTATTTTTTTGTATGAAAATATTGGGTAAATTTGGTAGACTGTTAAATACGACCCATTTTAAAATCATTTTATGAATAATAATAATCTTGACCAGATAATAATAAAAGCGCATTAACGGTTAGGTTGTGGAGCAATATAAATCCTAATATGTACCTACAATTGAATCGATGCCATACGCTGATAATTAATTAGTTAATTAAGTTAGGTAAACGCACAATATTTATCTTTTAATAACCACTTGGTTCGGTGAACATTAGTGAATGAACTGCTTTTTTTATCTCTTTAAGCCAATATTAATCTAAGCCATGGATAAATAGTGCTCATATGGGATTGGGCTCCCGTTTAACCAGTTTAGATTTAGCATAATGAAAGTCATTTCAAGAAAAGCTAAAATTAGAGATTGCAGGTTGTAACTAGTACAGCGCTTCTCAACCTTTTTGCATTCGGGCCCCCTTTACCTTATCAATTTTTTTCGGGGCCCCCTTCCAGTCGGTTGATCAAAACTATGCTTAAACAGCCATAATTAGCAATATAATTTTACATCTCAGATTTTACGTTTTTTGATTAAATCTGTTAAAATATCGATCGATTATGTTTTATGTTGTTGTTTTCTTATTTTTTTTTTGAGCCAATAAAAAAAATTAATTTTTTCCTATACATTTTCTAAATCTTTTGCTTTCTCAATCCTTTGCGCCCCACAGGTTGAGAAACGCTGAACTAGTAATAAAAACTTATTTGGATACAACCCCCTTAATATCCTGAATGTATCGGTATGCCCTATATCCGGAATGGGATAAAGAATAAGAAACAGGACATTCGGGCATTCAGTAATTTGTTCAAAAGTACTTCACAGCCATGTGACTATCAAAATAATCCAGCTTCATTCCAACATCACAATGAGGAAAGGCTTAGGTTCGGTACCCTCACTATAGTTAAATAGTTTAGTTTTTTCTTTTTATCGTTAGTTTGTTAGTTTTAGGTTAGTTTTGATTGTATGCTCGCAATCACGTCCTTAATTCCCTCCATAGTAGAACCCACGTGACATAGTGAAGGGTGGTGGTCAGCATCCATCTTACACTTCCCTTCCACTCTTAGCACAAGTCACACACTTCTCTTACAACCCTTGCAAGGAACAGTTGCTAGTCGAGTTGGTCTAAACTCTAAAGTCTTTCTAGTTTGTGCGAATCCTCCCACAGTTGGAGAGCACCCCGTTTCCAAGCACCCGAAGCCGACTACACCACAACATTCGCCACTATAAGGTAGGTTCAAACAACCCTTGTGGGAATTAATATTTTCGTTCGTTGTTATCGCATTTTTTGGCTCTTCATAAAAGCAGGTCTATTGACTCTCCCAGAAGACATGGAGACATGGAGATCAAATGAATAGAAGACACTAATAGGTCTAAAAATTCAAACAGTACACCAGTGAATTCTAAGAGTTTAGCATTTTCAAAAAAGATGCGTAAATTAGTCAACTTGTAAGAATTTACTTAAAAAAGACTTCAAAAGAAAAATTAGGCAACAATAAAATAAAGTCCGATAGATCCTAATCCTAATCATATTATGAATAGGGGGAGAACGAAGACATTAATTGATCCTGATTTTTTATTTATAAAGCTTACATCTATAGTTCAGTTTGTCTCAGTCATTAATAATTACGGGCAAATACAGCGCAAAACATTTTATTATTATTACAATTAGTTAAATACACGTTATTAAAGTTTATTTTCAGAACAAAGTTGGTTTTTAATCGTTCTACATGTACCTGCGCCCAATCCGCTAACAACAACAAGCGAACAAGATATTTATTTATTGAACCGGTTATTTCAGTCGTTGATTGTAATAACTCTTTGTTTGCATTCCCAGTATCACCGCACTTTTGGAAGTTTTAATTATGTTATTTGTGTTACCAGAATGTAAGCTTTACGCTTTAAAACTTGCCATAATATAATTAGGAAAACTTTTCCGGCAACTTTTCTCACAGCTGAAACTGAAATGTTTCAGGGCATCACGTAGTTACGTGAACTACAGTAAAATAAAACCACCTTGCCCTCGCTCCTGCCATCCATGAGTTTATCAGAGATAATTAAGCACACTGCGTGCGGACAAATTCATTTAGAAGGAAAAGCTTTTTATCAAATAATTTTATCATTTTTTAAGTTTTCGTTAAAGTTGCTAAAACACAAATAAAATATTGCGTATAACTATTCAGTAATGTCTACGATGTAGGTAAGGTCCATACCGCGAGAGTTCAGCATAGTGAGTCATCAAGATCTGCGCAATTTGTCCGAGACGACCGCGCAACTTTATGGGTAGAGAGTAAGGTTCATACCGCGAAAGTTCAGCATGGTGAGTCATCAACAATACGCAATTTGTCCGAGACGACCGCGCAACTTTATGGGTAGAGAGGCAACTCTTGCTGTATGGACTCTACTTGTTTTGTGTGACACTTGTTAAATTTGACGCCATTATTTCTTATTGTTTTCCGCTTCATAGAATTAGAGCTTACCTTTCCGGGGGGGCGGTTCCAGCGGCGGCAGCTTCGGGGACCGAATCTTCGGTAGTCATCGCGACAAGGCCACTCGATTAAGCAATTCGAATCTTCCCTTTTCTTGTGTATAAACAATTTAAATTGCTTTGTAGACGTTGATGAGGGCGGTGCGATCGGCCCAACTGCTAAATTAAATTTAATTTTAAATAAGGTTATTTCGCATTAACTTGCAATAAAAAATTGAGTCAGATTTTTATTTGAAGAGTTGCGGAGGAAATAGAACGATGGTCGGATGTTTAATCACTTTTCTCCCCTGATTTAATCAAGAAATGAAAGGTGAAATTGTGTAACGGGTTGAGAAGTGACAATTTTACCAAACATTTTGTGAGGCTTAAGACAAAACTTTAGAGCACACGAATTTCAAAAGGAAATTTCACGTTTTATAGCTGCGGGAATTGAGCTGACGGAACTGCGGTATTTAATAAAATTTCATTTCCGGCTTAGCTTTTGATCGGCCGGCTCTTCTTAATAAAGCTTTCCCATGAGCCGCTTTACAACATACTTCTATAATTCGTTCTTTATAATTTATGTTTCATCTTTGACGCTTTCGGTTTCATATTTATGCGTAATCCCTAACCTAACCACTTATATCTACTTCGTTACTAATCTAATTTTTTTTGTAGCATACATGACCTTCGCGAGTTTGTAAGCGATTCGCAGTCCTTGGACCGCTCAACTTACTTGCAACGACAGTGTTACGCGAATGATAGAGACTTCATTTTATGTTTTTATCTTAATCATTTTTTGTTTTTATATTATCCGACACGCAATACACATTTATCGCAGTTACCTGACATCAGTTGTCATTTGTGTCAATTTTGAAACATTTGAAGTTTTTTGTCGAGTTATTTGGAAAACGATCTAATTTTTTAGGATTATTCTTAAATTTTGTAATAAATCGAAAATGGTTACAAATAGTTACAAAATTGTTTGTTTTTAGTTTTTACATCATTATATCGATAAAAAATATACAGACTGTTCTATTTGAAAAAACTGGAAAAAATTAAATTCAAAAGGTTCTAAATTGAAGAATTAAATTTAGCCACCCTGTATAATTGTTTAATAGTAAAAACGATTCAAAGACTTTCCACGGATGGTTCCTAACTAGTCTTTATACAATTTTTTCTTAGAAGTCGTAATTGTGACTGTAATGATTTTTTTAACATGCATCTGCATCCCTACATCCAAGTGTTTTGGAAATAGTAATTTTATTAGAGTGAAAAGAGTCTAGGAAAAGACTCCAAAAAATCTTCTTTTACACACAACATTCCATTTAAAAAAATGTCACTTGCCGCTGTATAACTGTTTTGGCTAACCCTGTATCTTTAGAAATAATTTCCGGTTATAGATTTTTTTCTAGTTTTGTGTTTTTACATCAAGCTTCTAGCTATCATGAAACTCAAACTATTGAAGTTGGACGCACTATTGCTCCACCCTGTATACTGGTGCCCCATTTGTACTGTGATCATGAATGAAGAAACAAAAGTTGAGATTGGAAAAGTTTCAAAGTTTTATTTGAAAATGTTCATTGCGCAAAAATGATCCACCTCACCATACAATGTTTCATAATTAAATGTCAATATTGAAGAGGGTTAATCTGTGTCTGATTTTAAGAAAAAGAGATTTAAAAAAAGATAAAAGTTTCTATAAAAAGCTTGATGAGTGTAAAGTAGGTATAGAGACACATCTTTTGTAAAGAAAAACTAATTTTCAGTTTTAACCAATGGTGTCCCAATTAATGTTACCCTGATTATTTTGAATGAAAAAATGATACGCCACTGCTTTCTCCAAAAACAAAAATTATTTTATTAATGATGCTTTATTTTGCAATAAAAAAGATCTCTTTACTATTTTTTGTATCTTAATCTATTTTTCAGGAAAAAAATAAAGAACATTTATTTGCATGTAAAAATAAAATATTTTTATACTTAAAGTACTTTTTACACCTTTTATTGAAATAATTGTTTAACAGCTGGGATAACTAATATCCATTTCTGATTAAATTAGTTAATACAATGGTAATTGACTGTTAACAAATTAATAACAATTTTGTGAAAAAAAATCTAATGAAGGTCGGAGTCAATTAAAAAAACAAAAAAAATAAAAAAAATATCGCCCTGTATATCAAAAGAAAGCGAAAAAGGGCCTATGTTTATAAAAACTTTTTTTTAAATCATACACAGTTTAACCCCCTTTAATGTTGACATTTAATTATTAAACACGCTGTATAGGAATGAACACCGAAGGTCATATATAAAGCAGGAACTTTCAGAATTAAGGTAAACAAACAAAGACAACGATAGTTGAGAACCATTAAGTATCCCATTTTGATACAATTTAGAAAAATTCTTTTCTCCGCCGACAAAATTTTTCAGATTTTGAAATAAATGGGAGTCACAAGATGAAAAAATTATCTTGGAAAGCAAATACTCGCAGATGAATAAAGTACAGTTTGGATATTTTATAACATGTAAGTAAACTATAATGTGATAAAGAAATTTTTTAGCAGAATACTGGTGCGATTTAAATTTTGTTAGAATTATTTATTTCAATTTTTAAATTAATGAGCACTTAGGTTCAACATAGCAATTATTTTACTTGTTGTCAACTAGAAAAATTCTTCTTCAAGATTTAGTTTTTTAGATTTTGAAAATAGATAAAAGTATCGGGAAAATTAATTTGGCTGGCGTAATTAGGTGAAGCGTTCATAAAGCTATTAGTAAGGGGGGCAGTTTTGACCATCCTGAAGTGCTTCATTTTGCAAATTTTTCCTATTCTTATTCTCCAATGCTATAAATTTTATTTTGAATTTTGTAATTAAAACTATTGATAGTTGCACAATTCTCAAGACGACGATGCACTTTTGGCGGAGGCGCCGGGAGAATATTTTTTTTTCAAACTTGCGTAGATCTACGTTCTAATAACATAATATGAGGTGTGGCACCCTTTAGCATTCAGAAAAGAGTCACATCAAACTTTATTAAAAATCAAAAGTAGCGTCCAGAAGAAAAACATAACTTGATGATGAATGTAAGAAAATCCATTATTGCGTCATGACTCTGGATACATATGGTTCTCTTTAAAAGAAACTTTGAAAATGCTTTTGGCAATAAAATTCCGGTTTAAAGCAACAAATCTACAAGTCAAAATTTAGATAAAATTTTATAAGGATTTAAGTATCTTTACAAAATATACACTTTTATTATTTTGACTTTCAAAAATAGAGAACAAAAATAATGAACAGCCAATTAAACCATACATCACTTGCACTGTCCACCAGAAAATTTAATGAGCATCAAAAAATCTAAATAAAACCCAAATTATTATACATCAGAAAATGAGAACATCACCACTAAAATAACTATGCTGCGTATTGTTTTACCATTGCTTACATTTTAAATTCTATATGTCTATCAATTTTACTAAATGTTCACCAAATTTAGAACGCTCAAGTTACGAGTCCGTGCTGTACATAATAAAAATTCGCGCTATCTATTTATATTTAGTGTTTTTCAAAAAAACTATTTGTGCGTCAAATAATTATTCTATTACTCCAAAAATAAAATATGCTCGCGCATCTCTCCTTGCCGCTTGCGCTTCCAGACAAGAATCACGCGAAAAAAGTTTTGTACAGGGTCAGTTCAGGCCCCTGTAATTTTTTGTTAAAAGCACGATTAGAAGTTACCACTAAATGAAGTTTTACGTTTTACATAATGCAAGCCATCAATTACAGCAAAGCATTTATATATTACGGAAATCAATATCTTTTTTTGTGCAAACCACTTCTATTTTTGCTCTTATTTTCCTTGCCCTAGCACATCTACATCTATAATTTTACATAAAATTATTTACCATTTGCACAACATTTTATTGTTTGCGTATTTTTGATCAACAAATAGTATTTTTAACTGCTAAATAATATAAGACACTGTCGAAAATTAAATATCTGGGTATTATGTTAGAATTAAATGCGGAATAAAATTTGGTGAACATTTAGTATTTATGGTCAACAAAAGTTATTTTGGCGAACAAAATATATAAGAGGCCAGCATTATGTCAATATTTGGTTGTCGCTTTAAGATTATGTACTTATTTTCTTAATTTTGGTGAGCATTTAGTATTTTTGGGAAATGAAAGTATTTTTTGCATGAAAATATTGAGTAAATTTGGTAGACTGTTAAATACGACCCTTAAAAATATAGGATTTAACAATATCAATTTCTTTACTACTTTCTATAAAAATCTTTTTTTTCAACCCATTTCTTTGATTTTGAAAATTGACTTTACAAATTGATAATAAATTAATAACTGTTTAAATCATAAATGGTTATACGTTATTATCTGCATCCTAGATTTTGCCACGATATTTCCCTAATGAATCAAATTTTAAAAGAGATTCATTTATGGCAGTGCTGGAGGCTTTTTGGCAATTTATGCAAAAAAATAATCACAAAGAAACAACGCCAAAGCTTGATTTTAGCAGAAAAACCGCAATGAAAAACCCATTTAGCTTTATGCAAAGTTAGTAAATTTATTGTATGAAAGCGGATGCAAGTAAAAAATTAATAGAATGAACACATCAGGAAAAATTGAGCACACGAGACGTAAAAATCCCAAGATCAAGGCAACAAAATGTACAAAAAAAAAACGAAATGCGCAAGCATACGAAATGGAAAAGTATTATTATTCAAGACATCTTGAGAAATGTCGGCAGTATAACTTCTTAACAACTCGGCCATTAAACTGCTTTAAAAATTTGCGAACTCGCTCCAGTTATTATTCATTGTGCTTTATTTATCTAGAAATGAACGAAACTAGGATTCGTCATAACGATAAAACGTGACAATGCACACAGAAAATACGTGCCCCCGTCTACCACTTACGTGCCACGAATAAAAAATTTCTGATACTGATTCAGTTCTTAGGTCCTAGTTAGGTGAAGCAGTTAGGTAGCCTTTTTAGAAGGTAATGTGAAATTTAACGAAGCGGCCCTGATAATACAATAAACCTTACGGCAACTGTACTCACAAAGGAAATCCCTAGTCGGATTTCCATTGTGTTTTCGTTAAATAGGCTTCACGCCTAACTTTTGCTTTTTGACCTAATTAAAGCACCCAACCACAAACGTCATTGATTAACTGAAGCCTGGAGAGAAGTAGATAAAGAAAAACTGCACATTTAAAGGATTTTAATACTTTTTAGAACTTGTTCGGGTAACATTGTTCTATTTACTAACTTTGTTTAGTTTCAGTTTTGAATTTTTTTTAGTATCGAAAAGTTTTTCATTCGTGAAAAGAGGAACTACCTAATAATAATATATAAAATGTTGATGCGAGTAATATAGCAATAAAGTAATGACTCCCTCATAAAATTCGTATAAAAATGGTTATTTTTTATGGGACCAAATTTGGGGTTCGTAAATCCGACATCCGAACATCGCTCGATGGCCCCCAGCATCATCCGCTTGCCTCGTAAATGAGCCGGCGTGAAGAAGCTGGTAAATTATTCATTCATATTTCGAGACAAATTTGCACCCTACCCAACGTTACAGTGTCTATTTGAATATTTCATAAGCCCTTTTCGGCAGCATCAGCAAAGGGCTTAACTTTGCCAGGGTACGAACCTGCCGGCATCCATGTAACAGGTAATTCCCCGGAAATCCGGTCCGTCAAACACTAACCACCTGGAATTAGATAGCGATTCGCAAACAAGACACGTGCGATGTGCCACTCAAAAATTAAAGTCCTAAGGGTTTTCAGGTTAATTTGATTTTTTTTTTTGCAAAATTTTTAAGCGCGATTAATATTTGTCGACACAATTTTTTTTTTTAATTCGAGTAAACTCGACGAAATTTTTAGTGTTTATTTGTTCCAGGAACACGTTCGACACGTCGCATGCCCGAACACTGACTGAAAGACGGGAAAATGTAACCTGTAGGAGCCACTGAAAATTCCCCACTCTCGACTCCGGCGCTGAAAATGTGCGTCCGCATGCAAACGGTTAAAATCAACAGGAACAACTGCATATTGACCATAATTGTTGATTGTTTGCAAACAAATACCCGGCAAAATTAGTACAAATAAAACTGTAATCATTTATTACGTTATTAAAAAATTGTGCCCAAATTCCGTCTTGCTACACCTCCAAATCAAAATTTGCAATTCCAAATATTTATTAACATAAGTCAACGGAGTGTGTAAGTTTTTTATAAGTGGTCTAGCAAATTTTCCAAACTGTGAAAAAGTAAATATTTATATTTCATCTCAGCGAGAAAGAACCGATTAAATTATATCAATCGATGTTATAATTTTTGATTAGAAATTTTTTTATTTTATTACCTACTTATTTTATTATTATTCTTATTTATTATTATTTTTTATTATGAGTATTATTATGTGTATTATTATTATTATTATTATTATTTTTCTTTTACAAAAATTTATTGTATTTTTACTGATATGAAGGATGTCCCATAGTTTTTTTTTTCGAACATGGGTGACCCGGCTGGTCGCCGAGCTGCACATTGAGGCCAAATAGACCCATTGTGTGCACCTCTGTTAGGTTTCTAGAGAACCCTTTAGAGCATGCCTGTGGTCCTGATAAAGCCTGCTCATGGGAGCCCTCCTGATTTCACTCACCTCTAGGTAGGTACCTGGATCTCTGGGCGGCAAGAGCCGGACAGTGACACAGAACATGAAGAGGCGTTTCTTCCTCCTCTTCACACCTTCTGCACATAGAGTCTTCAAGAAAGTCTACGATGTAGAGGTGTCTTCTGAGCGGACAGTGTCCTGTGAGCAGTCCAACCGCCTTCCTTAGGTCTTCCCTGTTGAGTCTCCGCAACTCAGCTGTTCTTTGCTGATCGGGATCTGAAATGAAGATCCTCGACTGTCGAGGTGCGGTCGCCTCCCATTCCCTAGAATGCCTTTCAGACACCCAATTCTTGAGGACGTGCTTTAGCTGGCTCAGAAGAATGCCCAGTGCCGGCTTCGGGCCAATCAGGCACTTTACTAATCTCTTCTTGGCCAAGGTATCATCCTTTTCGTTTTCCCCCCATGTCCCTGATGACTTGGGATTCAGCAAATACCAACCTTTACCTTGTTTCACGTGACAATCCCAGACAAGCCTCGATGAGGCCCTGAAAGAGCCTAATGCCCGTAGGGCAGTCTAAGTGTCCGAGAAGATGCAGATGCGGTTATTCACATAGGTCCTCTGCACATGCTGTGACCGCAAAATGTCTCATAGTTAGACCAATAAACTTTAGATGGTTATAAGAGGGAAAGACGCCAACGAAGACAATTTTTGTCAATAAACCCGTGTCCGCAGATGACCCGTTTTGGCTATACAGAAAGTGGTACTCTTAATTTTTTTTAAGATACAAAAGTGGGATAGTAAGTGTTGCGAATGACCATAACAGAATTTTTTTTATTGATATTTTAGTTTTATCTCCTTACATAATCTCTTCTTAGAGCAATGCACTCAATTCAAGCTGTTAGAGCTTCTCAATCCTCTTCCAGAAGTGGTCCATATCCTCAAAATACATCTAAATCTCTTCCAGCGCCACTTTTTTAGGTTGAGGAAGAGATAGAAGTCAGGAGGAAGCAAATTCGGGAAATGGGGTAGATGACCAATCATTCTAAAACCTTATTTGTTTAAATTTTTGGCTGAGGCAAATAGAAGCCATTGTCGCGGTACTTAATACAGAATTTCTTCTTCTCTAAATTGGGATGTTCTTCTCGAATTATCATGAGTAAAAGGTTCAGTATTCCTCAATGATGGTGTTATTCTTGAGAAATATAGAAATATTATACAGAGTGTCCCGAAAAAAGTGTGCAATATTTTACTGGCAGCTTCTACAATAAAAATTATAAAGAAAGTTGTGTATAAACATAGAGCTAAAAATTCTTCCTAAGGGAACTAGAGCCCTCTAAATGTAAACCTCTGTTAGTGGTAATTAGTGCATTGCTTCCCGCAATTAATTAATGTTTGGATGGCGCGTCTTATAAATTTTACTTTTGTGATGACCCCACAAAAAAAGTCACAAGGTGCCAAATCAGGAGGTCTCGCCGGCCAGTTTATACTGCCACCGCGACCGATCCAGTGATTTGGAAATGTCTCATCTAAGTAGGCTCTTTTGCATCTAATCCGAAATGATCTGGACAACCATCTTGCTGAAATCAAACTTCCTGATTTTCACCGGTGCATCTTCCAGTGTAAGGCCAATCTCACTTACCCAAAGCTCCAAATACGTTCTTGAATTTAAATTGCCAAAGATTTCAAATGGTCCAATAATTGTGTTATTGAAGATGCCAGCCCAATAAATGTTAATTTTCTGCGAGTCCTGTGTTTATTACCATTTTTCTACATAGGTATATAGGGAGCAGAAACATCTATAAATGTTATTTGCAATGTAAATCGTCTATGTACACCATGATGTCTTTCCACCCGGTATAGTAAACATAAGTTCAGTAAACAAAATAATTTGTAATAACTAATTCATTTAATGTTCAGCAATTGAAGTTATCAACAATCATTGTATTTAAGTAGCGTTTAAAGTTTCAAATCATCAAACATGAAAATGGCAAATATTAAAATGTTTGTCGATAAAGAAGTACCATTATGTTCAACAATTTTAATTATGAAAAGACTAAAACCTTTGCTTG